>OY829914.1:242598844-242985761 GCA_963691935.1 Nephrotoma guestfalica
ACTTGATAGTAACAAGCCCACATGTACTCTAAGAGACTCGCTCACAACCACAAAAAATAACCGTTGGTGTGGATTTCATGTCGGAGATGTGATTGGACCATATTTTTTTGTCAATGAAAATAGTCGCTATGTTACGGTCAATGGAGTTCGCTATCTTGCGCTGTTGGAAGACTATTTTTGCCCAGAAATGGGTGGGCTTGACATCAGTGACATGTGGTTCTAACAATATGATGCCGCATGCCACACGACTGGTCAAAAAATTGATCTGTTGAAGGAAAAGTTCGATAATCGTGTAATCGAGAAATAGCTCGGTCGAATGGCCACCACGCTCATGCAATTTTACGTCGTTGGATATTTTTTTATGGGGTTACGTTAAGTAGTTGGACGAGTTCAGGGACCATGCCGAAAGCGAAATTTACAACGTTCCAACCGAGTTCTATCGTTGAATGTAACATGTGTACTGCACCTGTAACAAATTTTAGTCCAATTTCTCAATTATTCGGTGTTTTATTTAAACACAAAACTGTTATGTCTCTATTGAAAAACGAAAAACCAAACCATCTGATGGCAATATAAACCAAACTGATCGATTAATAACTAAAGTATCAAAAACCTATAAAGTTCTAAGATTCATATAGAAATTGTAAATTATAGGCCATGTTAGAAAAGTTTCGTTCTTTGCCAACTTTCCGAAAAATTAATTCTGGGTTAGGAATTTCATTGATTTTTATTTAAATTTTCATCTTGCTCAATAAACCAAAATTAATTTAATAAATTTGATAATTTTTGATTTTTCATTAATCGCCATTTTGGTGACCCCGAAGTCTAGCCAGACTCATTTGGTATTTGTTTAGCTAATTTTTACATTTATAATTTAGTTACCCTCAAAATATTTCATAATATCCTCAAGCTACAAAATTTAAGTCATTTTTGAAACACAAGGGTCTAGCCAGACCCCATACAAATTTTATATGCGAATAAAAAATGTCTAAAACATACTAAATTTCTATTTCGATTCTCACTCCTTTTCGATATGTGCGGTATCTATTTTAACACGTGCAGTGTCATAGTTATTTTATTTTTCGCTTTGATATCCAACCAGAAGCAGCTGAAATATTTTTGTTTATTTCAATAAAAATGGAAAAGTTCGAATAAGGAATGAGCGAGGTGGACCAAATTTTTTAAACAGGTCCTCGTTTTAACCCAACGTTCTATGGGCGTGTTGCTATTGCCTTAACAAACGATCTTGAACAAGATCGAGCAACGGATGAAGTAGAAGGCGTGGACCCTTTTGCCGGAGAAGAAAATTCCAACGAAGTTGCCAATTATATACCTAATGAAGATGACGCAACAGAAGGCGAATGATAGTGAAGACGATAAAATGTCGTCTAATGCAAATGTCAGTTGAAATAGACGAAATGGAGCAAGCAGCCGAAACACAGTTGACATATGTGTTGGCACAGGTCGCTAGAGCAGAATATTGTCACCAATTGGTTGGATGCGTATCTATAATGTTATGAGGTTTAGTGGAAGACCTAATCCAACAAACAATTGAAGTGTTCAAAAAGATTAGAAGGTATGGAAGGAGTTCAAGGAAAGTAAATTAATTTATTGGAATATTGTTATAGCTGCAGGTGTAAGCCACGATAATATGAAACACGCGTGTGTTCTGTGGAAAATGATGGACCTTCCCATTTTTAGAGCAACAATGTCATACCTCCGTTTCATTGCTTTATCGCGATATGTACGATTTGAGGATAGCCGTACACGCAATTGTCGAGCACAATCCAATAAAACTAGACAAAACTAGACCTAGGGAGGGGATATAGGGATATATGGAAGTTTTTGAAAGGGAATTATCGCCCACAACATTTGGAAGGGAATTATCGCCCACATAGTGATATTACCATAGACTACAAGGTAATAATTATACAGGAAAAGATGCAGGTGCGGGAAAAGCTGTTGGCAAATTGAAATGATGCGTTTGGCGGCATGATATTCGAATTCGTGAAAAACAATTGTGGCCGATAATTTTTTTAAATCTTTGCAAGGGTGTAACCACCTCGTGGAAAAAAAAACACATGTAAAAAAAATCCACACAGAAAATACATTTATCGGTAGTTGGTTATCACGAAATACTGTAGTAATATGCTTTTATGTCCCAACGAAAAAGAATGGAGCGAATCTTCTATCAACATTACATGATGACAAGAATGCAATTGGTGAACTACGAAAGCCAGAAAGAATTATTTGCTACACTAAAACCAAAATTGACATTTTACCACAAAAAGACGAATAAAAAGATGGACTTTGGCGTTCTTATATAATATAAGGTTTGGGAAAAATAAATTTATAATTTTTACTTTTACTAAAATCATTCGATTTGACTCAAATATGCGCAGTTTTTAGATAATTTGTTGCCATTTAGAAGGCACTTTCATTATGCCGCTTTTCTAAAACGCCTTGTACCTATTAGCAAAAAACTGAGATAGCCAGTTTTGACAAGGTGCTTATGAGGCCATTTTTACACCGCCTTCATAGAGTGTTTGCTATGAACAATACGAGATGATGCATATTAACCTTCCAACAAAGTTCGCAGAGCTTCTGGTGGATCATCATACGTGTGAGGCCTGGCGTTGTCCTGGTGAAACACGACACCTCTCTTACTGGCTAATTCCTACCGCTTCTGGTAGAGTGCTGCCTTCAGCCGGTCCAATTGCTAGCCGATGTAGACGAATTGAGCGTTTGGCCATTGGGCATCAGCTCCTGGTTTCGACCATGATCATTTCAGCTTGACATTGTCTTTTTTAACCATTTCTCGATCCCAGTAACCATCCACTTCAGAAATGGCTGTTTTGATCATGTTTTTTTAGCGCCAGCTCGTGCGGCACCCAAACATCAAGGTTCATGTTGAAGCAAGCATTATGATAATGTTTTTAAACTATTTTGTAGTAGATTTTCAAAATATATTTTACTTTATATTTCTCTGTATATTATTCGAATTTCTCACCTGATACTTTAATTATTATATGAAATTTGTTTGAAAATTTACTAATATTTATTCCCTACTAAGGGAATATTTTGGAATCGATTAATCGATTACCCCAGTCGAAATTTTTTCCTTACTAGGAAAACAAATGTTAAGAAATTTGCAAAATGTTTTCCGAATGTGCAAAAGCAAAATAATTTCCGAATGCGGCAATTTACGCCGATTTCAAAAATAAGACCCATGATAAGCGATAAAACGACAGCTTACACGCCGGTCTACCTCGATATTTTCCAGGATTTAGTTACCGGAATGTAATCGGAAAAACCAAAATTGTAGGCGATTGGCTGTGACAGAATCGCTTTTATTTTATAGACGCTTTTATCAATTTTAGGCGTCTGACTTGCATTTTCGCATTAATCAAAGCAGAATTGTAAAATATAGCGAATTTTCTCTTTGTTAACCTCCATTTTTGATACGCTATAACTCACAACTAAATCAATCAATCAAAACAGTTACACAATAATTTTTTGAGTATATGAAGCCCCTATGATTATAAGGAGGGCCCACTGCGCGAAATACATTCCCCAACCTATTATAATTGACATTATGGGCCTGAATAATTATATCATCGACAAGGAAGTTAACCATTACAAAAACACAGAGGCGCACAGGAAATTTTTGTTTTCGCTTTCAGAGACTCCAGTTCGTCCGCAAATTGAGCAACGTTGTAAAAATCGTCGAGTAAAAAGTAATTTTATCGTGCCGATCGGCAATAGAGGCATTCTTCGGAAAGTTAGAACAGCCAACAACATCGGTTGTATCAACGATAAAAGGAGCAGATGATCTCCAAAATAAACGAGACTGCTGATTATGCCATGAATATGACAAAGTCCGTCGCCAGACTCGATTCTGCTGTATAAAATGTTCGAATGTCAGCATGCAGCACTCCAAATGTGTTTTACAAACGTTTCAAATGTACAATTGAATTACAGACGTCCCAAGATAAATCCACCCAAACACAAATAATTAAACAACAGGGACTTGATCGTGCAACAAAGTACTTTAAGTTCAGAAAATTAGTTCAAAGGATGGTAAACGAAACAGTCATTAACACATAATTGATCAGAGGCCTTATGTTACAGTGCTTATTAATGGTGCACCATACAACGGTCTGTTAGACAGCGGTGCGAACATATCGATCTTAGGATGTGGCTCCGAAGAATTGCTGACCAAACAGCATATAAAAATAAATTACATAACATTTACATTATGGACAGCAAGTGGTCAAATGCAAAGCGTGATAGGGGGCACATCATAGCAAAACTCTCCTCTGGTGGAAAACTAGGACCTTACAAAGCACCTGGCTTAAACCAACTACTATATTTGGGCATTGACTTTTGGGATGAATTTGGATTAGTTCCTATGATAGTCAGTGAAATTTAAAATCCTTATGAACCACTAGATTGATGTTGGAACATCATAGCCAGTTAAACAGCGGTACTATGCTGTGTCACCAGCCAAACAAGCAGAATTGTATAAGGAACTGGACAGAATGCTAACATGGGGTGTAATTGGAAAAAGCCAAAGTTCTTGGTCACCCCCAGTGAGCATCGGAAAAAAGGCTAACAGTAAGTGTCGGCTCTGTCTGGATGGTCGAAGGTAAATGCGATGATGTTCTCGTCATTTCAGCTACGTTTGAAGATCAAATTCAATTGATCTTTGAAGTACCGAGATTGTTGCGGCAAATTTCACTATAAATGTTGAAAAAAGCAAATTCATGCTCAGGGAGAAGAAGCATTTTGGTTATGTGATTTGTGATAAATGGTTCAGAGTGGACGCATCGAAAATCCAGGCAGTTGTCGTATACCCTCTATCTCGCACGACCCAATAGATCAGAAAGATCGCTCTCCTGGGAATGACTGGTTGGTATAGAAGGCTTATTCCTAATTATTCTGTTATATGTGCACCAAAATGGAACAAACAAACACAAGGTGCACTCGAACTATTGAAAAATCTCTAATTTCAGCACCAGTACTAGTAAACCCAGATTTTAGTAAACACTTTTATATTCAGTGTGATGCGAGTACCGCCGGTATTGGCAGTGTGATGTTCCAGAAAAATGGAGATGAGGAACACTCCATTGACTACTTGTCTGCGAAGTTGAATAAAGCACAGCGGAATTATATGATCACTGAGTTGGAATGATACCAATTTACCATAATTCACCCCAGCCTTAAATGGTTAATGGACCAAAAAGACCTCTTTGGTCGTTTAGCGCGTTGAGTTAAAACTTCAGTTTCATAGGTTCACCATAGAATCGTCCGCGATAGTCTATCTAGAGTGAATGTGGATGAAATAACGGTGACGACGGATGAACCGCTACATATCCACCTAGAATCTCCAGCTTTTCGGGGCCCTGAATATTTTGATAAGATGAATGCTTCAAGTTATTAATAAACCTAAACGACACAACTCCTGCAGAAACTGACAGCCTACCTTAGAAGTTGGTGGTTCCGCAGTCCCTCACGCAAGACCAGTATAATGTTTCGCACCATTGTGTCATAATATTTTATGTTTATGCTTTTTCCGCTTTCAAATCGGATCTCTACATCTGTGGTTATTTATGTGGCTGATGACATAGCCGTAATCTTTACTCATAAAAACAATAAGTTGCATCACCTACATCGATGTAGAAAAAATCAAAAAAATCAACAACAAACGATAGAATAAATTAACTATTAATCACTTAAATTTCCATAATCAAAAAATCGTTTTTCTAATTTTTTGTTATCAACAAACACACACTCAAAATCTTATAATCTCGGCGACTTGCGCGACAATCAAAACAAATGTCGATCTTCTTCGACTTCTTCCAAAGTGTAAAAAAATAATTTTAATACAAATTTTTTATAAAAAAATACGACATAAACGTTTTTTATGTAAATTTATATAAATAAATAAATTTTATTATTTATTTATATTTTTTAAATATTTCATAAAAATTTTAAAGAAAGATTTCATCATACTCGTTTTACATAATAAATAGAAATAAAAATGAAAAGTATTTCGTTCTTCATTTTACATTTTCCGGAAGAGAAAAGCAAATTGAAAATCAAATAAAAAAATCGTTGAACTCAAAAAATAAAAAATTTGTTTGCTGATGAAATGATAAAAATATCCCACATCGACTCAAAAAATATACTCCCGCATGTGCATAACTATGGCAGATTTCAGTGGAAACTAACCGTTTAAGGGTTTTCAGATGTAATGGACAATAACAAATTTTATTGTATTCATACTTTGTGATAGATATGGAACAGAGACGCTGTTTAAGATACTTTCCTTAATGAAAAACACATGGTTCTATACGAAGTTGTTTTGAGCATATCATAAAAATTAATTTAGTAGCATAAAGTCTCCAAATCAATGTTCACAGTTTGCGTCAAATTTTACCGGAGTGTTTTATATTGGCGTTGAATCAAAAAAATTGTTTTATAAATTTCTGTGAAAAGTGAGTTTTCATTGAGTTAATGACAGGAAGATACGCAATGGGCTAAATTTTTGGGGGTACACAAGGTTATAATTTTTTTGGATTTATATAATTTGGCATTTTTGGCCGAAAGAAAATTGTGCACCAGGCAAATATTTTGTTTGACTTAGAAAAATATTTTTATAGTGAAAAACGTATCATTAAAACTTAAACCTTTTTTTTCAAATTTCAAATATTTGATTCTGATCCTTACATATTGCTAAACAGTCGTTACTCTCAACAGAAGAATAATTTTATCAAAAAAACTGTGGACGACAATTTTTTGTAGAATAAAAATAATTTTCAACCGCGCGAGGGGAGTCAAAATCAAATTTGATTATAAAAAGGCAAACTAAGTGGATAGCGACGCAAAACGATACCCGCCGCAGACGGACCTTTGTGAAGCTGGTCCAAAATTGTATCCCAAAAAGCACTATTTTATAGGCTGGTAATACCATAGCTAAATCGTGATATAAAAACTGCCACGACAGAAAATTCGACTTAAATTAAATGCCGTTTGAAAAATATCGTACATTTTTTGTATGAAGATACGTGTTTAGGTTAGAACAAAACAAAAATAAATTAAGACAAATAACATCTCCGAAATAGCCATTCCTTTCATGTCGAAATTATTCGAGTACTGCCGTTAACTTTGAGATGCTTTTTTATTAGAGTGCGCTCAGTAACATACATGCCAATAGCCGTTTTTGAGGCAATTGGTGGTGTGAGTTTAAATAAAACGGCTTATTTTGTCTTACTTATTGGTTAGATTCGTTGAAAATTTTAACTGGACCGCGGGACGAGGTACGAATCTGTAACGTCATTTTAAATATTAATTTTCTGTGTATAAAATTATGTGAGGCTTTACTTTATGTACGAGTATTTCATTTCGAATTTGTATTATCGTATTTTTCCATCATTGTGATTAAGAATGGAGTTTACAAAGTTTTCCCGTCCAATGATAATTTTGGAGGAATTTCTTTTAAGGGAACCATTGGCTAACTGTACCAATTCAAATATTTGGTATTTAAAACTACAAAAGTGTTTGTTGTAATTTTTTCAGCGAATACAGTTTGATTACAGCACGGCTTTGGGGGAAAAGTAATAAGGCAATTTTCTAAATTCTGCATGCCACTTTTTTTCAAATAACTGCATATCAACCTGAACGTAAGGTCTTTTCTCTACACTTTTATTAAAAAAAATTAAACAGTTGAACTCTGCTGTTAAACTGGAACACTCCTTAAAAAGAAATATGATACAAGAGTAATATTACACTTGCAATTAGTCTTAAAGCCTGCACCATACTTTAATGATTTGTTTATATCAAACAACGCTTCGTGTCTTAACGAGTTTTGTTAAAAGACCCGTATCGATATATATTTGCACCGGGAACCCTCTAAACCTCCGATTTCCTCAAAAATTATTATTAAAGCAGTACTCGAATAGTTTCGGTACGGAAGTAAAACGAATGTAAGTTTTGGTGTAAGGTACATAATGATATATTATATTGGCGACGGGGACCCTCCAGACTTCCGATTCTCCCAAAAATGATTAGTGACATGTATCCAGGTGCATACTTCTAATGGAAAATCATCTCAAAGTTAACGGCAGTTGTCAAATGATTTCGACACGTAATTAAAAGGAATAGCAATTTCAATTAAGTACTTCTTATTGGTGAAGTGGCTATAATATTATATCAAGCTATGATGGAGAGATTACAAAATTAATTTGGAATTAATTTGTATTTATTGAATATTCCTTGAGCATTGTTCAGTTTGGTTCCAATTCATTTATTGAATATTTTTTGGGCTGAGAGTAAATTTCCATAGCCCATGACCATAGGTAGATTTTGATTATAGGTTAGGAGTAAGTCTGATGAGGTTATAAGGCTTAAACTTTTTTTTTCCCTTCTTCAACGATAAAATCGTCCATCATTCGAGTATTGCCAGATGGAAACAAATCTGACTAAGTTAATTCGATGGCACTTGATCATATGTAAGATTTTAGGTTAGGGGTGGGTCTGATGAGGTTATAGGTGTGAAATGCCATATCTGTTTCATACAGCTGAAAAATGTCGATAAAGTAGTTTAATGATTATCAATCAAAGATTTCCATAATTCGAGATTTAACCAGTTAGACACCAATCTGACTATGCCGAGTTGATAGCCTATTATCATAGGTAGTTTTTTATTATTGGTTAGGGTTAAGTCTGATTGTATAACCCCATCATGACATTTTTCGGCTGTATGAAACAGTTATGGCGTTTTACACTTATAACCTCATCAAACCCATCCCCATCAAGTGCCATCGAATTGGCATAGTCTGATTGGTGTCCATGTTGCAAAATCTCGAATGATGAACGATTTTATCGTCAGATGAAGGGAAAAATAAAAAATTTCTCCCCTAAAACCCCATCAGTCTTATCCCTAACATATAATCACAATATACCTATGATTATGGGCTATCGAATCGGCATAGTCATATTTGTGTCTAACTGGTTAAATCTCGAATTATGGACGATTTTATCAACGAAACAGGGGAAAATATCAATTTCACCCACAATCTTATTCTAAAACATTATGTTTGACGTAGTTTTAAATTGCAAACCACTTTAACGACAATTATAAACCATTTAAAACTTTGTATTATTTTTATTACTAAACTTTCTCAATTTATTGCCCTTACAATCCTCTTTAAATGAGACTTTTCCAAACATAATTCTTTTAACGTTAAGTCATAATAAATTTTTGAAAGTTGGCCGAATGCTGCTATATACGCATGGAACAATAGATTAATATCGGTTAAATTGCAAATTGTAATTGTTGTTTGTTATGATACATATGTATAGGTTAGTCACTTTCGGCTAGGATATTTCAATTTAATATGTAGTTTGTTTAACTTTCGACTGAAGTAATCAAGACACTATCTGTATTATCGATTTTTTCATTTTCCGCCGGCAACTTTCGGCTAACTTTCTATAAATGTGTTATTGACATTTTTCTTCTAGAAAATTGATGAATTATTTGATATTTTTAAATCTGTATTGCCAACATTTTTCGGTCGAATATTTAAGTTAAACTTCTTTGTCGACGGAATATACGTTATTAGCATATCTGCATTATCGACATATTGCAATATTTCCACTTGGGATGAAAATATACTATCTACATTACCATCTTTCGGCTGGAAACTTTCGGCTAACTTTACCAGTACAAAAATCCACCATTTTCGAAACTACAGTATGTTCCACAAGAAAGTATCTCAATTTATTCTTTCTGTTTAACCCCCACCACAAGCAAAATTATTCTCTCCACTCTATTAACTTTTTCGCGTTAGCTTATTTCTTCAGTTCAGTTTAAGCGTTTGTGTGGTAAACAACAATATTAAAATAAAGTGTTCCTAGTTACCGATCCCAAAGAACCCAAAATGAGTGTGAAGCAGATAGCAAAATACACCAAAACATCTGTCTCATTTCTGACAAAATAGATTAATCGGAATAGTGACTGTGGAAATGTGGAAGATTTACTGGGAAAAGTTTTTGATAAAGTCACTCAGAGAAGTTGATATGGTCATTTTGAAGCAAAACAAAAACTAAGTCAGAAAGGTGTTGAAGTGTCAATAAATACAATTCGATGAAGGCTTGAAGAATTCGATACGAAAAATAGGGGCACACAGTATAAACCTTTGTTGACAGAGAAGCACATCGAAAAAAGGCTGACTTGGGTAAATAAAAATTTGGACCATGATTGGAGCAATGTGACGTTTACAGACGAATCATACTTTGTGGCATTCAATTATTGGCGGAAAACCCGGACAACTAAAAGTCACAGATTTGTCCAACGAACCATTAAGCACCAACAACAGATTCATGTTTACCGTTGCTTCTCCTCCAAAGGATTTGAAAAACTAGTCATCTTCACTGGAAACCTGGATGCCCAATTTATAGTGAAATAATACCAAAATGGTTGGCTAAAGCCCGCTGAGAAACTATTTGGATGTGGAAATAAAGATTGGGTCTTACAAGAGGGCAATGACCATAAACATCGTAGTCGCCTATGCACCCAATGGAAAGAGCAAAATGGTATTCAAACTTTGGATTGGCCGTCACAGAGTGCAGATGCTAATCCGATCGAAAAGGTCTGGGGTCTTGTGAAGATAAAGCTTAGAGGAAAAATAATAACAAGCATACAGCAGAATGTCCGCGTTCTTTAAAACATTTGAAAAGACTTTACTACAGAATGTGCGGCCAAATTAAGTGAAAGTTGCAATAGGAGATTTCAGTCTATAATAGATCACTGGACGCGACTGGACTGCATGCTAAGATAATTGCGAAATTAGTTTTAATGTCTATTAAGAGAAATAAATATTAATTCCACTAAAACATGTTTTATTAATGTTTTACGTTTTATTAATTTAGTTTGGAAAATTTCCAAATTTGTTGTAATTTACATGTCACAGGATTTGGACCAATTTGATAACATAAGAAAAATCCTACAGATATTTGCCGTATTCTGATTTGTCAGAGACGATAGTAGAGCTGGGTGTATTAAGTGAAGTCACTATCTGCATTACTATCTTTCGGCTAGAAACTTTCGGCTAGCTTTAACGGTACCTTTATTGCACCTCATAATAAGGCAACCACACCTGGCTATCTGAAATTCAGTTCACTGTCACAAATGGCACCCAAATCACGAACATAACTGACTTTGGTAATGGCATCATTGTTAAAATAATAGTCACGAGAAATGGACTGTGCGCGATTTCAACAGTAGATGATTGTTTCGTATTTTCCCACATTCGAGACAAGGTTGTTCTTGCACACCATTGTGGAGAAATTATTGAGTTCGGATTGCAATAAGCTCTTGTCGGTTGTGTTTGAAATCCATTTGTAAATCTTCGTGTCATCAGCGTATACAGATGTGAATGAAAAAAATCGACACCAGGCGGTTCCCCCGGGGTACTCTAGATGTACGCTGAGAAATGAGGCGATGCTGATTTCCTGAACAGCACATGATATATGCGGCCTCTTAGATAACAGGTTATCCAAAGGAGAACTTGGAGTGGAAAGCTAAGAAATCCTTCCAAAGGAAAGAATCTCATTCCCTGCCACCACCATATTTAATGTTTGTGAAGTGAATTCGGTAAGATTTGTGCGGTCGTGGACCGTGCTTTGAGAAAACCATGTTGATTGCAGTATTTTCAAACAAATTTGAAATACAAAATAATTTTAGTCAGCCTATTATTACAATCATCTGATTTGCAGTAGTTCTTAAGTTTTCCAAATATATGGAAAAATTCCAAGCGAGAACGAATTTCGGAAAATCGCCGTCATCGGTTGAGCAAGACAATCACTGCAGTTTTTTAAGACAATGAATGGTAGGACCGGATGAAAAGTCATCTTTAACTTCGGAAATATTTTGGATCCATAATCGATTTGATGGGAAGTCAAAGTTGTTTTAACGCAGTTATTCGTGTATATGAAGTAATATTCATCGGGTTCAAAATCGCTGGTTGTAAAAGCCAGACTGAAAAGGTCAGCTAAATGATTTGTTATAACTTTAGGATAATTGGGGAAATGATCTTTATATTTACTTCATAGTGGAAGGGTATCAGTTGAATTTTGTCTTCAAATTAGTAAATCGCAAGAAACTCTTAGGATCAGCGATATGATTGGACTGCATGAGTCTGATATAATTCCCATAAAGTTCTTCAGAAAAACTACTGAAATCATTATAATTATTTAAATAGTTACAGTAATCAGAGTCCGACTTAGTTTTATGAATCTTTGCCAACGTCTGTTTCTACGGTTGCGTAACGTTCGTATTTCACTATTATACCAATATTTTATACCAAGGAGGAGATGGACTATTCAAAACATTCAAAATCTGCAGAGTGAAAGTTAACAGTTTGGGTTTCTATGCCATTATTATTATTTAAAATGGTATCAAAGTCGATGTTTGCCCATAAATCATAAAGTCGGTAATAAGAAAATTTAATCGTGGTGGAGTTTCATAGTCGATATTAGGACTACCTTGATCCTCTAGACAAAAGGTGATTGAAATAGAAGGGTGGGATATATATGTGACACAGAGGATTAGATTGGTTTCAGAAGCGACGCTTCAACATATGGTCAATAAATAAAGTTTATTTGGCGGTTAGTGCATTCGAAGCAACACAACGCAACATATTTGCACAACTTTATTTACTTTGATTTGCATCGAAATAAGGAAATCGTCGAAACATACAAAACCATAAATAAACACGTCACAGAAAATTTGGACTTTAGAAATTATTTTATTCTTGTAAGCTGATGCAAAAGATGTTGCACCAAAAATATAACAAATATGTCGCCTTATTATGTGCCCAATAGGTAAATCACATAATTTATAAAAATTTCCGGATAAGATGGGGAAAGGATCCCGGATACGAAAAACGAAACCAAAACTAATGACAATAAAAGATACAAAATTTATTAACCGACTGGGGAGGAACTAGGTTTTTATGAAATAAATTGATTCTTATATCTTAGACTCGTGTTATGTTCTGAAAAGTAACCATTTTAAAAGTCAATCATTTTTACCTTTTGGAATGAACTTGCTATGCTGGATAAGAAGTTGTGGTCACCAAATTATTTCCGGATGTGATTCTAAAGTAAATATAGTTCGAAATGTTGGTGGTATTAGCGTTCCGACATAATTCGTTCAGTACCAGCTGGAGTCGATTGCGATGGTTGCTAATTTCGGTAAAATCCGTCCAGGAGATCAACGAGGTCCGAATTCTTTAATTTAATATTTGTTCAGCTCGCGCTGACCAGAAATCGTTGTTATGGGTCCCGAGTTCATTAATTTAATTGTTTTCGGCATGTGCGATTTTGATAAAAATAGTGAAAGGGAATTTCAAATGTCAGGAATCCATGTTGATGGCTTGTTGTCTCGGAAAAAGTAGTTTAAAAAGCTTCTTCGGTGGGATCCGGATTGGTTTTGCGAGAAAGGATTTCTTATTTCAAAGACGTACTCACTGAGTTTAAATTTCGGGAAAAACTATTAAGCAGGTCCTTTGGTGAGGCCCGGGACAAACAAATGCTATTTTTAAATGATAGAAATCTTATGCGATTTGTCTAATTTTCAGAAAAATCCGTACAAAAACTTCAGATGTGGTCTACTTCATTTGAAACATATTGTGATAGACCCTGATTTCGGGAAAACTCATTTAGGTGGTCCTCTGAGGTCGTCTGAGAGAGGTATTTTAAATGCCAGGAATGGATTTCGATGTGTGCAGATTTCCGGAAAATTCGTTTAGTGGGTCATTCAGTAGGGGTCGGGTTTGTTCAATTTAATGCCATACCTGAAACGGCTAAGCTGATCGTTAAACTCCGAGTCGTTCGTTACAAATATTGTGTTTGTTCATCAACTATTAAATATAAATTGAGACACAATTCCAAACTGAATAATAAAAAAATTCTGATTTATTTAAAAATCGTCATTTCCGCTTAAATTGACCGCAGAAAACCCACATGAACAACCCTTGCTTAAAACGTAATATTTAAATTTATTAGAACTTTTTACTTCTTGAAAATTTTTAATAAATGCTGTGCTTTGCAACATCATTGTAAAAATTTATAAAAAAAATTCAGCCTCCCCAAAACCCGTAGAAATAGGCTGTTGCTAGGAGTAAGAATGAAGTACAACAAATACAATATATTTCAAATGTTTGTTTAAATTCAGGGTAAAATTGAATTATTTTAACATTGACAACTGTTTCCACTCATAATATTGGCAATAAAATAGCAACATAAATCCGTGGTTCAAAATAATTGCCTTTACTTGATCAAGTGCTATGTTGGGAAGACAGTAAAAATTTAGAAAATAAATTCAAAATCCCACACCAACAGAGGCAATCTCCGTGCTCGTAAAGTGCATACAACTGAGAATATTGTTGTTGTAGCCGAAAGTGTGCCACTCAATCCAGGAACATTAACTTGAGACATAAAGTACAACAGAGACCAGCTACACCAACCATCAATCAATTGATTTTTGCGCACTAAATTCAGTAATCGTGTAGTCGGTTTTGGTGATGTCAATTGGCTTCCACGTAGCTGTAATTTAACGCAGTTAAACTTTTTACTCTGGGGTGAAGTGAAATATCGTTGTTTTGCGGACAACCAGCAAAGATTCACGCAATACAATATTGCTTGAGTTGTTCGCTAAAAAGAACCCGAAACCATTGAAGATGTACTAAAAATAGTCAAGCTAGGCAAGAAGCCACGTGAATCATGTTGTATTTCATCAATAATCGTAAGGGCTGCTGTTGCTGTTGCCAATAAAGGAGTGACAGTTAGAAAAATATTGAATTGTGTTTTTTTATGAGCTGTGGAGTACCATAAGTTCTCGATAAAAGTTTTGAAAAATTGTATGCGCTCGCCTTGTACCATGACCTGACCCGTGTATACTTGAAGATATAAATTTATCCATTTGAAACAAAACAAAACCAATGTGCTAATATTTATCACGAAAATAACGATCCAAGTCATCACTACTAAAATAAACGTCCCCAGTATGAAAAAAATAATTGTTAAATGCGGCTTTATATATGCATTAAAACTGATAACAGATTCACGTACATGGCTTAAAATAATTTTTATTTTTTGTTCAGCGTTAGATAAGAAATTTTAATATTTCATTCTGAATTTGTTTTTTTGACTAACAGTATCAATTCCTCTTCCTGGTTAGTTCATTTTATTTTTTGCACCATATTCCGAGCTTAGTATATAATATACGAGTAGATTCACTAGCGACGCGAGATTGTGCTCATATCGATAAAATACACATTTTTTGCGCTTATATGATTTATCCTTGGAATTAAAATTAGCAAAAATAAAGAATTATAAACGTTGCGATACTTTAATTTTATTTTGATAATTTTTATTTCTTCTTTACGGTGAAAATTGTATTAATTAAAAAGATTGCACTTACACTTTGTTCCTGGATGACAAAAATGTCTTCCTGTTTCTTTATACATTTTATTATTCGAATATTTTTATTATGTGATTTGCAATGAAACATTCGCTTTGTATTGCCCGATTATATGTAGCCATAGGTATTCATTACTATAATCTCCTATACAAATAATAGCAATGCCAAGGTTCATTTCCTTATAAATGATCTTGATTCTATTCATTGTGGATTCTTTCTTAAAATGTTTATGATTTGTCGTTTGATTAAAGCAAAAAAGTAATGCTGCCCGCAAATGCTGTTCGATTTAATTAGTTGCCGAAACCTCTGTTTAAGCAATCCAAACGCTTCTTGTTATAATGTTTTTGTTTGCTTGTTAAAGTGCCATAATCATTATATGGAGTCAATAAAAATGTTCTCAACGGGTAAGTTGCGTCCCCCAAAACATGATATTGTTCACCACATATTACAGGGAGATTTTTGGATATATAATAGGTAAAAATAAATAGCATTACATCGTGGATATTGCCCGGAGATCCCACACAAACGTCAATGAACCGATTATCTGTATCGCACATGGCCTGCATTGCCATTGATAATAGCTCCTGTCGATTGACATAGGTTCTATACATTGGAGATTACATCTTATTTTTGGATTGATTGAAACGCCTTTTGCTGTGTATATGCACACATAATTTTGAAGTTCATACGGAATGACCTTGCGTTTGTATTTATGCGGATAGTTGGATTTTGAAAATTGATACGCTGATTATTGCTGATATTTGCACTAGATAGGATCTGCATGGTATCAAAAATCGTAAAAAAGTGATTCGCACCAAAATACGTCACTCGGATCTACATTTAGCGGTGAAGTATTACAACAGTTTAGCGAAATACAGAATTCAAATTACAGAATTAAATCTTGGTTAGAGGAGATGAACAGATGGCGGATGAAATGAACTGGACTCCCAGGCAAACGGTGATAAATGTGAAGAAAGCATTATCTGGCCTAGCTAAAAGAAGTTTGAAGTTGAAACCTGATCTTACAACTTTTGGAAAATTGAAAAGCCATTTGATCTCAGAATTTTCTGTAAAAATATGTAAAGCGGAAGTACACCAACAAATGGCAGTCAAATAGATAACTATTTTATGTCAATGCGCGAACTAGGGGCGGGGTAGAAGACCAATCTGTAATAGAATATACTATTAAAGGCATCGTGGACACTGGATCAAACAAATTGTTGTTGTTGTGGAGCTACAACAGTGGATGAGTTCAAACAAAGCTTAAGTTGTATGCCCAATTCAAGATGGATAACAATGTCGAGAGGGAAAAATCTATTTCAGTAAGATCCGGTATATTGTGTTACAATTGTGCTGATAAGGGACATTCGTCAAAAAGATGCCAGAATAGAAGAAAATATCTCCACAAAATGCCCAAGAAGTCAAATCAAATCCAAAATGAAACCAAGTTTATTCAAAATTATTTATTGACTAAAATAAATCAAAAACAAATTTATTTAAACAACTATTTAGTTTTAGACTAGATTGTCGACACAGGAATCTATCTAACATTATTACGAGGATGTTTACGTGGAAATGGGACCACCAACGTTAGACGAAGAAAAGACGAAGATTCTCGGAATTGGCGATTTCAGAATATGTACACTAGTGCGGGCGTTTAAAGGCAACTTTACAGATCGATGAAGTTATCGAAGATGTTGCTGTTAGTATCGTTCCTGTAGAAGCAATTAATGTAAAATGTGTCATCGGAATTCTTAACATGTAACAAAGTCGAAAAATAGAAGAAGACTTGGTAACTGGAAACCAAAATACGAAAAGGAACTTCCCTCGATGATAAACATGTACAAACCAGAAAAAACAAAGGAAACCAATATTACGCTGAAAATTCTATTGGAAGACGAGAAACCTGTTTGGCAACACCCAAGATGGTTGTCGACGGGAGAAAAAGTGCATGTCGATAAGCAGTTGAGGAATGGCAGCGACAAAATATTATTCGCCCGAGTGTGTCCAAATTCGCAAGTCCAGTAGTATTGGTATCGAAGAAAGATGGAACCAAACGACTTTGCATTGACTACCGGAGATTGATTGGACCGATATCCATTGCCCTTAGTCGACGATCAGATCGATCAATTACATAGTTCCCGTATTTTCACAACTTTGGATCTACGAAATGGATTCTTCTACGTTATGGTTGATGAAAATAGTGTCATATATACCCCTTTTGTCGTTTCAACAAGTCATTTTGAATTTCTACGCATGCCATCTTGCTTAAGTACTGCGCCAGAGGTATTTCAAAAATACATATACATTGGGTATTCAAAGATCTAATGATGAAGTCACAAATTTTAGTTTACTCGTACATGGACGATATCATTATTCCGCCCGGCAACGATGTGGATGGATTGGATAAGCTAAGAAAGGTGTTACATGTCACAGCGGAATATGGCCTGGAATTTAAGTGGCCCAAATGCCAGTTCATATGCCGTAAAATTGATTACCTCGGATACAAGATTGAAAAAGGTTTTATAAAGCCATCAGAAGCCTAAACTAGAGCCGTGATAAAGTTCCCGCAACCAACGACGATCAAATAAATACAATGTTTTCTTGGGTTCACTGGTTATTTTAGAAGAATTGTTGCAAATTACTCAGTGGTGGCAAAACTGTTACACGATTTGCTAAACAAGGACATAAAGCCCCCAACCAGTGCTTTATATTTTTTGACCTCCACACAGACGCACCAAATTTTTGATTCGGAGCGATTCTGTTACAAAAAGGTCAATATGATGGTCAATTCCATCCTGTTTACTGCTTTAGTAAAAAAAACCTAACCATGTCAAGAGAGGTATTGTTCATATGAGCTGGAGGTACTTGCCATCATAGCATCGTTAAAAAAAGTTCATGTTTATTTGCTGGGGATTAAATATAAATTCGTTACAGATTGTGCCGAGTTCAAATCAACAATGACAAAGAAAAATATTACTCTGCGAATTGCTGGGTAGGCGTTGCAGCTGAATTATTTCAACTATGTGTTAGAGCAAAGACGTTAGAAGACGATCATTTTACTGTAACCATAAAGATACTTGAATTCGAACTGTACGAAAGTTTTATAATAGAGGGAGGCGTTCTGTATAAAGGAGACGACGAAGATCGGAAATTATTGTGTGTTCCGAAGAAAATTCAAGGTGAACTCATTAAAAACACACACGAAGCTGGACATTTTGGAATAAATAAGATGATGGAGATCATTTCCAGGGAATACTTTATCCCAATTCTTCTTGCCTGCATTGCCTGTATTGTAGCCGAACGTAAGCCAGAGAAACAAGAAGGTTTCCTGCACCCGATTGACAAAGATAAGAATCCTTTAGTTACATATCATATCGACCACTTAGCGCCGATGTACTCCACTTGCAAACAATACAAATATATTTTTTTAATTAAAGATGCCTTTGCCAAGTTTGTCTGGCTATACCCGGTATAAACAATGACAGCTGACGAAGCAATAGATAAGCTAGAAATTCAGAAGACCAATTTTGGAAACGCAAAGAGAATTATAAGTGGCCGAGGACCATCGTTCGGGTCAAATGAATTGTTCGATTATTGTACTCAAAATCAGTTCAAATTGATATATATTACATCAGGAGTGCCCAGAGGAAACGGCCAAATTGAATGAATTAATCGACTGATAATTCTAGCGTTAACCAAATTGGTAATTGACTCACCGGAAAATTGGATAAACATACAGGCAGACTGCAGAGATACATAAACTCTACTTGGCAAAGAAGCATCGGTACGACGCCATTACAAGTATTGTTTGGAGTGAGGATGCGAAACTTAGAAGATCAAAGAATAGCCGAAGTGATGGAAGTAGAACTGATTAATGATTTGATGCCAGAAAAGGATACGATCAAAGAACCGGCAAGAAACGAAATTATGAAGGTGCAACAAGCGTGTGTATAATCGAAAACGGAAGAAAGTGTCAATATACAATATTGGGGATATTGTTGCTATTAACCGTAACCAGTTTGGTTCCGGACTCAAATTAATGCAAAAATGTATGGGTCCGTATAAAATCGAAAAGCTTGGAGAGCACGCGGGTCCTATTCACACGAGTACCACTGCAGATTTTATGAAGAATTGAAGAACTTCTTATCATGTTGGTGACGATACAGATCACGATGAAGATTCCGAATAATATGAGCTTCCGGAACGGATAAAGTTATTCAAATAAATTGGAGATGAAGTTTACAACGAAGAGCTATAGAAAATATTGTCAATTATGAAATTTTTTTTGTAATGCAATTGTAAAGATGAAGAGCTGCAAAACGTAGAAGTGTAGTCAAAAAAGACGTGTAATCATAAAAGCAGATAAACGGTTAATTCAAACTCGAAGACGACGTTGCTGAAGAGGAGAACGTACTCGTCGGGACGAACAGTTTGGTATTTATTTATACGTTTTATTTATGTAAAAAACAGTGTCAAAAGAGGCAATACAAAATAATTCTGATAATTTCAAGCGCAGATCACGCAGAAACAGTTAGTTTAGGAAGCGAACACGATGCCCTAAATTTGTCTAATGGAAATTAAAATCTAATCTGTATAAATATTGAACTAACTTTATTAACATAGCATAGCATAGGAGTGTGACCTATGCTATGTTAATAAAGTAGACTCAAATGTATCTGTTCTTGGTAGTCCATCCGGTTGGAATATCGAGAGAGGTTGGAGAAAATTGAAAGACCGCATACCCGCAGTCATGAAACTTCAATTAAGCATAAGCAGAATTATGTGGACTGGAACTCGCAAGTTAATCACGCTGCATCAAAATCCACAATACGGTGGCTACTTTTAAAACAAGTAATCGATGAAGCCGATAATTGGGAAAAAATTCTTCAGAGAATTTTAGAAGGGATTATGTTTCTAAGTGAGCGACGGTTAGCATTTCGAGGTTCTGTGAACGAATTGGAGATGTCCATAATGGAAATTTTCTAGAGGTCGTAGGATTAATCAGTAAGTACGGTCCTATATTATACGATCATGTCTGCCGGATTTAAAAGTTTCATATAAATATTGAAGCATTTGAGTGGTTTTACCGGTATAAAATTTGTTCTATGTGATACTGTCGTTATTAATTCTTCCATGAACTGGTGATTTAGCCTTCACTCAAAGTAGTTTATTTTGAAAGCTGTGTATTTTGTTTAAAAATTAACTATTTTGGTATAAAGTTCTACTTATTAACATAGGTTTCCGATCTTTGTCGAATTATTACAAAATTGTAACTAAAGCATAAATGTAAGAATTATTAATTTTTTCCTATCAATCCGTTTTCCGAACAAAGCTACACATATTATATACACGAAAGTACGTCATAGCCATACTAAAGCTTGGGTTCAAATTTTTCAGTTGTGGGGTAGGAATAAACTGCATGAAAGCGAAATGACTAAATAAACGAAGAAACCATAGAATTTTACTGATTGATAAAAAAACAATATTTTTCGACATTGGGCGCATTCAGGGCACCCAACAGTTGGGAACATGTTGAGTAAAATCAAAGCCAACGTTATGAAAATGTTTAGTATTATGAAATTTTGAAATCAAATTGGCGATGATTTCACTAATCATGATGCCAACAGTTGGCGGTCCTGAACGCGCCCATTGTCTACATTCTCTACATTGTCGACGTCAAATTTTTAATTGTCTGATTATCTACACACGTAGAATATTAATCATCTACGTGGTGTAAACAATACGGCACCAGTGTTGCGCATTTTACATGTAAAAACGTTATCTTCATTTTTATGTAAATAACGTAAATTACATAAAAATTTGTGTAATTTACATAAAATATGTAAAAAACGTGAAAACGCTCAAAAATAACTGAACATATTGTGTAAATGTAACAAATCACAAAACGAAATTCATTTAAATATTTGCACTGCCATCTGTGTTTGTCTTAAACAAGCTCTAAAAAACGATTACTGGCATCTTTCGGTTTAGTTTAGCTACATATGAGAAAGATAATAATTTTTATAGTGTAATACGTGCGATCTATTATCAAATTATAGCATTTTACACGGTTTCTTCATAAATGTCAAACAGTCGAGTAAACGTCATCAACATATCAGCAAATTAATTTTTTCCCACCACCAAAAATTCCATACAGTGATCTGTTTAATATATCGAACGATGTTTATTACATGCCGCAATTAAGATGATTTTCAGTAATAACAATACTCTATAGTGCAAACATTTTCAAACAAAGTTAATTGGGAAACTGTTGTTCCACAAATTTTTTATATGGAAAAATATTTTCCCGTTTAACTTTGTTTCGAAAATATTTAAACCAATAACTTAATCCCTCAGAAAAATTCAATTTAGACAAAAATGCTATGAAAATATTTTCCCAATTCCATTTTCCCAGGGAAAGACAGAATAGTGCCACTGGTTTAGGCTTTACACAAGCCAGTACGGTTAAATATGTTTGTGGATAATATCGTTTGTGGAAAATCATGCTCGTGCAATTTATTGGGATCTGTTAAATTTTCTGTTTTGTCGCTTCTACCTAAGCGCTTTTCTTATGTTTACCAAACCGAGCAATCAGAATTGCATTAATAGATACGGCCCTATCGCATATATGGTCTATGTACTTTGTATGTATGCAGGCCCAAAAATCAACGAAAAATCTTTTCAAAAAAAGCTATGGATTTTTTTTTTGTAAATTATTTTTTGAATTTCTTTATTTATATCTCGTTGCGTGTATGCAAGATTTGGATCTACATCGACTGACTCGTCTTGTAGTTGAATATAAATTGCAAGTCCACTTAGTCGTACCATAGTTTCGGCCGCTTGCTAGCTAAAATCGACGTTGCGTACAATGAGAACTAAAAATAATGTTGATTGGCACGTTAGATATGTAAATCGGCCTAAAAACTATTTGCCAATAGGTGCAGTCGAAGAAGGTGGTTGTCGTTGAACGATCGGTGGGTTATTTACTAATCTTTCACCATGAGCAAACCAAGGAAGCTGTAATTTTCAGTAAAACTTGTAAAAAATCTCGAACAAAATTATGGGCTCGTTTTGAATTTGGTCCTGGAACTTCTATGCTTACCCAGCTGTAAATAACACATCAATCTCCCGAATATAGAAGTCCCTTCTTGTGCGAATAAGTAGAAAATCTGAATGAAAAATTAGATGCGGATAAATAGGTGATCGACACGTTATTTTCAACAGCCTGTATATTGTCCATTATGAAGTGTTCCCAAATAGGAGCTTGTGTGAACAAAAACAACTTCCCCATATTTAAACTTTTGAGGACCCGAAACTTGGTTCATTAAAAGCGGATGTTCTTCACAAAACTTAACCAAAATTATTTCACCATGCCCGACCAGTCAGATCTCATAAAGAACACATCTCCACCACCAAACGCAATTCTTTCTAACTTTCGTGGCTTTTTCTTCTTTTGTATGTGTTTTAGCAGAGGTAATACAGGATGAGGTTGTGTGAATGCTAATAGCCCATGCGAATATTTCGTCATTCGTAGACGATGGAATGCTCTCAATTGCATGGCTTTCATGGGTGTTGGAATAAACTAATCTCGCTTTTCAACTACCGGAGTTTAATGTTGAATTAAATTTCTTCCTCCGAGTTTGAGTCTCATGGTTGTTTCTGATGATTACGGCAGGTAATAAAAATCGGCAGGTAATTATTTATGGTTCCTAAGTAATTAATCAATCCACTTTTATGGAGTCAATGATGTCCTGATTTTAATGTGATAAGTTTAGTTAATGAAAGGTTCAATTCGTCTAATAATTGTCGACAAGTAATTTCTGTAAAATTTGATATAATTCCCTGCATTGAGTTTTTCAGTTCTAAAATTACCGTCTCTATTAGATCTAGGTCTTTGATAAGTAAAGAATAGTTAGTATGTTTTGGAATAAATTTTTCAAATTCTTTAATAATAGTGTATCCGCTATCAGTCTCGATTTTCTCGAATGAGAGTTGAGCATGTGTCGGTTTTGTCATCAGTATCGTAAGTCAATACGATTATAAACTGCAAATTTTAGAGGTCGTTTAATGTTAGTCGGGTGTATGTTTGCTAAATTATGTCTTCCGTAATCTTCTCTAGTTCTGTTATATTTGTCTAATCTTTTATTTTGGGCAAGTGTTATGTTCTTAAAGATCTCTTCTTTGTTTTGTATACCTTCTTCTGATTTTGATGGGGCACCTTTTATTGTACTGTGGTACTGGTTATTATAGGTTTTGATTGCGTCTAGCATTTGAATTCGTACTGGATTCATTTGTTCTAGATTTAATATTTTTAATTTTTCCGTTAAGGAATTCTTTAATCGTTCCACATCTGCGTTTCCCATGTGACTATTTGGTTTAGCTAGGTGTAATTCAATATGTTGTTCATTTAAAAATTCTTTAATATTATTGTGCTTGAACTCATTGTCGGCTATGATTTTTAAGGGTTTTTTTTGTGATTAAAGTACATTTTAAGTTTTTCTATTATCTCAATATGGGTTCTATTTTCTAAAGGATACGCTGTCGCGAATTTTGTGAATTTATCTATTTGAATAATTTGATTCTTATCCGTCGGTAGTTCTGTTTTTTTAAATTTTGACTTAATCAGGTTTCTGTCATATTTTGCTCTACAACAAATTTCCCAATTACTAGTTATTTAGTTTATAGTCATTTTTATTTTTTTATTGTAAATATTGAATTTTAGGTCTTCGTAAAATGCTATCATCCCTGGATGTCCCTGATCTTTATGTTGTTTTGATATTACTCGTATTAACTCATCTTCATATTCTATATCTCTAGCAAAGTAAGAACATTTGACAAATTTAGTAGTGGGAAATTCGTTCACTAAAATTTGTTGAATGTGGTAAAAATCCTGATCGGGTATTTGAGTGTATATAATCCACTTCACTTCCCGTTACATAATTTTTTAGTTTCCTAACTAACACCTTTTTGGCCAATTTTGGATTTAAATTTATTCTCCTAATTCCTAATACATTTTCAAATTACTTACTAAAATTTTCTGTAAAGATTGTTGGAGTGCTAAATCGATTTACTATTGTCTCGAGAAAATAAATTCTATCGTTTTGTTCGTCCTCTTGCGAATGGATGGTTGGTTGCATTGAATTATCTTCTTCAATATTTTCGTCTACTACTTCCTCGTTAGTAACTTCTTGTTCGAGAAAAATATTTTGTAAAGATAAGCTTCTTCCTTCGTTTGATTGAGAGATATCTTCAACTTGACTAATTTCATGCGTTTCGGTATTTATTCTACTTAAAAAGTCGGCAATAGTGTTCTCTTTGCCTTTTAAATATTCAACTTTGATATTATATTCTCCTAGAGATTAAATTCACCTCTGAAGACTAGGGTTTAAATCCTTTCCCAAATACTTCGTGTGTAACCACTTTAAAGCTTGCTGGTCCGTTTTTAGCTCAAATGGCTTTTCAAATGGTACAACGGCGAGTAGTTCCTTTTCAGTTGTGCTGTATCGGCTCGGTCTTGGAGTAGCACAGCTTCAATTGAAAATTGACTTGCGGCTGTATTTAAAACGAAAGGTTTGTTGACATCGGGGTACTTTAATATAGGGTGAGATGTAAGTATAGTTTTCAATTGCTCAAATGCATTAACATAACTGGGTTCTAACTTGTCTATTTTAGAATTGTTCTTTAGATATTGTGTCATTGGTTTAGCTATCTTTGCGTAATCTATGATAAACTTTCTATAGTATCCCGTGATACCAAGAAATGAATTAATTTGTTTTAGAGTTTCGGGAAATTTTAATTGTGTTATATCGCTAATTTTCTTTAAGTTGGGCTTAACCCCTTCGGTTGTTAATAAATGTCCCAAATACTCTTTCTCCTTGCAGAAAAAGTTGCATTTATCGATTTGAATTTTAAGTCTAGCGTCCCTTAAACGATTAAATATCTTATTTATACTATCGACGTGTTCTTGCATTGACGTACTAAAAATTAAGATGTCGTCTAAATATAACACGCATAAGTCTTTGAAATGTGGCGGGAGCAGTTTTCAGCCCAAAAGGCATCCGGATATATTCATAGTCTCCAAAAGTAAAAAGAAAGCAGTTTTATTTTGATTTTCTTAATTGACCATAATCTGGTGGAAGCCTTTTGCCAAATCTAATGTCGTGAAATATTGTGCACGATCTAACTTGTCTAAGATATTTTCAATATTTGGGATAGGCAATTTATCGTCTATTGTAATTTCATTTAATTTCCTATAATCGATTACAATTCGCCACTTCTTGATATTAGAATTGTCCAATTTTTTGGCCACAATCCAAAGTTCAAAATGTACGGCGAATTTGATTCTCTAATAATACCCAGTTTCAGCATATCTTGTAATTGCTTTTCAGTTTCTTGTTCGTGAACCTGTGGGTGTATTTACATTTTACTATAAATTGGACATTCTTGTTTCAATTTTCATCTTCCGATCAGATATTGGTTCAAGATGAATTACTTGGGTAATCAATGCCTGTGAAGGGAATTATATATTGGTTTCATTGTGATTTTTTAAATCAACGGTCGCTTCAAAAGGTTTCAAAAAGTTGATGCCTATTATGGCATCGTATTTCCTGCTCTTTAGAGGGAAAACTTTCCAATTGAGTGTTCCCGTCTTTATGAGTTATTTTGGGATAGGTTTCACAGTTTTTTGTGTTACATAATTCGGACCTCCGAAAGAATTATACTTTAAAGGGTTTCCGAGTGTGATTAAATTATATTGATGATTCGGTATCGATTAAACTATTTATTTTACCGTTATCGAATGTCAATGTTACTCTGGGGAGTTGATTGTCGGAAGCTGCTCTGTAAAACTTACTTCTCCGTTAATGGTACTGTCTCTTGAAGAATTGTTTGGTTCTATTCTATTGAAAGTATTCCTATACTGACCCGATCTGTTATTGTTAAAATTATCTGATCTGCTAACATTTTATCGGTTGATATTGTAAGTGTTATTATGTTGCGCTTGTCGTGAAAAATCATTAATTTTTAAATATTATTACTTTACGTATTGTAAAAAATAACTTATGTAATTTACTAGTAAATTACATGTAAATAACCATGTAAATTACATGTAAATAATCATGTAAATTACATCGTGTAATTTACGCGCCCAATGAATTAAAAACTTTTAAGAATTCCAAGGTTATATGATCACAGAATTTCTTGAACACACTGACGTGAGTAGGCAGCGTGCTTACTAGCTTACTAGTTGGTCAGACCAAATGTTTTCTCTAAATACATGATTTCTAACACTGTCGGCGAGGTTACAATCGAAAAGCATATGATCAAGATCTGTGCACGCAGACTGCGAATTTTCTGCGCCCAGCAGGCAACATTTTAATACAATTTAGCTAGTTTAAATCAATTTGCGGTATACGTTATCGTAAATAAAAGCAGCCGGCTGATGCTTTAACCTAGTTCATATCGACATAGATTAGATGACACTTAAATTATATACTAAAATGTTTCCAGTCAAAATATATAAAAAAAAATAAATAAAAACATAATCGCAAGCCCACAATTCAATTGCAAATTCAATTAAACAAACATGACTGATAATAATTTTTTTTAATTGTTGTGTCTAATCTACACATGTAAATAGAGTGTACTTTATATAAATAAATAGTAATTAAATATATAAAATAAATAAAATACTTGAGAAAGACTTTTTTTTTCATTTGTACTACGTAAACATATGATCAATTGATAAAACAATAAAATATATCATAAAAATAAGACATTCCGACAAGACCGTGTCTGTTTTATATTTGCAAATATTTAAGGTCGTCGGTCTGGGCTGGATGAGATATTTTCAGTTTGTCTATAAATTTATTGCTATTATAAGACAAACAATATAAAATTTGAGCATACATCAATACGTACTCGTACATAATCTATATAAGACACACACGAAGATGATTCAAACCCCCTCGACTCGAATTTTTTTGATTTTATTATAAAGGCGATCAGATCTGACGATCAAAATTTATTTGTTTTTTTTTTGAAATTATTTATGAGATCATTTCAAAGATGTGTTGTGTAACTTATAAATAAAATAATTATTTATCTATTTTTAATTTTTCAGTATTGTGTTATTAAATTAATTACGAAAAATATATTTAACCTTCGAACACACGTGCAATGTCAATATCGATCTCAATTACAGATTGTTTACACACAATAATACAAATTCTTAAAGACGTCTTTATTAGTAGGATGATCGGTTTATAATTGTTTATTGCGATAAAGCGCACCGGCTCGCGTAATGTGACTCATTAGTTTTAGAAAAGTTATTGTTGTAGATCCAAATTTAGAACTTGCATTTGTTTCTATATTGTGATCAAATCTACATATAATTAATTTAACCTTGAAATGTTAATTAATTACTGTGTAACGTTTTACTTAATATTTTAATTTATTTTATTTTTATCTTACTTATTTCAGTTCTACTCGTATGTATAATTTCTAAGACTGGCGCGTGTACATTTTTAAATTATTTCAGTGAAGTTTTATGTATCGAGTGACACTTAGACGAAATATTAATTATTTTCAGAATCTAAAAATCTTCAATAATTTCAATAGGTTCAAACTAATAAAAACTGTGTGGACCAATGGCAATTAGCAACGAATTCATGAGCTTTAGTTTATGCCGTCGTCGTTTTATGACAAGAGCCCTAATTGCATCAAACATTAATCGAGTCTAATGAAGTTCTGGTTTTGACTTAGCACTTCATAAATATTTGCAATAATCACTTGTTAACTTTATTTGACAGTACATCAGGCCATAGATATTGTCTCTGAATTCAAAACTCTTAATAAATATCACATTTCACCTGGAATATTACGCTTAAGGTCGTTCAAAGATTACCCATTGATAGTTTTTGTGCAAAATGTTTTATTTTGAATTTGCGGAACAATATTCAAAATTCAAAGCGAACTAGAATAATCTCGAGCAATAAGTGCGATCCAGTGAAACATGGTTTGGTAGCAATCGAGTCGTTTCAATGAAGCGCGGTTCAGCTGTTGATTTCTTGCTGGTATTAAGCACTGGCTAATATTTGGTACTGGATACTTGCCCTTCTTAATCACTTAGATAGTACCAAAATTTGTTTTTAACTTCTACAATTTGTTTGTTTCACAATGTAACATTCGATTGTTGGATGTTCGAAATCTCAAAAATAAGTGACCGAGGTGGTAAATTTTTACAATTAAAAAAAAATATATTACTGGGTGTTTTTAAATATAATATCCCGCTTAAGTACTGAATTTCTTAAAATTACAAATATACCATTTCATTTAAATCTACCCTTATCGACGAAACAATTCACCTAAGTGCAATTTGAATACCGAAATCTCTATTAAAATATTAGCGAGTGTACAAGTATCGAATGTTAACGAAAATTTATTTTTGAAGGTGTGTATATTCCGTAAACGAGCGTTGGTGAGGGAACTGGTACGCTGCCCCGTCAACCGATTAAAATACGGCGTTGGTCAAATTAAATATCGGCATATTCGAAAAAACAGAAAAAGAAAAGAAAAAAAAATTATTCTTCATTTTCGATTGCGACGGCTACAGGAGATTTATATACCTCATCGCCGCCACATAAATGGTTAACTCGACGTCTAAATGAATTAAAAATCTTCAAGTATACATTCCACGTGTTCGTCACATAAATTATTTATTACCACGTAAATTTAAGTGACCGTAAAATGGTTGGTGGGAACGAGAACAAGAACGACGAGGTAAAAGGAAGCGTTTCGGATGACAGAACTGCACCAAGTGAACGATTAATATCCTCCAGAGTACCGCGTGTTGCGGTAAGAATTCCGCCATTTTGGAAGGCGAATCCGCCACTCTGGTTTTGCCAATTGGAAGCACAATTCGGAACCAGTGGTATAACAGCCGACAAAACAAAATACAACACGGTAGTAGCCGCGATCGAAAGCAATATTCTTTCTCTGGTAGATGAAGTAGTATTAAATCCGATAAAAACAAACAAATACTTAACGCTAAAAAACCGATTGAACGAGTACTTTACGGAATCCGAAGAAAGTCGATTAAAAAAAGTTTTTCACTCATTTCAATTTTTTGAGAGAAATGTGGCAGCTCGCAGGACCAAAAATCGGTAGCGAGTTCCATAAAACTCTTTGGATTCAGCGATTACCTACACAAATGCAGGCCATTTTATCAGTTAGCGGCGACGATTTGGCCAAGCTAGCTACGATGGCAGACCGTATTATGGAAGTTACAAAGAGGTCGGAGGGGAATATATGCAGTAAAATAAATGAATCCGGATCAAATTCCGAAAACTCTATTAAATAATCGTTGGAAGCAAAAATCGACGCGCTGACTAGAAAAATGACTGGGGGCTACTAAATTCCGCCCGCCTTGTGAATTCGCAAATTACTCGGAAAATTAGAGAGACGATCGCTCATTGCGACTAGTGATCGGAATTTATTAAATAGTCGCCTTATTTTGTTTGACAACTCCACAAATTGTCAAATTGATACGGGAGCCGACGTTTGTGTCATGCCACCAGAAAATAATGTTAAGATAAAAAAATTAGAGACGTTCCCGTTAGAGTTATATGCTGCTAATCAAACTAAAATTAGCGTTTTCGGAAACGCTAATTTTAGTTTGATTAGCTGCATATAATTCTTACGCTATCATAGGCGCCAATTTCTTAAGCCACTTTGAATTACTCATCGATTTAAAACGGAAAAGGCTAATTGACAGCACGACTAATCTTAGTTCATTTGGAAGAGTAGCGAATGGCCAAACAGCGAGTATAACAACACTACGGGCGGTTGATGGTCCATATTCTGAATTACTCACGAAATATAAGAAACACAACGTAACCCACGTTATTGAAACAAAGGTTGCTCCATTATATTTAAAGTATCGTCGGCTAACAGCTCCAAAACTCATTATCGCAAAACGTGAGTTCGACAACATGATGAAGCTGTGAATTTGCAGGCCATCCAAAAGTCTATAGGCCAGCCCTCTGCACTTGGTTAAGAAGGAAACCGGGGAATGGCGACCATGCGGGGACTACTGCCGACTTAATTAAGCTACAGTAGCGAACCGATATCCATTACCGCACATCCAGGATTTAGCATACGGATTGCATGGCAAAGTCCTATTTTCCACAATCGATCTAGTAAAGGAAAACCATCAGATACTCATCGAGCCAGAGGACATAGAGAAATAACGCCATTCGGATTATTTGAGTTTCCACGGATGACCTTTGGTTTGTGCAACGCTGCTCAAACCTTTCAAAGGTTCATCCATGCTGTGTTGAGAGGCCTCTATTTCGTTTTCTCGTATCTGGACGATGTGTTGATTTATTCCTAAAGCACGGAACAATATTTGAATCACCTACGCCAAGTATTCGATCAATTTAATGAACACGGGATTGTAATCAACAAGTCCAAATCTGTTTTTGGCAAGAGTACGGCGAAGTTTTTAGTTCATTTGATATCCAAATCGGGTACGAAACCACTGCCGAATAAGGTTGCTGCCATTGCGGAATATAAAGAACCAACCGATGTTAGAGGTTTGCGACGATTTGTAGCAATGGGTAATTTTTATCGTCGATTTTTACGCGACGCTGCAAAAATTTAGATGCCATTGTTGGAGAACATGAAGGGCAATAAGAAGAATGATAAAACAATGATCAACTGGACTGCTGAAGCAGGAAATTCGATAGAAAAGTGCGAGACAGTGCTAGTGAATGCAGCGATATAGCCCATCCATCAACAACAGAACCACGATCGTTAATGGTCGACGCGTCCGACTATGCTATGGGAGCTGTAGTCCAGCAAATGTCAGGTACAAATTGGGTACACCTCAGTTTTTTTCGAGAAAGCTGCTGGTAACACAACAAAAATATAGCGTCTACGACCGCGAATTGTTGGCTACATATTCGGCAGTAAAATATTTTCAATTTATGCTGGAAGGACGGAATTTTATAATATACACTGATCATAAGCTTTAAACGTTTGCCTTTCAGCAGAAACCGGAGAAAGCATCACCATGACAACTCCGCCAATTGGACTATGTAGGACAATTTTCGACGGATATTCAGCATATCGTGGGAAAAGATAATGTAGTAGCGGATGCTCTATCTCGGATCGAAGCAATTTCAACGCTTAAGCTGGTGAACCTCGATGAATTAGCGGATTAGCGAATGATGGACGACGAGCTTACACTAATTTTGGACTCGCAAAACCAGATGAGTTTGAAATTAACACCAATAATGCTGCCCGGTATTGATAGAAACTTATTTTGCGAAGTAAAGGGAAACAGTATACGACCGCATCTGCCGAAGTGCTTAAGACTAAAGATGTTCAATAATTTTCACAATATGCCCATCCAAGGGTAAAGGCTTCTACTACCTTGATGAATACGAAATATGTGTGGCCCGCCATGAATAAAGATTGCGCAAACTGAGCACGTAGGTTGCGTGAAATGTCAAAAAGCAAAAATGTCGAGATATACGAAAAGTCCTCTAGGAAGAAATGTCATGCCGGGCAGTCTGCTTTGAACACATCAACATAGATATAGTAGGTCCACTACCTATATCAAAACGTTACAGTTACTTGCTAACAGGTATAGATCGATTCTCGCGATGGATACAGGCAACACCAATGACGGATATAACACCGGAAAGTTTAGCACGAGCAATTTATGAAAATTGGTTTTGTCGATTTGAAGTACCACGAAAAATTACCACGAATCAAGAACACCAGTTAAAATCCTTGCTCTTAAAGGAACTGGGAAGGTTATTCGGATACAAACGAATATGAACAACGGCATATCAACCAGGAATGTACAGGATAATAGAGAGATGGCATTGAAATTGTATACGGTACGACGATTTCACTGCCTGGATAATTTTTTAGCGCATCAGCTAACAATGCCAACGAGCATGAATTCATTTCCAGTCTACGAGAAACGATGCAGAAATTACAACCGGTGCAAACTGCAAGGTATACGAGAGAAACACCGTTCGGACATCCTGAACTCAAAAAATGTTTTCATGTGTTTGTTAGGGTCGATGCGGTTCAAAGTCCGCTAGAGCCACCGTACGAAGGACCATTTCCTGTCCTCAACCGGCAGGAGAAATATTTTAAATTAGGAATAAGCGGCAAATAAGTTGTAGTTTCTATAGACCGATTAAAGCCAGCGTTCCTACTTCAGCATGCCGAAGATGAATCACGCCCGATGCAAAATTCGCAGAAGATCGAACCTGACGCGGTATCAGGACAAAACGAGTTGCCGTTAAACCAGGGATTTCCAAAACCGGAAGATGTTAAATTCGAGGAAATATCATCACCAGTTCTGGGAGGACCTGTACCAGTAAAAACTAGAACGAGGCGATTCTGTACTGCCGCGGCATATGCCCACTTACTTGCATCTCAAAATCTGTGTATGGTGAGGTCGGTTCACGTATTAATACAACGGGGAATCTTCAATCCAGGTGTTTGGTATAGGCTATTTCGAAGATCAATCCACGATGATTTAATTTCTGCCGGCAATTGTTGATCCCAACCAATCTTCTGCAGACTTAAACTTTGAAATAATATTTTGATTTTAATCGTAATTGGTGACAGGAGGATTGAAAATTTTACTGGCTTCTGACAGGAAGCTCCGTTTGGTACAGATCTCTGTAGGTTGCAGGTATATTTGAAACAAAAAATTATCTATGCCAGCATATCAAGCTATGCCCAATAGCTTTAGCGGCTCTGGATTCTCTGAGATAGTTTTAATAGGATTGGAACCCGATTGATTTAGTAGATCTCGAATTTGTGAGTTATTTATGGATTATTTAAGGATAATAAGTTGAACCCACCGCTTCTTAATATTCTCAATACACCATCCTTTAATTTCATCAAGTGAACATTTACATAAATGTTTTGTTCGATTGACCGACTTGCTTCGAAAAATTCCTCTTAGTTTGACTGGGTCAGTTCCTTGAAGCACCGTGTCGCCATGAAAGATGCTGACGCAATGCCGTATGTGACGGGTTTTAATAATTATGGGCGGATTATATGAGTTTTATCTCCACTCAATACCAAATGATGTTTGGTGTCTTCCTCGTCTACCCACATTTGGCTATACATCTTTTCAATATCGCCTACGAATACGTAGTGGTGCTGTCGAAATCGCGTAAGTATTTCGAATAAACTTGATTGAATGATAGGTCCTACCATTCAATTTTGGTTCAGCGACGTGCCCATGGTTGATTTTGTGAATGCATCAAAAACCACACGCAATTTTGTTGTGCTATACTGTTGTTCTTAATTACTCGCGGGGGTTGTTTCGAATAACTTCATGTGTTGTTAATCCTGATTAAATTGATGCCTACATATATTTAACGGTATTCAACTCTGGGGATGTACTCCGCAAACAAACGACAAAATGATACAGATGTTTCAAAACAAGGTTATCCGTAGCATCGTAAATGCTCCGTGGTACACAAGAAATGAAGACCTTCACAGGGACTACAGATGGAATACATCAAAGCTGAAGTAAATAAGCATGGCGCCAAACACGAGATAAGGCTCCAGGAACATGGAAACTCCTATATCCGTCATATAATAGATAACCCTGTCGTTGAAAGAAGACTTCAAAGAATGGAGCCACTTGTCTTAGCAAACATACCAAATTAAAGTTAGTGTTTTAAATAAGTTTAATTAATTTTGGGACTAACCACTGGGTTTCACTCCAATAAATCAAATTTTTTTAAGAAATGTAAAATTTGTAAAAATTTGAAAGATAAATAGCTGAGCACAGTCTCAGTTGTAATTAATAAATGGAAAAAAATGTAAAAGTTGTTTTATTGATCCGAAAGCTTTGAAATAAAGGTCCTTTATTTCCACAATGATTTACCCTTTGCACTCGGATGATTTATTTCGGTGTAAGTGCAAAGTCATTTTGAATAGTAAGAAGACAAACGGCTTTATAAACTCTCTTGAGCTCCCGGGAGAGAATTGCCCCCTAATGTTGCTTAGCCCTCTGATGGGGAACATATGAAACTAAAGACTGTAAAGGGAAATGTCAGGACATATTTCATTAATATGGAATATCTGTACACCTGGTTTTTAATTGCGTAAACGATTTAAAAAAAAATCGGATATTTACGAATTTCCAAATTTAGGCGTAACATACGTGTCTACATAATGTAAACAACCCCAGCACTAACTTAAACCAATCCAAATCCCTCTAATATATAAAAGTTTTGATTACAAATTAATTCTATTTAACATAATTCCGTTCAAATTTTTTTTTTGATTGGTTAGTTTCTCCCATAATAAAGCACGGCGTACACGAGCAACAAAAAATTTCAATATAAAACGGAAATTTCAATTTCCAAAATAATAAATTTAAAGATTGAAATCTAAGTAATTAATTCCCTTTAATGTATTTTTAAGAAGAAATTAAATTAGCATATACTTTGCGTTTGTCTATACAATATTATTGTGCTAACACTAAACCGAAATGGTTGGTTGGTCGGTAAACAAACAAAATATCGCGGCTGTCTCTTCAATAAATCGTGCAAAGGTATTTTAAGCGGAAGTTAGTTTCGTGGTCTATAAGTTTTGTGCTTTGTGAAATTTTTGTGTTCCAAACACAATCCATATATACGAGTAAACACCTCTATTAAGCGCATGCATAGCATGATATACCTAATATATTCACTGTGTACGTCTCATTCTAAATCACAAAACACTTTTGTTGTGTTTTTATTATACGGTTTCATACCTGATTTGCATAAATACAAATTAGATAAAAAATAACAAAACTAACAATAATAGTAATCGTAGTACCTATATAAATAATAATAGTAATAACAATAAACAACAACAAATAAAAATTTATTAATCCGTGACGGTTGGTTTTGTTGATAAGTTAACTTCATTATTATTAGACCTCAATCTGAATAGCCTACAAATAGAACAAAAACAAAACAATATCCAAAACTATCTTACCGTGATCATATGTTATTTGTGTGACCGTGATCATTCGCGGGTGAATAATTTTGTTTTTGTAACGATTTTCGAAATTAAATTACAGGGTATTAAATTTTTGACGGTCTCATTAATTTTAGTTTTGTTTATTTAGGCACTCATAAGGTGATGAAGTTAAATATTTCATTGCTGTAGTCAATTATTTGAAGTATATGTTATATGCATTGCTCTGCTGAGCATAAAATATGACTCGTGTAAAATTTCTTTTAATTTGGTCTGTACAATCCAATTTATTATTTCGCAAGCAGAAACACTAATTTTTATAAAATTTAATCAGCATTTCGTCTCACAAAAAAAAAAAAATATCATCAGGCCATACTAATTATATTCCATCCTAGGTGCGGGTCAGGCCATAAACCCCATTTTAGAAATCCTACGCGTTTTTTTATTTAATCCAGTAGTATTTGATTGTGAAATTTTGTGCGTCTACCGGTAAAATTTGTGCATAATGTATTTTGGGAGACAGTGTAGGATTTCTGACGCGATTATCACACCAGAAATCCCATAGATCCGCTTAATCATTAGAGCATATGTTCTGCTTTAGTTTAATTGTGCAAAACAGTGCATGCCAAAATCGATTTAGTTCTCCTTCAGAATTGGTCAGGGGTTTTCCTAGAACGGCTTTATCTACCCATTTACATGCGTTATTCACAAAATCTGTTAAAGTAGATCAACTATGTAAGTAAAAGTAGTAGTTTTAACTATACATACATTACTATACATATACATTTTTAATTTAACCATTAATTTAATGAAATAAATCTATTTATTGCACAGTAATTTAAACAAAGTGAATTTAACCACTAATTCTAATCGAAAGTGAAATTACTCAATAACATTTTCAATAAAGTTTAAAGTAAAGTTCCTACAAACAATTTGTTAAAGTTAACCATTACGTAACGATAAGATGAAAGTAAAAGTGTAACCAAACAGTATTGAGGAAAAGAAGGCCCGAACTAACCCATACTAGGGAAGAAACGGAGTTGACATCATATTGAAGATAGCCAAAATCGAGCTGATTCAGCAGCGGTCCAATCGACACACCACAATCACCAGGAACGAGGACATTTTGAGCAAACAGGCCCAACCTAAGAGATCACAACTCCAGTTGTTAAAAATACATTTGCTAGCTTTTATGTAAGTCATTTTTTCATATTCTAGTAACCCAAAATAATAAAGAAAAAATATAGACTGGTTTATCGATTATCGCAAACTAAACTCAGTTACGATTTCGGATAGGTATCCCATACCCGATATTAACGATATATTGACAAATTTAGGTGACAACAGACTTTTCACTATCGTAGATTTAAAGAGCGGTTTCCATCAGATTCCTCTAATAGAATCGGATATTGAAAAAACTGCCTTTCCGGTGAATCACGGCAAATACGAGTTCACTCGACTACCGTTCGGACTCCGAAATGCACCCTCTATTTTCCAACAAGACGACATTCTGCCTGATCATATCGTGAAACGATGTTACGTATACATCGACGATATAATTATATTTGGCAAAGACGAGCAAGAACACTTTGAGAATATGAAAGCAATATTCAAGGTTCTAGAGAAAGCCAACATGAAAATACAATTAAACAAATGCAAATTCCTCCTAGATGAGGTGGAATTCTTAGGATTTGTCGTTTCAAAGGACAGGATTAAGGCAAATAAAAAGAAAGTACAGACAATAGCGAATTTCCCTACCCCCAAAACAGTAAAGGAACTAAGTTGCTCCTTGGGAATGGCAGGGTTCTATCGCCGCTTTATTCAGAACTACGCAAAACTAGCAAAACCTCTAACGGCATTTCTGAGAGGGGAAGATGAACATGTGTCCAAAACCGGTCCAAAGACCAAACAAGTAACTTTCACTGAAAGGAAAGAATTGCGTTTGGTAAGATAAAAAACTTTCTCGTGACTAATGAAGTATTATTATCATTTCCTAATTTCCAAAAAGATATTGAACTTACCACAGATTCTTTCAGCTTCGCACTGGATGCAGTATTATCTCAGGAAGGAAAGCAAATCACATTCCTTTCCAGAACTTTAGATAAGACCGAGGAGAATTACGCATTAAATGAAAAAGAGGTGCAGGCAATCATCTGGTCTTTAACATCTTTAAGAAATTTCCTTTACGGAGCTAGGAAGGTAAAGATATTTACCGATCACCAATCGCTGACTTATGCACTCAGCAATAAAAACAATAACGCCAATATGAAACGGTGGAAAGCTATACTTGAAGAATACAACTATGAGCTTAAGGAAGCATTATCCAGAATAGCTAACTTTTCTGAGACAAATGGAATATCCGCAATGCAACATAGCGATGACAGCTCTGATCACGACCTGATACCCACCGTAGAAACTCCAGTCAATGTATTTCGGAATCAACTCTGATTAAACATAGGTGAGGAGCATTCTTATCAAATACAGAATCCTTCCCAAATTACCAGCGGCATATCATAACCATATTTCACGACAACCGACATCATACAGATATTTAAAAGATACTTAAATCCAACTACGATAAACGGACTAAAAACTACTGAACCAATAATGGGTAGAACTCAAGAGGTATATCCACTACACTTCAGAAATTACCGAGTTCGCTACACTCAGAAAATAGTACAAGACATTACGGACAAAGATGAACAGGACGAAATAATTCTAGATATCAATCGTCGGACTCATCGTAACGCAGAAGAAAATAGAGAACAAATAATCGAAAAATATTATTTTCCTAGAATGAGCAGGAAGATAAAATTCTTAGTCAAACGATGTTGCACCTGCAAAGAGAGTAAAGAGGATAGGCACCCGAATAATCAGGTGATGAATCCGACACCCATTTCTAATTATCCAAGACATACCGTCCATATAGGCATTTACTCAACCGAAAATAATTTGGTTATAACCGCTATAGATAAATTTAGCAAATTAGCCTTCTGCAAACCCATCAAATATTGGGCTATAGAAAACATAAGACAACCACTTCGAGATATACTTTTCTTCTTCTGCGTACCCGAAGTTGTAGTTATGTAGTTGTAGTTATAGATAACTTAAGTATAGTAGTTATAGATGACTTAAAATAATAGTCTTTAAAACACCTCTATATAAGAGTGAGGTGAATGGCCAAATTGAAAGGTTTCGTTTTATTCTTTCAGAGATAATGAGGTGTCTCAAAATGGGGAGGATCAAAAGAACCTTTGAGAAATTACTTCAAAGATCTGTCAACGAGTACAATCACTCAATACACTCAACAACAAAGAAAAAACTAATTGAAGCATTCTACGGTAGAAGTCCAAATGTTAGCTCAGAAGAATTCGAACAGGCTTGCCTCTACGGCATACAAAAACTAAAACAAAAGCAAGAACAAGACATTAGATATCATAACAAGAAATGTAAACCTATTAAACTCTATCAACCTGGCCAATCCATATACTCGTATGTAAATAATAATATAAGAATAGGCTCAAAACTAACTGCTAGTTATAAGCAAGAAGTAGTAAAAGAAGATAGGAACTCTACAGTGTTGACAGAATCAAGAAGAGTAGTACATAAGACCAGCATTAAATCTTAAAAACATTTTAATTACAGATTTGTCATAAGTAAAGCATACGCAGAAGTTCAAATACTCGACTACTCAAATTCCAAAATAATATCCATTAACACCGGTACGGCGAAAGTACAAAACCGGAATTTTAAATTAATTCATATAATTGAGTTAGATAACCACCAGAACTTTATAAACAGGATGAATACTATATTGACACAAGAAATTACGACAATACATCCTCTGTACCTATATCTGCGCCATAAGCTAACTCTACTACAAACACTATTAGAAGGACTAAAAACACACAGGAGCAAACGATCTTTAGATTTTATCGGCACTACATGGAAATGGATCGCTGGAAATCCAGATCATGAGCATTTCGAGATAATTAAGAGCAAGATAAACAATATTTTAGAGAATAACAACAACCATTTTATTATTAACCAGTTGTATAATGATAGGATACTCGTAAATAACATTACCAAAATGGCAAATACGATTACAAGCGCGATTCATAAAGAGAATACGAAAAAATTGTCAAAAATCATAATAAATTTTACGGTATTGTAAAAGATTGTAGAACTACTAATTTCATGTCAATTTGCATTCAAAAGAATATTTTAGAAATAAGTAATTCGTCATGTTTGCCAAATCTGCTACGAAGCCGTCCTTCCAAATGTCATCAAACCAACAATCAACATATACGGACGATCGAAGAAATAACAGACGGCCTAGTCCTGCTCAATCAGTTCGAAGGAGACCTTAACTTCAACAACGAAACACAAAAAATCAATGGTACCTATCTGATAAAGTTCAACATCGCCACCATATCCATCGGAAATAGAATATTAATCTCAAAAGGGAAATCAACAATTAAGGTACTCCCAGCCATCCTACAACTGACACAAAGAAGAAGATGAGTTTTAAGAAATTCTATAACTACAAATGATGAGGGAAATACACGTCAACAACACCGATAAAATCGAACTCCTTCATCACCAAACTTTCATCCAGCAATTTACCAGCTACGGGCTCATCTCGACCGGTATCATCACCATCATAGTCATCATTCTTGTAAAGCAGAATCAGAAAAGAACCACAAAAATTATTACTACTGTAAGTAGCGAGAAAGGAATCGAAACGGAATCCCAAAATTCAAATGCGCCTAACAAGATCGATAACCCAAAACCTCACACAGAAGAAAAACCGCAAGCACCAATTTCACCACGCCATAAAAGGAAATTCTACGAAGCCCCGTTCTTCGAACCAAAATGGCAAATGCGGATATTTGAACTTAAGAGAGGAAGAGTTATCACACCCCACAGTTAACACGCGCCGTATAAAAACAAGAGCATCATATTGCCTCCGCTATAATGACACCAATAGCACGTTGCACACACATAGGCAACATAATGTTAAATCAGCATATTTTATAAAATACTTTTCTTTATAAAATAATTAGAATCAATAAGTTAGTTGTAATCCAAATGTAAAACGATAAATATTTAAATAAAATTTATTTTTAGTTTAAACTTAACCAAAAAGTTAACTTGTATACCCCCCCTTCAGCCAGAATCACCCATTGGAATTCTCCGTTTCAACCCTAGTTTAAAAATATGATTTTTGAAAAATTGTATATGGGTAATTTCCGGAAATTCCACCTTAATATTATTATTCCACCTTTTTTATTAATGAAATCACTTAAACTAGTTGAAATGATCATTCTGATCAAATTTCATGATTGTGCCCAACAGCCAGAATCTCCCATAAGTAACCCCATTTCAACCCTTATTTCAAAAGATCAATGTTGATGATTTGGCTGATGGGGAGTAGACGAAATCATGAAATTTTATTTGAATGTTCATTTCAACTAGTTCAAGTGATTTCATTAATAAAATTAGCGATTTTCAAAAATCATTCATATATTCCCATGTCTGGCTGATATGGAGTATGCCACCAGTGAATCCTGGCCGTATCAGGTTATATACACCTACTCTGCACATTGTGACTATAAAACGACTTTTTCTTACATAGTTGATCTACTTCAACATATTTTGTGCATAACGCATGTAAATGGGCAGATAAAGCCATTCTAGGAAAAATTCTGAACAATTCTGGAGGAAAACTAAATCGATTTTGGCATGCACAGTTTTGCACAATTAAACTAAAGCGAAATGCAAGTGATAATCACGTCAGAAATCCCACATTATCGCCCAAAATACATAATGCTCAAATTTTACCGTTAGACGCCTAAAATTGCCCAATCAAATACTACTCGACAAAATAAGAAAACCGTGGGAGTTCCAAAATGAGATTTCTGGCGTGACTCACACCCATCCCATGATTTTTAAAATTATTCCAGACGATTTTGAAATAACACGAAATAAATATGATAATATTGATCTAAAGTGTATATTCTGCAAATAACTATGATAAAACATGACAAAACAAACCGTTACTTGAAATTGGCACAATGGGTTCAAATCTTTTTGGTATATTCAGTCAATGCATGAACTATTGATTTAAGTTAATGGTTCCCAAGAACCACGAGTTTCGCAACCGCTCCCTTTGAACTTTAACAAGGGGCCAATGATTTATAAGATATGTATTTAAGATTAAAATGGATACGGATTGGCGTAAATGGCCGAATCATTTCTAAAAAAGCAATTTGGGTGTACGAAATTGTTGATATTCCTGGTCTATTCAGTTTAAGTATGAATTATTGATTTAGACCAATGGTTCGAATTAACCATGAGTGTCATGAGCAATTTCGTCTGATTTCAACACGGTATTATGTCCGCTATACAAAATAAAATTTACATGGCAATCCAAAATATAAAATCTTGGCTGAACTTTTCTGATATCAATGTTTCCTTAAAATTTGTTCTGCCCTATCTTAACAAACGGATGTCCATTTATTCTTAGGTAGTAAACATCATGTCCAATCGAAATAAATTCAGATCCGTTACGAAACTTTAGGTTTCGAGGAACTAATCATTTCAATCTTAAATATATATTTTACATAAAATGGGACAACCTAAAATGCTAAGATCCTAGAATGTCATGTGAATTTCATTTTGGATAGCGAACATGATGACTTGTTGAAATCAGACGAGGTTGGTCACGACACTCGTGGTTCCCAGGAACCATTAATTTTAATTAAATATTCATACATTAACTAATAAACAATTCCAAGTAGTAAATTACAACCAAAGTTTCAGAAAAATCATAAGGGTGGTTTAATTTAAGTGTTTTTGTAACTAGTGTTTTGAAACGGTTCCACCATGTCTTCAATTTTGAATAATTGTAACATTTTAGGATGTGTTTTATGAAAACCTTTTGGCACTAGCAAAAGTTTTTGAATGACTCCCAAATACCCAAAAATTCACTCGTTACTATGAATTTATTCGTAAATGGTTTTATTTTTGGACAATTGCAACGTATTTGAATGCAAATGAAGTTTATCCTAATTTAATCCTAAATTATAACAATGGCGGTTAGTACTATTTTAGGAAAAAATTCAAACTTCTACTGAGAAATATGAAGTTTATACTAACGGGTGATTTTTTAAGAGCTTGAGAACTTTTTTTTAAAAAAAAACGCATAAAATTTGCAAAATCTCATCGGTTCTTTATTTGAAACGTTAGATTGGTCCATGACATTTACTTTTTGAAGATAATTTCATTTAAATGTTGACCGCGGCTGCGTCTTAGGTGGTCCATTCGGAAAGTCCAATTTTGGGCAACTTTTTCGAGCATTTCGGCCGGAATAGCCCGAATTTCTTCGGAAATGTTGTCTTCCAAAACTGGAATAGTTGCTGGCTTATTTCTGTAGACTTTAGACTTGACGTAGCCCCACAAAAAATAGTCTAAAGGCGTCAAATCGCATGATCTTGGTGCCCAACTTACCGGGCCATTTCTTGAGATGAATTGTTCTCCGAAGTTTTCCCTCAAAATGGCCATAGAATCGCGAGCTGTGTGGCATGTAGCGCCATCTTGTTGAAACCACATGTCAACTAAGTTCAGTTCTTCCATTTTTGGCAACAAAAAGTTTGTTAGCATCGAACGATAGCGATCGCCATTCACCGTAACGTTGCGTCCAACAGCATCTTTGAAAAAATACGGTCCAATGATTCCACCAGCGTACAAACCACACCAAACAGTGCATTTTTCGGGATGCATGGGCAGTTCTTGAACGGCTTCTGGTTGCTCTTCACTCCAAATGCGGCAATTTTGCTTATTTACGTAGCCATTCAACCAGAAATGAGCCTCATCGCTGAACAAAATTTGTCGATAAAAAAGCGGATTTTCTGCCAACTTTTCTAGGGCCCATTCACTGAAAATTCGACGTTGTGGCAGATCGTTCGGCTTCAGTTCTTGCAGGAGCTGTATTTTATACGGTTTTACACCAAGATCTTTGCGTAAAATCTTCCATGTCGTCGAATAACACAAACCCAATTGCTGCGAACGGCGACGAATCGACATTTCACGGTCTTCAGCAACACTCTCAGAAACAGACGCAATATTCTCTTATGTACGCACTGTACGCATTCGTGTGGTTGGTTTAATGTCCAATAAAGTAAACTGAGTGCGAAACTTGGTCACAATCGCATTAATTGTTTGCTCACTTGGTCGATTATGTAGACCATAAATCGGACGTAAATCGCGAAACACTTTTCGAACCGAACACTGATTTTTGTAATATAATTCAATTATTTGCAAGCGTTGCTCGTTAGTAAGTCTATTCATTATGAAATGTCAAAGCATACTGAGCATCTTTCTCTTTGACACCTTGTCTGAAATCCCGCGTGATCTGTCAAATACTAATGCATGAAAATCCTAACCACAAAAAAATCACCCTTTATAATTCGAAATAAATGAAAATGTATAGATGGATTTTGATTTGCAAACATTTAGGCGATTTTACAACATTGTTAGGTATACAAATAATTTAATTTCACAATGTGTATATTAGGATCAATTTGATTAAAACATATTATTCTATTAACCCCAAAGAAATTATGTTATGCCAAGAAAATTGATATCTCAAAATGTTCACCGATCGGCAAACTTGCCACTATAATATTTTGGTAGACCCATATGTGCACTATACTTGTGCCAAGCCGATTAAAATTCTAATGGAGCTCGCATACCTAAAATGACAATCTTGTGAAGCATTTTAGAATTTTAATCGGGTTGGCACAAGTATAGTGCACAGATGAGTCTAACAAAATCTTACAGTTGTTATATTGTTAAGTTGTTATTGATTTTAGACTTTCATAAACATCTCTAATTATATATGTAAATGATAATTTTTTTATATTAAAACTCTTAATTACATAAATAAATAAATATTTATATAATTATTTTAATAGAAATATCTGATGTGTTCTGGCTTCGCCCTTTTTATTTTTATTTTTATGTTTGTTGGTTTTATGATTAATTTAGGATACACTTCAATTGGGTTCAGAATCACCCATTGGAATCCTCCGTTTGAACCCTTATTTCAAAAGATCAATTTTGATGATCTGGCTGATGGGGAGTAGACACAATCATGAAACTTGGTCAATCTATTCAGTACAAACAGTTTAAATTATTTCATTAATAAAATGTGCGATTTTCAAAAATCATCCCTTCAGCAAAGAAGTTCGTAAGGCTCTCTTTCATTTTCAAAACAAACCCTTGTGAATAGATAATGTAGCCAATATATTTTAAGCCCAGCTTAGCAATCAAAACGATATGCCGTTTAATTACTGTGTTTCGAATAGGAATATTACCGGTTTTTGGTTGCCGCACTGTCTTATCCTTCCGACCATCAAAATATTCCCTGTAAACGATTTTTTCTACTGGCAACAACACTCGTCAAAGTCAAATCTGCTTTTGGAGCTTAAATAACATTACGAGCTTTGTTGGATCAGGGCTCTCAAGCGACGTTTATAACCGGAAGTGCAGCCAACAGGTTAAGATTAGGGCGTGCCTCGATTATGGTTCCAATTAATGGATTTTGTTCAGTGACCACCAGCAAGACGAGTTCTATATTGTGAAGCTCGAAATTCAGTCGAACATAAACTCCGATTTTAAAATTTCAACAAATGCACTCATGATAAAAATGATTGCTGCGCACCTTCCAGCCAAAACAATGTCAACCTCTACGTGGGATCACGTGGGACATTGTCAGGCAAGCCTGGACAATTCATCAAGAGTTCATCGGTTACTGCTGGTATACTAAATTAACTAAAGTCATTCTCGGAAATTGAGGAACTATCAAATAGGGTTCATTCAGCAGAAGAACGGAAATGTTAAAATTTTTATCTGCAGACGCATAGTATATCACCAGAAAGTGCCATCGATTCAACCTGAATTGATATCCATCATAATGAATTGGCAAATACACAAGATTGGCTTCACGGCGGATATCAAACAAATGTATTGGCAGATTAAGCTAAATCCCAATGATACGGATTATCAGAGAACGGATTGGTGTTTCAACCCTGACGAACCAATCTCTGATTATCGGCTAAACACAGTGACGTATGGCACCTCGAGTGCACCTTCCCTGGCCATTACGACTTTAATGCAGCTGGCATTCGACGAAAGACACAATTTCCCATTAGCAGCGGAACGTGTTCAAATGAACGGTGTAATGGGCGGTGGTGATTCCATCGAAGCAGCCCTTAAACTACAAGTAGAGAGTCTCCTCGATTCAGGTGGATTTGAACTACGCAAATGTTCGTCAAATTTTGCTGATATTCTGCGAGCAGTACATAGTGAATTTCACGATCCAAAGTCAGTACTGGACTTTTATAACGACGGCGTAGTTAAACACTGGGTATATTTTGGAATACCTCAAAATATTAACTTGGCTATAATATTTCTTTATTGAATGAACCAAAAATTACCAAACGAACCATATTGGCTGAAGTATCCCGTCTGTTTGAACCTTTGCGTTGGGTGTCTCCATGCATCATCACTCCTAAAATCATGCAGCAAAACCAGTAGCTGCGGCTCACACAAACTCGGACGATCCCGTACCTGAATCTATTCAACGATCGTGGCTTACTTACCGAAACGAGCTGTCATCATTATCTCGGATAAAAATCCAAAGGTGGCTAAACACTAATTCCAACAAACATTGCCAGCTGCATTGTTTCTGCTTCTAATGTCTAATGTTCTAATTATGCTTCTAATGTCGGAAATGCAGCCGCTATTTATTTTTGTGCGTTATAGGTTCTGATGGCATGTATCATATTGGGCTGGTAGCAGCAAACACAAGAGTGGCTACATTTAAGCAGGTGTCAATTCCGCGTCTTGTGTTATGTGGAGCTGTGTTGCTGGCGAAATTATTCCGAAAGATTTCATCGATAAAACCATATCAACAATGTACATTGCATGCCTGGACTGACTCCACGATGGTACCATGTTGGTTACAAGGACATCCCAACCGATGGAAATCGTTAATCGCGAATAGAGTATCGGAAATCTACAATGTGAACAATTGTCATTGGAGGCATGTACCGACAGAAAGCAACCCAGCCGATTGCACGTCCAGCGGAATATTGCCTACTTTATTACAAACTCCTACTCAATCATACTCAACAATCCATACAAAACCAAGATATAGATTTAGAAGAACGCAAACTCGCCATCTCAACGATGTGTACAAATGATTCATGGAATCTAATTCACAAATACTCATACCTAACAAAGTTGGTCCGCATTACGGCATATATAAGACGATTCGCTCTAACTTTCTGATTAAAATACGAGCAACAAATTCATTTCCAAAATGAGATTAGATGCTGCACGAAACATCTACCCATTAAAGGTGCCTTGGCATCCCTTAATCCTTTGTTGGATGAAGATCATGTATTAAGAGTTGGAGGCTGTCTACAAAATAGCTGCTTGACATACGCAGCCAAACATCCAAACATATTGCCTCGTAGTAGTCCGATCTGCTTAATGATAATTGTTCAAGCACATAACAACATTCTGCAAGGTGGCACTACGCAGACACTTGGATATACACGCAGAGACTATTGGATCATCAACGGCCGAAATCTGGTACGTCAGTATGTTCATAAATGTTCTATACATGATTTTGGTATACAGCGGAGACCAGAATTCAGTTAATGGAAAATCTCCCTTATCCTCGAATCAATCAAAGCCGGCCATTTCAACATTCGGGAGTTGATTATTCTGGTCCAATTTCATTACGTATGTCAAAGGGAAGAGGCGGCAAAGCTACAAGGGTTGCATATTCGCATTTGTTTGCCTTAGCACAAAGGTTATACACTTGGAAATCGTAAGTGATCTGACCACTATTATTTTCATTTCAGCATTCAAAAGATTGACCTCTCGCCTTGGCAAAATTTCGAACTTATATAGCGATAATGGCACAACATTTGTTAGAGCATCAACTGACGGAGTTACCTGGCATTTTATTCCACTCTCGTCACACCACTTCGGTGGCTTGTGGGAGGCCGGAGTAAAGTTCGTGAAGTACCATCTGCGAAGAATTATTGGCGAAACCAAATTATCGTATGAGGAAATGAGTACCGCTCTCATACAAATCGAAGGCGCTTTAAATTCACGTCCGCTGTGTCCCTTTTACAAACGATCCCGACCTTAAAATACCTACACCGGGTCATTTTTTGATAGGCGATGCTATCAATTCTGTGCCTGAATCAACTATGGTTAATTTCAAGGGAAACTTCTGCCCTCGATCGCAACTCACGCAATCTACCAACGTTTTTGGCATTGATGGTCAACAGATTATCTAACTCGATTACAACGACAACCAAAACGGATGCAACAGAAAGCTGAAATACACATCTTGTTTTGATAAAGAAAGACAATGACGAATTACGGAAAAACATCCAGTATCCGACGGTATAACTCGAATCGTCACACTAAAAACGAAGACGAAATATATGCGGCGACCAGTTACAAACATATGTCCATTACCAATCACAAAATTAATGTTTAGCTACAACTGTTATTGGTGCCAGCCAGCCTAATGGGTCAAAAAGTCTTGCACTATCCGAAATTAGATTTCGTTTAGTAGTCTTGCCAGGCGCGGATTGAGTGACGATGAAACCGAATGTATCTGTTGCTGGATTCCAGTGTAGTCCAAAAGTTTTAATTGTATCATCAAGCTTGAATTCCAATCGATTTCGATTCCTTAGATGCACTGGTATGGATTCCACGAGAACTGTGTTGTTTGTTGCCCATTTTCATAACGTAAATTCACCGCATTTCAGTAAATCAATGGTTTATTTTTGGCTGATTAATGCTTCTTCCATTGCGTTTTACCCAGAAATTAGGTCATGCAAGTAGAAATCATTTAAAACTACGTTGAACGTTATAGGATAGTTTGGTTGTTCATCAATGGCCAACTGTCGTAGTGACTTCACCGCTAAATAAGTTGCTGATACTGTTCCATATGTGACCGTGATCAGCTTAAACTCCTGAATTTCTTGCTGCGGAGACTCTCTCCATAAAATATGTTGAAAGTTCTGATAATCTTCATCATCGGTTCGTCGGATGAGGCCTTTGCTATATTACTCATTAAAATGTCTCCATAATAGTCCGCACCCAATAATAAGTCGATTGGGCCAGAACTGTAAAATGGTGGATCAGCCCACATTAGATTTTTGGTGTTTCGAAATACATGGGTCTAGAGGCTGCTCTGGCATATTCCGCGTTATATTTTTGAATGCTAATGCTTTTATGGCTAAGACAAATTTTGATGGAAATTTTGGCTTCAAGGTAAATTCAACTTTTGAGTTCGCCACTCCAGCGTCGGTTTTTGCCATGCCAGTGACTTCTGCATACGCCGCGGTTTTTGGCAATTTTAATCTCTGCCAGGCTTCTTCTGTAATGAAGGTTGCTTGAGACCCAGGTTTTATATTTTCTGGTGCAGATTGCGAACTATTGTTACTATGCAGCAGGCTGTGATGTGAACCTTTGCATAATTCACAACTTTTATTGCATGGGAGTTTGTGTACTGGAAGCAAGCATCATCGGCACACTGGTTAAAATAATATACGGCCTTACTTCTTTCGATTTGTGCTAAATTTTGGAACGTCTTACATTCCGGTACATTGTGCTCTCCCCAGCAAATTCTGCATTTATCTGGTTTTCTTGCTACAGCAACATTTACAGTCTTAATAGGTGAACTTGTTTGTTGGGTTACTTCCTTTTTTATACGTTTTATCTCGGGATAGTACCCCCAGAGCTAGGAAACTTACTTGTAGAAAGGCTAGAGAATCGTTGACTGTTTGAAGTTCCTTCGGGTTCTTCAATGATGTCTCCTATAAGCGATGAGTTTCCCTGTCCCGTTTTTTTAGTAGGATGTTGAACAAGATAGCATCCCAAGAATCTGTATTTATTCCTTGGTTCTTGATGACATCAAACATTCCAGTGCATTATCAAGAAATAGCTTTAGACCATGAGCGGATTCTGATGATAGATTTGGTAGTTCTAAAATTGTGTTGATGCAAGTCTTGGTGAGAAGCCGTTTATCCTCGTATCTGGAGCATAAAATATTCCAAGCTGTGGAATAGTTCTCTTGCGATATATTTAGGTGGTTAATGCGTTTGTCTGGATCTTCTCCTATTATTGATAATAGGAAATGCAGCTGTTCTTCATTGGATAAATCCTGATTGCAATGGATAGTTTTGTTGAAAAGATTTTGGAAGTTTGTCCATTGTTTATAATCCTCATTAAAGTGTGGTATTTCAATCCTCGGAAGCTTGATACTGGGCCTTTCTTGACTTTGTTTCGGAGAATCTTTGTTGGCAACGCTTTCTATTTGATCTTGAAGATAGATGATTGTAAACTCATAATCTTGCTGTAGATTCTCGTATGTTTCTTGGCTAAAGTATTCGTTGTCAAGCTCTCCATCAATGGCATTTCCAATAATCTCTTCATGATTGTTGGTAAGAGAGATCCATAAGTCGGTTAGTATCTTGATCTTCAACTCTTAAAACGTTCTTTAGTGCTGTACCGCATCCTTGATTTGATGTATGGTGTTAATATTTGTTTGAAATATTTTAGCCTTGGCGTGTTGTATTTTAAAGCGCCTCTGCTGTTGTTGATCGTCTACTTGAACCACCTTTGGATCAGCTTCGCTTGGTTGTTGGTCATCTGATAGTACATATGATGAAGCATCTGCGACGTGTTTGTCCCAATCCGGGTTTTCTTCATTTCCTGCTGTATTTTTCCTGGCTCCCAGTAGTATTTTTTTTTTTTGTTTCCTTGAACGCTTGTTTGACTTGATCGTGGAAATGTTGTTTAATGTACGGATGATCCTCTGGAAGAGTTTGCCGGTTTGTGTATGTTCACACAAAGCTTTCACATTATCCATGTTAATTTTTTTTAGATTGATTAATTTTGAATACGTTTTTATGGCGTATCTCTAAGCACTGTTCAATCTAAGGGTATCCAATGTATCCCCGCCATGCGTATCGTACCTGGATGTTTCGATTTGTCCACATTAACATAGAGAATAGCAGGTCAATGTTCGGGATAAAATGGCTCGATGACTATTTTGGTTCGAAATCAAATCAAGTTTCTATCACGAAGGCTATCATCATCTACCTGACAAATAGCAAATTAATCTTTGAATAAGAATTAAGCAAAGTTCCTATTTGCACACTATTGCCGATGTATTAAAAAGCAACCAGCACTGCAGCGCTACCAGCAGCTATCACTGACGATGAAAAACCGGCACCGTAATAACGATGAACATCCGCATAATATTCAGGAGAAGTGGTTGGTTAAAAATTTCCGACAAATTCTACTAAATTCGAATGACGAAGCGACCTTTATTAGTGCAATTGATCTACAAGTTGAAGAGGTCACTGTCGAATACTTCAAAGAAGATTGCAAAATGGTAAGACATCCGGTGTTAATGGAAGGCGCTGCCCTTGCATGAAATATATTCTAGCTCATCGTCTCTCTTCGAGTTAAAGAAAAGCCGCCTTAGTTTTAAATGTGAACACTGTTTAGTGTTTTGGCTAATGTTGTCCTTGTCAGACTCATGACTCTTGCCGATAATATCACTGGCAACTGTCAACCACTGACCAGTACTTAATCATGAGGATGATTCTGGTAAAATGATGGGAGTACAATATAACCATACAACAACTATTTATAAACTTCTGACAGGCATATATCAGTATCAACCACAAAACCTCTGGGCTGCGCTCATATGTCTTGGAATATCAGATAAACTCGATAAACATACTGCACCTGTGCTGCTTAATTTTGCGCGTATATTTAATAAATCAGGCAACATTCTTAAATATTTCAACACTCATCCCTAAGGCGAACCACGGAATTGGCGATGAAAATTTTGATAGCGTAGAAAATTTAAAATACCTTGGGTATGCAATTATTGCGATCTTTATACACTCAGTATACCTGTACTGGCTTTAGAAAGCGAGAGCAGTACTTTATCAATTCCAATCGAGTTAGATTGGGCCGCGTTGCAAGGTTCATACAACATCGCATGATACAAAAAGTGTTCCAATGACATTCAGCCGGCTAACGACGTAGAGGAAGACCCAGACTACGTTAGAGCGACGAAATCGAACAAGACCAACGTATAGGATGTCGAAACTAGCGGGCGACAGCCTTATATCCAGACGGATGGAGGACCACCGTGAGATATAGATAGATTGAGAGAGGCAGATCTTGAATTTACTCTAATGAAACACTTAAAAAAGTTCAAATAACTTTAAAGAGGTTCGATTTTATGGGTTCTATTCGAAATTAATGGCTCCAAGTATAAAATTTCCATTGTTCTAATCTCATGAATACATTCAAATATAGATTGAACCTTGACCAAATTTTAATGTGTCGACATCATGCACAGAAACCATTCAATCATCAATGATAGATGCGACATAAGTATACTAATCATAAAATCAGCCTTACAATAATATCATATATCTTGCTCATTACCATCTAATTTATATTCTTCGTCACACAAGTATCTCTAGCATAAAATTGGTTTAATATAATTTAATAGAACCAGAACCAAGCAACATAAAATACATTGAAATGCCATACATTAAAATGCAAATCAAGACAAGTTATCTTTCGAGTCTAGGGTAAAGATATTTACGAGTATAGAGGCAGAGTTTCCTTTTGAAATAATTAGTTACCCATTGTCATTCATCTAATTACATCATATATTTTAACATATATTCTATACATAATGTTATGTATCGCATTGTACATAAATATAACAACATATAACCCCATAAAAAACAATGAAACGAACATTTTTATGATTTTTTATGTTTACATCGCTTTGCTTTTTATTATTATGCTTAACATAAAATAGTATAAATAAATAAAAATTAAAATTGAACTGTTTACCACACCAACTTTAACATATAAATTATGTTTAGTGTATATGTATCGCTTGGCATAGATATAGCATAATTAAATTTGTTTCGAAAAGCGCGGCGTTCGTTTAATGGGATCGCGGCGCGCACTTCATTTCTGTATGCGCCCGATCGTTTAATTATAACAGCGATAAAATTTTATGTTTACTGGATGTTAGGTAATTTTAACTGCGGGTAATTATAATAAGCTTGCTCTCTATATACCACCTATCGACTCATGCACGTGCGATATAGGTGTACTAATACATATGTCGTCCTGTGTGTAATAAAACAATCAAATTTTAACTTTACGAGCGCTTACTCATAAACCTTGAAGCCGTCAAAATTCTGTATGAATATTAAAATACCAAATCAGCATAACAAATTAGTACGGATTTACGCATAGAGATATCGAAAAGACCAAAAAATTATGAGCTTTACACACATACAAATTCAATTTTAAAAGCTCACATTATATTTATGACACCGCGCGTAACAATGGATCGTAAATTTAGCTACCGAAAGTTTTTCTCATTTTGGAATTTTAAATTGACAGATTTATCTGCCTACTTTACCGCAGCCGACCAACTTTAGGAAAAGCTTTAGGTGTTAAGATGATTAAATTGTGAATTTATTTTTTATGCAGTCGTTAAAAGATTACAAAATTATGCAATTTTACGGTTAACCAACGAAAGAAAACAAAAAAAAAATAAAACTGAGTGAAAACGTCTTGACATATTACGCCGGCATTTAACGTAAGAAAATGATAAATTAACATTTTTTTTCTTCAGAAGATTACATTAATTTCCGACATTGGATTACCTTGGGATATGTTGTTGTTATGTAAGTGTGCGTATATTGGGAATTAAAAGTGACAGATTAGTATTTTGGAAATGTGATTTTTGAGAATACGTCTTTTAACGAAGTGTGAACTTTAAGTAAAAAAATATTATTTTTTTCTAATGAGTGGGAGGCATTAATATTTATTAACATTGTGCCATTGACGCTAATTATATTGGTTAAGGTTTTATTTGAAAATTATTTACGAATTTATTGTTTGATGGTCCATGAGTTGAGAATGACAACTGTTCGGTCTTGAATCGTAACGTGGTACAGTTTACGTTTTAGTTTTTAGTTGCCTCCGATTTAGGAGCATAAAGCGATTTTCCTCTTTTCATGCGGATTTTAATCTATCGACATTCCTGTTATGTAATTAGGTTTTATTCTCAATGTGTATCTTTCATATTCATAGTGGATCATGTCTTATTTGCCGCAAACAAAACTATTGTGGTATTTTTTAATCTTCTGCTTGTTTTTCTATGTTGAGGGCGATGCATTCCAAATTTTATAAAGCACTAGCTAACCCGGCAAATTTATTTTTGTCCAAAATACATTTTTTGTCTGAATTAGTTTCGAGCATTCACGATTCCACCAGAAAATTGTTTTTTTTATCGAAAATTATCGACGGAATATTTGGCGAAAATTGCTAGTTTTCTGCTCTGAAGCGTAAATTGAGGATGCTTTACCAACTCGGGAACACGCCGCAAATAGCTGGCCGTGTGAAAAGCATGACATTTCCAGATTTATGCTGCACACTTCCAGCGACTGGCCTTGTGACTTGTTTTTGGTCATCGCAAACGCAAGTATCACTGGGAACTGAATGTGTTTGAACTGTAAAGGCAAATCAGTTGAAATCTAGAAAATTCGCTGAGTTAGACATTCTTCTCCCTTGAACAGCCCTTTCAAAATCCTTGCGACTATCACATTGTTCTTTAGCTTCATCACAATCAGTCAGGTTTCATTGTACAGTTTCGGGGCATTTCGTAGCATAATGACGACAGATTCAACTTTAAAACGCAAATTATGAGGCGGCATGCGAGGCAAATCTGAAAAGTTTAGGAATTCCACTAGATAATTGACGACTTCGTCTTCGTTTTCAACGCGACCGAACGATTTGTATGAACGCAATTCTCCCTGTTCAAGTCATTGATATCAATATTTTTCGCTGTTAAAATTCCGCGTGTGCTCAGCCGATCGTAGTTACTATAATGTTGACCAATGTTCGATATACATTAGTGATAAGTTCATTTTTCGTTGAAGTGAATTGGCAAATTTCAGATGGAGTCGATATTAAATCACTGAAAATATCTACAGGAATTTGAGTGCTTTAAACTTGCACCGACCAAATTAGCCCGCCTCAATAAAACCTGTACTATAATTTGTTACACATTTATTACAATTTACTACAACAAATCCCGGTTTTATTACGTTTACCCTTTTCGAGGAACGAGTTGTCGGTTTAACTTACAATTAAACCTTCACCGCCAAAAAACTTGCCTAAGGGTAAATTTTACCCCAAAACGATTAAATATTTCAAAAACGTCAATTTAACCAAATTTAATATTTTTTTACACCAGACTGCCACCAGATATGGGGTCTAATGTTATTCTGTGGTCGTTGTAAAGGGCAGGTCAACCTTAAACAGGTGTGTAATAAATTTCTTTTGTGTCAGGTTAGACGGAATTAACTCAGAACTCTCAGAAGCCTTTAACTTCAAATTTTTAATTTAGAGGTCGATTTTGCAAAATTTAATAATTTATTACACCAGACCGCCAACAGTTATAAATTCAAATGTTCCAGGTCAGCCTGGAATTTTTCTGTCAGGATACGCGGAAATAGCTCCCAATGATAGAGGCTTCAAAAAGGTAATTTAAGGGTCGATTTTACCACCTCTAATAATTTATCACACCAGACCGCCACCAGATATTGAGTAATATGTCACTCCGTGGTCGTTGTGAAGGGCAGGTCAACCTTATACAGGTGTGTAATAAACTATTTTTGTGCTAGGTTAGACGAAATTGGCTCCGAACAGAGCATAAATTGCAAAATTTATTAATAAATTAATTAAACAAATTATTAATAATTAATACACCAGACCGCCACCTGATGTGGGGTCAAATTGTTACTCTGTACTCGTTGTAAATAGCAAGTCAATTTTATACAGGTGTGAAGTAGATTATTTTTAATTCAGGTTAGCGGGAATTGGCTCCGAACTCTAAAGGTTTGAAATAGGTAATTTAAAGGTCAATTTTACCACATTTAATAATTTATTACACCAGAAGGCCACCAGATATTGATTTAAATGTTATTACTTTGACCTGCCCACCACAATATTCAAGGAGTAACAATTTGACTCAATATCTGGTGGCGGTCTGAAGTAATAAATTATTAAATGTGGTAAAATCAACCTTTAAATTACTTATTTGAAGCCTTTAAAGTTCGGAGCCAATTCCGTTTAACCTGACACAAAATAATTTATTACACAACGGAATAAAGTTGACCTGCTCTTTACAACGACCATGGAATAACTTTAGACTCCATATCTGGTGGCGGTCTGGTGTAATAAATTATTAAATCTTGCAAAATCAACCTTTAAATTAAAAATTTCAAACCTTTACCGTTCGGAGCAAATTCCGTGTAACCTGATACAAAAATAATTTATTACACACCTGTTTAAGGTTGATCTGCCCTTAACAACGACCACGGAGTGACATATTACTCAATATCTGGTGGTGGTCTGATGTGATAAATTATTGAAGGTGGTAAAATCGACCCATAAATTACCTGTTTGAAGTCAATTCCGCGCATCCTGGCACAAAAATAATTTATTACACACCTTGATAAGGTTGACCTACTTTCGACAAGAATTCCCAACAGTTTTCCCAAAATCTGGGGGCGGTTGGGTGTAAAAAAATTTATTAAAATTGGTTGCATTGACGTTTTTGAAATATATACTCGTTTTGGGGAGAAATTTACCCTTAGGCAAGTTATAGGGGTGGGCTTGAACTAACTTATTCAATGTAATTAATTTGTAATAAATTCTGGTCCAAGAATTATGCCGATATCAAAACTACAGGTTGCATTGAGGCTGGATAATTTGGTCGGTGCAGGTTTAGAGCACTAGGAATTTGTCCATTTTCGATTTTCAGCAGTTCTTTGGAGAAAAGCACTGCGGTTCTATCCTGTTGCTAGAACACTCGCATATTCATTCTCAATGGAATGGTTTTCACGTATCGCCAAAAATACGATGGCTTGAGACATGAGCTTCATTCATCCGCCGCTGTTGATTTCGGAATCACGGAAAGTGTTTGTCGGAAGTCGCCCGCCAACAGTATCATCACTCCTCGAAAGTGACGATTATTGTTGCGCAAATCTTTCAATGTTCGATCGAGTATCGCGTGCACTCATCCCATATGATCAATTTACAATTTTTCAACACTTGTGCCATGGCTGATTGCTTTGAAATGTTGCAAAAAGGGTTTGCAGGTTTAACGGAAACACCAGTGCCGAATATGCCGTTCTTTCACCTTCAAACATGTTGCAGCAATTCCAGTAGATGCGAGAGCTAACGCAATGTCACTTGATATCAATAATATCAGGAACGTTTTTCAGTTCCGTCGGGCGCATCAAGGAAAAATAGTTCACCGTTTTCATCATCGACAACCTTCATCAGTTAATCATACGCACTCTTTTGCGGTTCATTCATCAGTGGGACAATTGTTTGTATTTGTTGTTGCAAATTTGTTGTGTCGTAAGCACGCTCGCGTTCCAATTCACGATTCAATACAACTTTAGTTTGAGGATTTGGCGCTGGTATATGAACTTCAGTCAATAGTTTGCTACTCATAAGCAAACACAAATCTTCAATCAGCACTAACGCTTCATTGTAGATGTCATCGGTTATTTGCAATTCGAAATTCCCTGTCACGACTTGAAAGCGATGCAAAATGTCGTCTGCGATGTCATCTTTGTACGTATTCCATAATTGACGAGGGTTCGAAGGCTGACATGTCGAAATGATCATAGCGAAAAGAGTACGAACGTGATTGGCGAAGAAGCTATTGCATCGTCCAGCGTTTTATTCCAGTGATTGTCGTGCACAAGCAGAAATATTCGTTAAGTGTCGTTTTAGGATGCTCGAATGCTTTTTAGAGAGCATTTTCTTCAATGTAATTTATACGGCGACAGTTGCGTTTCGTTCGGGTATTGGGAAACTAAGAATACGCCAGACAGCTTCTTTGCTGACGATGTATCTGTCGCTTTGGTATCGTGATATTTCGTCGTTTTTGTTTACATTTTGCACTTCAAATACTGCAGGCAGTCATTTGATTTCATTAACGTAATTGTAAATGTACTTGATGGACTGTACAGAACTGCAAACGTTTTTGAAAGCAGTAGTAATTATGGTTTATGATGATTTGTAGTGCTCGACATTCGCATTGTGAATGTGTGGCAACCATTTTCATCGGTTATGCGTCGATTCATTCACTAACCGTCGATATCCTAAATAATATCACTAATGCATTGCTTTGGGAAAAGCTTTGTACATTTTACTTTGTCCATATGCATGGCAGTGTTATGTTAAAAGCACTGCACGTACCACAGATCATGTTTGTGGTAACAATATCGGACAATTCTTGGTCAATTGTTCGATCTGGAATTTCTGCCTAATTTATTAGATTAACTTCTTCTGAGCGGATTTTAACATCATGAGGCAAACCTCATTTTTGCCACATAACCGAATACATCCATAACGTGTGTTGCCGAAATATGAATATTAAACGATCAAATCCATCAATGATTTAAATTTTTGTTTTGATCGTTGGCCTGGCCAAGGTTATCGCATATTGTGTATACTCCTGCATGTATCGTGAACTGCCAATGTAACTTCTATTTTCCTATTTTTTTAAATCGCATTAAAAACTATTTATGGAGGAGGGAAGTTAAAATTTGTAGTTGTATTTTGAAATTTTGAATTTTCTTAAATGCGACATCTATCGGATCTAAAACTATCCTATTTTTAAGCTTGAATCAACCCTGCTTTACATTCACAAAATTTCATTGAAATCTGATGGGCGTTTTTGGAGATTAGCGTTAGCGTGTACGACAATCGTGACACGTGATTTTTATATGTTAGGGGGCTAACGTGTCGATCTGTTCCACTTGCATTCACTAGTAAGTTTCTGTGTGAATGTTAGTGTTCACTATCATTGCCCTTGGCTTTCTGATGCTTTCTGATAACTTATAGATTTTTCGTGGCATTTCTACGTATTTCTGCGAAACCAGACATCTTATATCGTCTACATTGTGTTGCATTATCCAGTTTGCGTCTGAATCCTCGCGTGATATTTTGTTGATATTTTATTAATTTGATGAGTTTGAATATTCTCTTCGAAATAGAAAGACTTCCTATAGTTGTATAAGCTCCATTCGTTGGATTGTCGTTCTGGCCCGAAATCAGTTTGTTCATTTCTTATATGGTCATTGACTGTTAGTGTTATTCGCTTAAGAATGATCATTGCTTTCAAAATACTGTTGAGAAGAGAGATTCACTATCAGTTCTTACAGTCTCTACATTCGCCTGTCTTCGGTAGGTTATTCCCTCTTTCCATTTCTGTGGAATTCTAACGGTATTCCATATTTTTGCATGTTGTTGAGTTTGAAATTTGATAATAAATATAGATGCGCAGTCATTGAAAAAACCATCAATTCGTTGTTCTTCAACTTGTGGATATCGCTTTGTGTTGCCCACTCCTTTGATGGAATGTAATTGAAATTAGCAGGTAAATTCGGCAGAAGAAAACTGTACTAGCGACCTCTTTGTACATATACATTGGTAGAAAAAATCAACATAAATGTTTTGATATTTTTGACCATTTGCTATATAAAAACTGTATTATCGACGATTTTAAAATAGTCGTAAAAAAATTACTGAATTTTCTTTTCGTATTAGCATGTTTTCGGCCAATGCATCACGATGAATTTGAAAGTTTCAGAATGCTAAATATTTTCATAACGTTGACTTCGATTTTACTCAACATGTTCCCAACTGTTGGGGGCCCTGAAAGCGGAAAACTCTAGTTGCAAGGCTTTACTAACTCTTTAACGCAGACGGGCATTGGATTGCTTCAAAACTTCAAATTGTCATAAGCATGTCCGTCCTGATGAGAGTTTCCAGAAGAAATTTGCCTGCTGCCTATGCAATTCACTGTGTACCCGATTGCCAACATTTTTCAATTGAGTAAGCCAAGACCAACTATGAAAAATAATGCTTGGAACATGAACAGGATAATCTTCAAAACAATCGGTACACATCCAGATCATCTCGGCTCAAAGAAATAAAAAAATTATCAATCATAAAAAGAGGAAAAGATCGTTTTTTATTGAATATTATTCAGCGATATTCATCGCTCCGGAGAGCATATCATTCAAGATCTCCAAGAAGTAATACAAAAATCATGGATAAATAATGGTCTCTTGTTGATAGTCATTAGAGTGTTTACGGCTGTTTTGATGATGACGACATGAGGATATCGACTGTCATATGGATGATTGTCAACAATTCGACCCATCGTTCATTTACAACACCGTAACTTATATTATTTTATTAAGATCAAATCACAAATGTCTGCTCAAAGTTTTGCCACCTAGATAGTCTGGATCCCTCTGAAGGGCCTCTGAGATGAGACATAATGGCCTGGAGTTCAGAATACGCTCTATTTGACACAATACAGTGGTAATTTCCTCGAATGCAAAATGGCAATTTTCGTTGATTTTGTTGAGATCTGTTTTAACTGACTTGACTGAATCCGCACAAAAGGGTTGGTTATCTTTTAAAACTATTCAACTTATATACCTCTTTGAACCTTCGATTCTCGTCAACCAAAGTTGTTCCTTTGTCGGAGTATATCTGGCTGCGTACATTTCGTTTGCACTGAAATTGTTTAAGAGCGGTTATGGAATCCTATGTTATGGTTATGGAATCCGTCACTGGTTTTAGATGTATGACCCTTGTTACCATGCATACGAATACTGTAACATAGCACTTTATTATCTTTGTACCACAACCCCTTTTGGTCGCTATTGTAATTGGGCCGGCGTAACCAGTACCATTCTCTAGCTGAAGTAACGCGTATGGAGGCTAACTTCGCATCAGTTGCTTCCACGTCATCGCTTTATTTTTGCAGCATTGTATGCACTTTTTTAATTTGTTTCTCACAAGTGCTCTGCCGTTTATTATTCAAAAGTTATTATTCAAGTTTGACGGATAAGATCTGATGTCAAGTAGCGACCGGAATAAAGATATTTTATTTGGATAACTGAAATAATCACTGAGGAGATGTGATTTACGAAAAATTATTGGATGTTTGATCTCACACTTTGAGATATTTAATATGCCACCGTAGCAATCTCTTTGAATTTAGATATGGAGTGAGTTTAGATAGCTTGTTGTTGTCATTCAATTGTAGGTTTCTGGTCTAGGTTTAGATCTCGCATGATCATTGATTTTCTCCTTATCACTTTACTGAAGGAAAAGGTTTTATTCAGTATAGCTTCGAATATTTCAACTTTTTGACAAAATTGTTTTTGTTCGCAGATTGCGCCGTCATACAATACAGCGTGTTTGCTAGTTGGCCATAATTGTTCAGGTTTAGAAAGACATGTGGGTCCGTGTAACCACTGGTCCAATGATAAAAATTTTAATAGTTAAACCGCTATAAATACGTAATCAATTGGATTACTTTCTGATTTAACGCGCTGTCAATGATTTTTTGACATTAATCTTAAAATTTTTAAAATTCTGTTTTTCAGTTAACTGGGTGATTGAAAAAACCGTATGCCAGTACTATATTTAAATCAGCCCAGGCATGGACAGGCACATTTTGTTCAATAATTTTTTTAACTGTAGTCATTAATTTGACAAGAAGCACATCCACACAATTCTAATCGGCGAAGAGAAACTTGTGCTGTTAATGCAATTTTCGCTGTTGCAATAAGAACCTCTGACTGGATGTCATCACTCTCGTTTGTAAATCTTTCATTTAAGGCTACTGCATATGCCTTTTTGCTTGCGTCACCAAATCCGGGTCCTTCTATGTCCTATTTCCCTATATGAATCTGTTTATGTTCACCTTTTCTAACTGTAACTAACCAAAGCTTCGGTTATAGTGGATTCCATACCATCTGCTGATCACTCCAATCTTATTTTTTTAGGTTCTGATATTGTGACAAATGTTAAATCGACTGTTAAAGGTAATTGATCATCTTGGGAATCCTATTGAAGCCCTAATATTTTATATTGTAGGAATTGCCTCTTCGATCATTACCATAGAATCTACCCTTTCAAAATGATTTTCTAATAACACTGCTTTGTTTGATATCGACTTTAAAATCGAATACATTTTTTCTTGTGACTGTAGAAATTGTAAGCTAAAAATGTTTGATTGATATTTCTAATGTAGCACGGAACAATAAACATTATGCTCATACATATTACACTTCGATGTATATACAACTAATATCTGACTGAGAGGACCTTAAAGTTCACAGAACGTACTATATAAAAATTAAGGTTCGAATTTTTCAAATGTCTGGTAAGAATGAAACAATCCATCTTGGAATGGTTACATTTAACAAATAAATAATTAAATTAGGAGATTACAATTACAACGGGAAAAGTCAAACACAAATATTAGTAGATTGACATCTGGGAATCTGATATCAAGAGGGAAATCATCTTGTTATCAAAATAATCAATCTTATTATTAGAAATGTACCCACTCAACTTTTAACAATGAAGATTCGTATCAAAAATACAGACTATATGAACGGTTCGAACTTAGCCGATCCTCACTTTGACACACCTTCTTCTATTAATTTATTAATTGGAACTGACAAATTTTTTGAAATCATAGGAAAAAATCAAAAGCGATATAGCACATTATTCTTACATAAAACTGTGTTTGGCTGAGTTTTTTCAGGGAATCCGCGAACAATTCCTACTGATAGCACTGAGGCGTTTACCACTATTACTCGAAAAAACTCCAGTTCCGAACAAACAGTAAAGAAATTTTGGGAAATTGCGCAGGTGCTAAATACTAACAAATTTACTCCGAAGGAAAGACAGTGCGAAAGGTTTATTGTGAGAAACATAAGAGAAGGGACGATGGGCGATACATTGTCAAGCTACTATTTAAGAAAGCTGTTGGCAAATTATAGAAGACTCATTAGAGCAGCAACAATTCGATTTCGATCATTCGAGCGCATTCGAGAACTGTTAATCAATAGTAAATTACTTGTTGAATGCATAAACCAAATGAGCGAGTAAGTTAGTTTGGGACATATGATTGAAATACCAACGAAATTTAATAAACTAGTAGCAGTACAACCATAATTCGAGTGGTGTTTGACGGATCAACCAAACTTAGTAGTTGAAGATAGGTCCAACAACCCAACCAACATTATGGAAAATCTTATTAAGATTTCGCACTAACAATATCCCTTAGTGGCCGATACTGAAAAAAGGTACCGGCAGATCATCGTATCGGAATAACACAGACAATACAATTTAATTTTAAGGCAAGGAAATTCGGTCGTGACGTTCAACATTACCAGCTTACTCGAATCATTTTTGACCTTGCATGCTCAGCGTTCCTAGCAATCAGAACAATGCAACAACTAGCAATTAACTCGGAGGATTAAAATATCCAGAAACATATAATCAGCGATTTTACGTAGACTAAAATGCCGTCTACGTAAAATTCGCTAATAGACAGTAATGACATGGAGGAAGCTGTTGTATGAAAAGGAATGGTTACAAAAAGGTGGATTCTGTTTGAGGAATTGAAAATCAAATATATCAGCAGCTTGTGTGAAATAGCATTGTATCTAATTAACGACATATTCTCCTTTAAAATTCAGGAAGAAAAAACGGAGCATTTACCAAAAGAAAAATTATATCAGAGTCCTCTCGCATCATTGATCCTCTCGGTTTTCTATCATCCTCCACCATTCTCTTGAAACAATTATTCCAGAAACTATGGTTTCTAAAAATAAACTGGGATGGCTAATTGCCAAGAGAAGTACAGCTGCAGAATCCGAAACCGGTTTATACATTTTAAAGGCATCAATATTCCAACATTTGCAAATCATCAAGACAAAGTAGAAATACACGGGGTTTCAGAAGGTAGTGAACTTGTCTACTGGCCAGTGATATATAGTAGAACGAATTTATTTGCCTCTATGTGCAGATCATCTACTTGTGTAGATCTAGGTAATATCTGCGGTCATAGATGATTTGAAAATAAATGTTAAATATTTTGCATTGACTGATTCGGAGATAGATCGTGCTTGGGTCTCTGTATATCCAGAACGTTGGAAAATATTTATTATTAATAGATCTTGCCAAATATTAGATAGTTAAAGATAATCCAGCAGATTATGGTTCTTGAGGTGTTCCTGACAAAATTATCAGTTTCACGATGTAGTGGAAAGGTCCAAAATGTGTAGTTTAAATTTTTGAACTCGAATTTATTTAAGTTAAAAAATTGCTCTAATTTACTCTAAGATTAAGATAACGGTGCAGCTGACAGTGCCGGAGATAAGAAAACGCTAACCTAAAATGCATCAATTGGGTACAACGAATGCTCGCAGAATAAAGAAATTAATATTTCAAGATATCTGGAACTATTCTAAGAAAATTTGCAAAATATTAAAGAATTATAAAAATTCAAAAATTAATTATAATTAATTTGGATTGTGTAACTCTTGCAGCAAATGAGCGATATGTAAATAAAAATTAATTCTTTAGAAATATAAATCGAATGTACTGAACTTTGCATATTCTTTGTACACCTTAAAATAATTTATGTTCCACCTAAACTTCATGTCACGCATATATGTCCTATTTATTGTAAACATGAGAGACTCACATATCTCACATGTCTCACATATGCGTAGTAGAAGCGATCCTAATCTCATGTTACAAATATGTGACACACCATAGCTTCCCATAAACTCATGACACATACAGGTGTCATAGAATTGTAAATTTAGTTTAGTGCCGAACGTGGTAAAGTGTTAAATGTGCATATGAAAACTCTTTCATTGTAGGTTTAGTGGATCCATTTTTATAGCTTTAGGGATTTTTAGGACTGGTTTCGAAATATTCTAAATTTAACATACTTAATTTTACATTTTTTTAAAGAACTAACTATCGCCTTGAAACCCATAACACAATCAGTTTTGGGTCATTAACCGAGTTATCATAAATTTTTAATTGAGGTGATTAACCATATGACCTTCGCTTTTATTCACAAATGTAGTAAATCAGCAAGATCATCGTATTTTTTGTTAGTATATAAATAGCATTATCGCTGTATTAGGCACATTTAATTTATTTTTGTGTAGCAAAATATTTATTTAATCTACCTCGCTAAATAATCCTTTGGTGTTTAGAAATTCCACGAATTGTCTAGATACAAAAAAAGTCGAACAATTCAAGGAACAAGCAAACGCAAAAAAAATTTAATTTTAATTGAATGTTTTTTTTGCTTCCTGTATATTTTTATTTTATATATTATTAATTTAATTAATGCTTTTCTAGCTAAACAAAATCCTGTATATTTGCTGCTATTATTGGAATTTCTAGAATTCACTCACATTTCGATAAAGGATAAAGAATAATGTACAAATTCATGTAACAATGCAATCATTTTAATTGTTTTACTGGGAAATTGCAACCTTTGTTTAATGCCCTAATTAACGATGCGGGATATATCTGTGAAATAAATAAATTTAATCCAAAAACAAAATAGCTGGAGTAACCTCCTCAGGGTTGCATTAATTCAAAAATTAATAATATTGATGACCATTTGTGCATACCACATTATTTTGGTTGTTGTAATTTTATATCTGACCGCTTTATAATCTCAAATTTATTTGCATTCAAAATTTAAAAACAAAATCACTCCCTTATCGAAATAAGAATTACGCATTTGAATTAAAGTTTAATCAACTAAACCGGTTTGATATTTTTGTTTTCTTCAAATTTTTAACCATTTTGTTGTTGTGATTTTTAAATGTGAACCAGATACTTTATTTAAAATATGATCTGTAATACTATTTTTATATAATTAGATTGTTGACATACGTGATTAAACAAACGAGTAGAGTTTACCGAACGATTAATGGCCAATAAGTGGAATTCAGTCAGGGCAGATAGACAGATTAGACCAGATGTTATCCAAACAGATTTACTAAGGTGTCCCAGAACGGAACGGAGTACCAAACATGAAGAAAGATTTTTAAGAATCAATGCTGAATATAAATCTTGAGCGGCTCGATAATGTAATTAAATTTAGAATTAATTGAAATATAAATGCCCCATTTAGTGACATAGTTAAACTCAAACGAGCTTATCATCAAAATGGATGACTTCTCTTTAGCAAATGTGATACTCCCGGAAACTACGTCGGATATTGACCAATTCCCACCTGCTGTTCCGAAGAAGCCGACGATTACAAGTTTCGGAATTCAATACAGGAAATTTTACAGTTTACAGGTAGTCACAGGTAGTCTACCATACTCTACGAGTTCTCTATTACTGGATACGGGTTTTGTATTTGAACAAGATAAATTCAGACGGCCCCACTAAGTTCATTTAGCTATTATGACCACGCGTCGAATCGTTTACAAGTCATATTAAGGCTTTGCAAATATTAATTTTATTAAGACAAATAAATTCCATTTCTACGGAAATTCACAATTTTCTATTCACTAAATTGAAGGCTGTAGTCTTGCCCGATGGTTTTGTTTTATTTGCCGGGGATGATAATCATGGCTATTCCCACAAAGGTACCAACCACAACTGTAAAGAGAATTCGTATCAAGCCTGATACTAATTACTCTAACGGTTTCTTATCGCCTTCGTTCATCATCACCTCTAGTAAAATCCTAAGCAATTAAGCTCGAAATTCTGTTAATTGTGCTGTTAAACCCAATAATTGCCTGCAAACATATGTATTAACAATTTAAAAAATGATTAATTTTTAATGCTGCGCTTGCGCGGTTTTGAAATAATGTCACACAGTAGGTTTTTGTTAAATGTAGAGATGCGCATGCAACATAAATTAAATTTGCGGCTGAACAATTTTTTTAGATTGTATGTAAACTATTCCTAGCAACATGTTAATGATAGTTAGTTAATATCAATAAAAGGAGCGACCTGATAAAGGAACTGTTCAAAAACTATTATATTTGATGTTGTGTGTATATATGGGTGACCGTGCAACAATCCAAATAGCTCATCTATCTAGCAAAACTTTATTTCGAATTATTCGGTGTACCATTTCGGAATTAATACAATTTTTTATCGCTTAATTAATTCAGCAAAATATCCTGGTATTTGGTCATTCATAATGATTAATTGTTCAGGCTTAGTAAATAAAATACTTAATTTAAATGAAACAAGTTCTGACGGGTTTCTGACAAAAACTGGTTTAGCATCCTCATTGTTTAGCAAAATCACTGCAACATCCTTATGATTATTTCAAATATTTGATAGTTAAACATGAGTGTTTGAATAAACCCAAGTACGGAGTTATTTTGGCAACAGATACTAGTTTTTGGACTGGCATTCTGAATAATTGGTCAAGCTTTGGAACATTGAAATTACACGAAACACCTTACTTCAATTTTGCCATTATTTACGAAGTTACATTATGAATATTGTATTTACTGAGACTGTCCAATTACTCATTAAGTCTGACCAAATACCAGAATCAAAGCCATCGATTCATCGTCGATAATAAATACTTCGACAATGAATAACATTTTAATTAAATCAATGAATTAGAATTAAATTTTAGGGCATTATATTTTACGCCATCTATTGAAACTAGTACAAACTAACATTAAATTAGTGTAGTCAGTAATTTAGCTGAAAAAATTGTATGCACAACACAACACTAAAATCTCTAATACTTTATTTAGTATTTTTAGTGTTGTGTTGCCTAACTAAATTGGCGATTAATTCATACTATTCATTGATAGATGTCTCTAATATTCATAAATCAAAATTTGTAAACTGCAAAATTAATTTAAATAATACAATCACTAATTAGAAATATTTTGGAAGTATATAAATCTTTTTTTATTAAACACATTAACACGGTTTATTTTATGCCATCTATGAATTAACCATTAATTTAGTTAGCGAGAAATTTAGGAAAAAAATCAGCATGAGGTACAAAGTCTTAACATTAATTTTAGACTAAGTACAATTTTTTATAGACAAAACCGCATAACATAAAATATGGATGTCTGCTTTAAAACCATAATTAAAAATTTGGCACTACCAATATAAAAATTGTAAAAAAATTATACCCATTTATATTTTGCTGACATCTAATGACATTTTGTCAAACTAAAAATTCTGTGTAGTTGATTTGAACTATAAATGTTTTATTCAGTGAACTTACAAATATTTATTGGCGATTTTCACCGAATGTAGATATAGTTGGTTTCTATGTCTGCAAGATTAACGAGAATTGTCAAATCGATTTGTATGACAGTTTTGATCCCTGTTGCTTCCTAATAAACTGCGATTTAGGTTTTGTTCATCAGATGTCGCTACTTGATTAGAAATCGCGAATTACATGCTTAAATTAATTTAACAGTGCAGTTAAATGTCAAAACATTAAAGAACAAATGTTTTTGTCATATGGCAGCTAATGTACTTTTTCCTTAAATATAGCGAGCTGATTAAATGTGAACCAGATTAGTGGTGAGACCGAATTGGTTGATTTTTATTTGTGACGAGATTTTACGTGAAATAAATAAAACATAATTATATAATTTAGTTTTTAACATTATTTCATTGGTTTTCGACGTTGTTTACATTGTCGACGTTACGGTTGATCGCTCTGTCAACCCTGTTAGCAGGTATTTAATTATGCTAAACATATTTATTCATACTAACTAATTATAATTATCGGTATCTATTGCTAGGCCAAATTCACAATCTAGTGTATCCTGTGTTGTACCGTATTATATACACCGCGAGGATAATTAATATTCTACACATGTAGCCAATGTCTCCAGAAAAATTAAATAAATGTCGTCGACAATGTAGAGAATGTAGACAATATCGTAAATTATTATTTCTGTTAGCAATCATAAAAATTCTATAATTTCTTTGTTAATGGCATTATTTCATTTCAATTTTTAAAATCAATTTTTAAAAAGACAATCAATCGGATTTAAATGGCTGCCGACTTGTTCGCTGATCCAATCACCTATATAACCCGTAGTAGTGTTTATTCAGCTTGGAGGATTAAGTTGTTGAAAGGAGGTGCAGCAACTTGCCGCATGCCCGTGACAGTAATGTGGGCCGATACCCAATACAGCCTCCTGTTGTAATACAGCCTTCTGTGTGATGCATTTTTTTCTATATGCATTAGCTGGTTCAGTACAAAAAAAATTTACAGAACTCTGCGCTAAAAAGTAGAACTATATATATACAGTTAAATTTTTAAACCAAACCAAGGGCTATCAGAATGGAAATGTACCTACTACAATGTTCAACATCATACCCACGCAATAAAATAGTAAGCATAAAAAATAATTCAGAGAAATAATGACCATACAAGTTTCTCCAAATGTAATCCTCAGCTAACCTGAACAAAGTGGATATCGCTCTCATTTAAAAAACCTCACCTGTACTCTTGTTCAAGAAAATATTAAACACAGTTATCGGAAAACTTAAACGGATTGAAAAATATTTTCAAACATACAAGATAAAATTTATTAAAATTTGCTTTGATGGATGTGAGGTGACCAATAAACACAATATCCTTAATATTTTAAGATGACTAATGACTAGAAAATTTTAGAAATTTAATTTCTACCGGTAGAACCTTTCCGTTTAAAATTGCTCGCTAATAATATTTAAAGTTGAACCATCTATTGGTTTGTTTTTAAATTATGAGCAACAATTTTTTGAACGATTTGCTAGAAATTTTGAGCGTTGCGAAACATTAAAAACTTAATTTCAGTCAGTGTTATGTAACCGAAACGGTGTGAATTTTGAAAAGAAATGTGGGTGCTGTACTGAAATTGGTAAAAAAAGTAAGTGAGAAAGACTTGCTATTGTATGACAGAAGTGCTCCGCGTTGATATCAGTTCTATGCGTGGGTCATAGACCAAGCAGCTTCATAATGGCCTCGATTTGAAATCATCTTTTCAGATGAAACGCATTTCCGCCTCAGGGGCTATGTAAACTAGCAGAACTGTCAGATTTGGTGCGCGGAACAGCCACACGTAATCGTAGAGCGGCTAATGTATCCACCAAGAGTTACTGGTGGGTTTTGGAGTGATGGTATAATTGGTTCATTTATCTTCTAAAACGCTACTGGAAATGTCGTTAACGTCAGTAGCGACCGTTACAGAGCAAGGCTGACCAACTTTATATGACCTCAAACCAACGCTATGAATGTGAACAACCTTTGATTTCAATAACTAGGCGCCACCGTACAAACCGACCGACAATCGAACTCTTGCGCGCCAAATTTCATAACCGGATAATCAGCCATTTTGGAAATGTTAATTGGCCTGCGCGAGAAAATTCCAGCATTAAAACATAACATTGCGACAGTTATTCGCGAGATAGGTACCGAAATCATCGAAAAAGTTCTTAAAAACTAGACTCACAAGATGGCTTACTGTAAGGCCATCAGAGGGAGCCACATGCACGAAATTGTTTTTCATTCTTAAATCGGAGACTCCTACAAATAAAGAAACATACTCATTTTATAGCGTTTTTAAAACACTTTTAAATGGCCCGCCCTTTAGTTGTCAAATACAATTTTGCCGGTAAACTTTTGTTTATTTGTGTTTACATACAAAATGTTGAGCCAAACTTTGATCATTTTTAACCGTTTCTGTGGTCGTCCATTGAAATATTTGAAACAATTGATTTTCCTCGTCAGATTTCGTGATCTCGCCCTAACAGATAAATCACATTAAATCAATCGGTTGTGCAATTTAACATTCTAACATTTATCACGCGTAAAAAACATGTCCACTCATACTTCACAATTAAAGACAGACATTCCTGTAAATTGATTGTCCTCTTTTAGCACGTTGCAACTCGCAAGTTTCCAGTATAGCAGTATCGTGGGTACCAACGAAATTAAACAAAACGAGAAAAAAATTCAAGCTATAGCTGAACTGTCCCCACCTTCAAACTTGATGCAACTGAGATCATTTTTAGGCAGGTCAGGTTATTACCGCCGGTTTATTCGTGATTATCTTAACTTGGCAAAACCCCTAACATTCCTTGTAAGGGTGGAAGATGGACGATTGTCCAAGAATATCTCAAAATACAAACCTGTTTTCCCGCTGTCAAAATCTTAGACGCTTTTAACTAGCTAAAATCCATACTAGTGTCTAAAGAGGTAATGTTGGCTCATCTTAATTTCAACAAAGGCTTTGAGCTGTCCTTACTCAAGATAGAGGACCAATAACTTTTATCTCAAGAACGTTAAGCAAGGCCGAAGAAAACTATGCTAGCAATTATATGGTCGTTAAATTTTTTGAGAAATTATTTATATGATTCTAGATGAATGAACATCTTCACAGATCACCAACCATTTACATATGCACTCAGCAATAAGAACAATAATGCTAAGATGAAACGATGGAAGGCTATAGAAGAATATAATTACGAGCTTAAGTATAAGCCCAGTTAAACCAATGTAGACACCGATGCCTTATCGCCTATTAGAACTGAGGCAAAACAGTATAGGCTCCCATGACTTAATACCATTGGTGAAATCACCAATTGACGTTTTTAGACAACCAGATTTCACAGAGGGCGAACTCATAAGTATATCTTTAACCCTAACATTGTAAATGGACTCTTCTCATCAGAAGCATTAATGGGGAAAATTCAAGGAATCCACTCTCTTTACTTTAAAAATTATAAAATCCGGTTCACACAGAAAATAGTGGAAGATATCTAAGACGAAACATGTCAAGAAAAGATAATCATCGCCGAACATAAACGCGCTCATAGAAATGCATGTGAGAACCGAAAGCAAATTCCGCGAAAATATTATTTCCCGGGAATGGCTTCCAAAATATCCAACTTAATTAAACCCTGTACAATATGCAAGGAAAACAAGTACGAGCGTCATCCCAATAATCAGGAAATTCACGCCACCCTAATTCCTGATTACCCCGATTACCTCCTGATACAATTCATATAGACATTTTCTCCTCAAAAAAACAACTTGTTCTCATGACAATCGAAAAATTCTCTAATTCGCTCTGTTCGCTCAACACATTATTCTATTTTTGCGTTCCTGTGGCAGTCGTTGTCATTGTACATGCAAAACCGCTCAATTCCGCATCCATCATATAAATGATGAAAGATGATCTAACATTAAGGATTTTATGACCCCACCTTTTAAAGAGCGAAGTTTTTTATTTATTTATTTATATTAAAACTGAGTCTTGTTCCAATTTAGTAATTTATATTACATAATAAAGTATTTGATTAGTCGGCTTAATCAACTGATTATCCCCAGTTACGTGTAACTCCTCGTCAGATTTTTCGCCCCAGTAAGTCTACTGACCTTCTGGTCGCGATAAGTCCAGTGGTTTACAGCGTATGTCCAGATTTTTATGCTGGTGCAGACGTGGTGGTTGTCGTTTCGAATGTACCACGGCGCATTAACAATGCATCACAGGATTTTATTTGGAACTGTTTGTATGATTTTGATGTTTGTCTTCTTGGCACAATCCCAGAGTTGGCTACCATATGCTCATACAGGTTTCAGGATTTTTTTGTACAACAGCAGTTTGTTATGGATCACTAGTTCAGATTGTCTCCGTAAGAGCCATTGCATTTTCTAAATTTTATGTTTAGTTCTGCTCTCTTCTTTTTTATGTGTTCCTTCCATCTAAGTTTAGCATCTAAAGTCATGCCGACGCATATTTTGCATATGTTGCAGTGTTTGTATGCGGTACTACTATCGAATTTATCATTATTTGTATTTGATTAACTTTTAGATGTGTAAAGTTCACTTGGATTGATTTTGCTTCATTTAATTTAATTCGCCATTTCTTTGTCCAATTACATATCAGGTTAGTGTATTCTGTAATTTAATAGTGGAGTCATTGATGTGCTTTGCTGTTGCAAGTATTGCCGTGTCATCGGCAAAAGTCGTCATAGTTTCTTATATAATTGGTATATCTCTAGTATATAGGAGATAAAGGATTGACATTAGAACACTCCCTTGTGGTACTCCTGCTGTTATCCAAATTATTATTTTGCTGAATCCAAACTGGTGTGTGGGGATAAGATTCCTTGCTTCGATAATTGATTTTAGTCTTTTAAGAAGAACTTTTTCAAATAGTTTCGATAACATTGGTAGCAGAGAAATTGGCCTATATGATGCTTTATCATTCGGAGGTTTGTTCGGCTTAATCATAATTAGTTCTGCAACTTTCCATTGTCTTGGTACATATCTTAGTTGAAATGCTGCATTAATTATATGCATTAGTTTCCTCAATGCTTTCTTCTTCTTTCCTCAATGCTTGCTCACTGCAGCCTTATATACCCATTCAGGCTATTCTTGATTTCCCATTTTAGTTCTCTCAATGTTACAGGTGTAATTTTCATTTCATCCTGTTTATTTATCGGGGTAATATTTTCCTCTTCCGTTTGTTTGGGGTGAGACTGGAATGTTTCTTCAAGGCTGATTGGCAAACAAATCTGCTTTTTGTTTAGCATTTCGAGCCCAATTTTCTTTATTTTTAATTAAAGGAACCTGAAGTTTTGGTCTTTTAAGATTCTTAGTTGCTTTCCATAATAAATAATCAGTATCTTTTTGCCCAGTTAGAGTGCTGTGGTATTTATTAACTGACTGATTTTTAATGTCTTTTATTAGCTATTTTAATTTGATGCACAAATTGTTAAAAACCCTCAGTGCTTTTCTTTTATTTTTAAGAAGTTCTCTCACTTCTTCTTGATAGCTAGCATTACGCTTTATTTCCTTACTACTATTAGGAGTGCTTTCGCACGCAGCACTTTGAATATTATGGATGAGCTTATCCAGTTTGTCGTCTATTTGGATTGGTCCCTGTATTGGGTTCTGCAGACTAATTCTTTCTGTTAAATGTGTTTTGAAGAGATCCCAATTGGTTTTGGAGCTCGTTAATTTCGGGTTGCTCTCTTTCATAATCATTGTTTGGCTAAGTACAATAATAACTGGTGGATGATCTGTCGATAGACTTTCTCTGTTCTCTACATGGATATAATTATCTGAAATCTCTCTTGTAATAAATGAGTCTATAAGATCTGGAGTCTTACTGATATCCGTAGGTCAATAGGTTGGTGTACGCGAACAGTTTTTTTCCTTTAGCAGTCGTTAACCGTGATCCCCAATACATATTTTTTGTATTATAGTCACCTCCAATTAAGAAGACACTTCCATAGTGTTTTGAGAAGATTAGTATAATCCACTTGTTGAAGATTGTATCTTAGAGGGCAGTATATTGCTGAGATACTTGAGCTTCTAGACTTCAAGTTCCTCGTTAAGTTTTATATAATCTTTTATGAGGATAGTTGATCCACCTCTAGCTTTGTTCTCTGGATGTTATGCATGCTAGCAATTATATCCTTTTATTTTACAAAATGAAGTTTTGGTGAAATGGATTTCTGATATAAGACATATGTCTATATTATGCATGTTTAAAAATATATCTAGTTCTTGAATGTGGTGCAATAGTCCATTTGCATTCCAGGTTACAATTCGTATTATTTTATTCATTTATTTTATTTATAATTCGATTTAAAATAAAACTTTTATTGAAGCTAGTTTGTGATTTCATTTCTTCCAGTGTATTCTGCAGACACATTTCCTGCGAGATAATTCTTTTGTTGAGGTTCTCTAAATTTCTCAGTATGTCCTGTAACAAGTTAAAGTTTTAAAAGTTAAAAAGCGAAGTGAATGGACAGGTCGAACGGTTACATTCAGCTGGCTGAAATCAAGATGTGTCTCAAAGCGGAAGGACCACTTCGCTCTTTCGAACAGGTTATTGATAAATCAGTGAACAACCATACAATTTATTCCACTACACATAGGAAACCTGTAGAAGTATATTCTGGGCGAATGCCTAACATAGATTCAGAGCATACGAATAAGTTCGATTGAGCAACATCGAAAAGCTGAGAAAGAAACAATGAGTTTTGAACTCTAATAAAAAATAATTTTTTTTTTGATTTTAACGATCTAAAAAGATTAAGAATAAAGTATACATTTCGAAAATGTTCTTGACAGAAGTCGTATTTGGTACAGAATGAAAATTATTTATTTCTATTTAAATCCTGAAAATTCACCCAATTTCAAGATTCCTTTTCGAAATATTATGAGGATCAATCAATAAGTACCCGTGTTAAGAATGAAGATGCAAATTCTTTAAATCTTTTTTTTCTCAACGTTTCTGGCATTTTTTTATCACCTCCAAAAAATACGATTTTTCGAAAACCTCCTCGTTTGAACTGAATTTTTTTCCTCCAAGCCATGTTTTCATGTTGGGGAACAAAAATAAATCACAGGGAGCCAGGTCGGTCGAGTACGGTGAGCGCGGTAGTAATTCGGTTCTATTCGTAGCACATAGTTCATACAATTTGTCCGCGACAATTCCGGATCACAATTTACACAATTTCGGTAATCGCGGCAGCGAGAATCATGTTGTGGACCTTTTCAACGATTTCCTTGGTAACAACGTCGTGCGGGCAGCCTGGCCCCTCATCATCAAAAACAGATGTACGACCACGTTTAATTTCGTTGCAGTAATATCTCACGGTTGTCATAGATGATGAAGGGTGCCTATCAAACTTCGCTTTTATTCCTTCGCATATTTTCCCATCCAAAAATAAAAAGCAAATTACGATATTGCTCCTTTCCAGTTTATTGAGAAACACGTCATGAATGATACAACAGGCTGCCTACTGACAGATGACAGTACACGATGGTAATGTCAACTTCCATCAGCAACGCCACCATTTTCAAACTTGGGCACTTATTGTACGACCCTCATCCATTGACGCCAATGCAGAACCGATAAACAGGACCGTGTAAACACCTAGTATGAAAGTTGCGGGAGATACCAGTTAACTATTTTATATATAATTTTTTTACAAAATTCGCTTTATGTGTCTACTTCAAAAGTATAAATTCAATAATCGAAACATAAAAGTATGTCGGTTGTTTTTATTAGTATAGGGGCTCAGGATTTTGATTTCCGGTGTTTTTAGCTTTAAAGTTTGAGAAGCTCTATGTCAACCTGTACATTAGCATAAAAATTATGGGTTGGTATCGAGTTATACATATTCAAACAGTCGTTAGTAATTGTTTATTAGCATCGAAGATCGTAATCGATCGACTCGAATAAAAAACTATAACTTTCAAGAGCACCTCGTCACACACACACACACACATTAGGGTTAAGCATTAAAGCGCTAAAGTATACCTAAAATAATCAATATTTCACACTTATTTCAATTATAAACTGAAAGTGACAAGCGTTCAACACTAGTTCTTTATAGATCTGTATGTTGAGATTGACATAAACCATACGCTATAACTGATCGTATAATAAATAAGCTGTAAATAATATTTCGTATAACAAACTTAATGTTTATCTATAAAATAGACAAGAACTACCATTCATATATCCACGAGAATTAAATAAAAACAAATATTTATTGTACATTTTTGTTCATTTGAGTGACCCCCAACTCAACTCAACCGTAATTAATTCACAATAATATTATTTATATCTCAAACTCAAACATAACTATAACTATACGTGTGTACGAGTTTATCATAATGATCATTCATTAAAGATAAATTACATAGAACAAATCGATTTGGATCGGGCGCGCTACATAGTGAATGAGAATAATTTTAGACAGTTGGAAAATTATACATATGAAAAACCAAAAAAACTATTATTTGGCAATAATAATTATTGTTATTATAGCAATAAAAATTAATTGATTATAACATCGTTCATATTGTGTAATTATTCGACATGTTAATATCGGGGATTTGAATGAGAAACTTTTCTTTTATTCTTCTTTGTTGGTTCAAGATTATTTTATTATGAAAGAACGGCGAATTGATTTGAAGACAGACGGTCTCCGCCAAACAAAGTAATAACTACACACATAAAATGACCAATTAAATGTAACTGTTTGTGTTGTATTATGTATCTACATACGTGCATATACAAGCAAAAAACTGTGGAGTGCGGATGGAAAGTTTTGAGAAAAACTTTATTTTCTTACCCTTCAGAAACGTTACATTACTCGTATGGATGCGGATAGAACATTATAATGGATCCCTTACGAAGAAAGAACAAAATCTTTTCTTTAGTTTTCCTTTCGCCTATACACAAAACATACCGAGCTATATACGAGTGTGTATACTCTCAACCATATATAGTCGACGAAAAGTCGCCGCAAAAATTCTTTTCTATTTTTAGATAAATAATAATAAAATAAAATAAAAAATACTAAATATCTATCAAACTTTATAACTATGTATGGAATATTGATAACACAAACAAAAAACTTGTTTGTTTTCAATCAATTTGGTTTTGAAAATAAAATGCAAATATATTGAATTTGAATGCTATTAAAAACAGTTAAACGCATACCCATATGAAGAATGAAGATTGACAAATAGCTCGATATGAACTGTGCTTTATTTAAATTTTCTCTGTTGTATGTTTTCGGAAATTATGTTTTTCAACAAAATGTGACGCGTACACACAATGAAAACCGAGGGAGTGATAGATTATTTTATAGGCAGTGATCGGCATTGTTAAATGTAAGTAGTTCAATTTACTGATTTAGAGGGTGTCGTTTATCTAGTGTTGGAAAATAATTACATTCATTAACATAAATGTGGTAATATATTGTCGAAACTTTATGATAGCGAAAGAGAACCATTTGTCTCTAAACTAGTCCCTCAGCCTAGAGCACTTAAAATGCTTCGGCCGTTTCTGTGCACACCTAGGTAACACCAATGTAGCTGTGTCCTGGTCGCGGGGGGCGGGTACTACTTCGGCAGTAGCAACGTGCTATCTTGGCCACCAACAACAGCGATGCTACAATATAAATAAACCGGATGTATGGATCAGCAGAACGTGGACAGCAACGCACGTTAGCAAAATGTGCAGAACATACATTTTGCACAACACCTACAAAATATGAAACCGTCATCAAATCCATCAACCACATCTTTTTTGTATTAATAAATTTAATTCAATGTTCAACTTAAAACTATAAATATCTAACTTACCCACTTTAATAGTTTTGTTCTATTTTAAATAAATAAAGAAACACTTGGGATAGTTCCCAAATTTATAAAAACATACAAGTTTCTAACAATATAACACATAACTGGCGCAGTTGGTAGTGGGTCATTTTTATGATCTGTACTTACTACATCCCAATAATGCATATAATAATAACTGTTTCACTTGTTATTATTTGCAGTATTGAAATGTAGTTAGTATACAGATCATAAAGATGATCCACTACCAACTGCGCCAGTTATGTTTTATATTGTTAGAAACTTGTATGTAATTAAGTGAAAGTATTTTTAGTGTCTACCATTTAATGTAGAAAGTCAAGTGTACATTGACAATTAGTGCTATTAATCGACACCCAACACTACTATTCTCGAATTAGATAGAGTGCATATCTATTTAATTGTTCAACGCAATATTGAATTTAGTTAAGTCAAGCTAAAGGAATATTAGCTATTAGAATAGTGAAATAATTAAAAGTTGAACCGAGCGAAATTAAATAGAATACGAACTGGCGTATATACCAGAACAGTGAAAAAGAGGAAATAATAAAAAATCAATCAAACAAATCAACCCGAAAAATTAAGACGGAAGACACCGGTATCATACAGAAAAACTTTAATTGGGCTATGACGACATATCAAACCTTGATTTTAATTGCAACATTGTGGTAAGTGAAAAGTTGATATCTATTATACCCAATATCCCTCTTAATCTTTGGTAAATAAATTAAAATCAAAATTGATAAATTCAAAAGGCAAAAATGGTTTGAGAACCATAGAAATCTAATAGCTGAAAAAGTTTATATATCGAATTTGATAACATAACCGGTAAGTTAAACAATTTGAAAATGGAAAACGAAAATAAACATCAAATTTTACGCATACCAGATGCAATTAATGGAATACCTACATGTTCAGGAAATAAACACGAACTTAGAAATTGTATAGATCACGAAGATGAAATAGTGATCATCTGTGAACCATTGTATCCAGATCCAAAACAAAAAAGAAGTATTGTAGGGGCACTTAGAAGTAAAATTATAGGCGATGTCAGTAATGTACTTGAAATTCCAGCGGCACTTGGCAATTAATGAAGCAATGTTTGACAGAACATTATACATATCCTGTGTGGGGTTTGCTATTACCCCCATCAGGCGCCTCCCCGGGTGGCGGATAGGGGAATGCTTGCCAGATATGGTAGATACAAGGGAAATTAAATTTATTTATTTATTTATTTATTTATTAATAGATTGACATAACAATTTTAGTAGAGGAAAAGCACATATGGAAGCATAATAAATGAACATCAACAAAAAAATACTTCCATTAGGCATAAAAACCTCAGATTTTTTCAAAAAACAAATCCACTCCATGCTAATACCCTCCATGTTGAGCTCAAGCTCATTTGTTACGGAGGATACTGCAAGAAGTGAATGCTTACAAACTACATACAAAAACAATATAAATAAATATAAAAATATTATTATACAAATGTATTGTCATTCAAGCGCGCCACGCTAAATAACCCGTTTTAAAAGATCTAAGCGACGCCGATTTCTTAATATCTAATGGAATAGAGTTCCAAAGAGAAATACCTCTAACAGAAAACGAAGTATTAAGAGACCTACACAAGTTTACAGGGGGAAGTAAACGTAAATTTGAAGAATAAGACCTACTGAACAATAACTTATTAAATAAATAGGGAGGTTGCTTTGTCCTGAGAAGCTTAAAAATAAAAAGACAAACGCGAAGTTCATAAAAATCAACTAAATTACAACCCAAAATCAAATTCAAAAAGGGCGAAATGTGATCATATTTCCTAATACTAAAAACGAAACGAGTACAAGCATTGAAACATCTTTGGAGAACATTCATACTCTCCTGAAGCATACCAAACAAAACAACATCCCCAAATAGAAAATGTGGAAGAAGGTGCGAGAGGAACATACGCTTTTTAAAATTACTATCAGAAAAACCAACAACTTTATACAAACAACTAAGCATTCCAAAAACCGTTTTGCTAACCTTAATCAAATGATCACCCCAAGTTAGAGTTTTATTGAAAATTAACCCTAAATTTCTAACTGTATTAGAGAATGGAATTAAAGAATCACCGAGAAAAATTCCAGGGAAAGAGGAAGTATCTATAGATTTTTTATAAATTATAATAGACTGAGATTTATTAGCATTAAGAGCGAGCCGGTTAGATAGTGACCAATTATAAATTCTTACCAAATCTTCATTAATAAGAGAAATATTAGAGTTAATGGAATCATTATCTAAGCGACTACTCCTATAAATTTGTACATCATCAGCAAAAATATGAAAAGAAGAATGGCGAATCGAACATGCAACGTCATTAATGTACATTGAGAATAGTAAAGGACCAAGAATCGACCCCTGAGGAGCGCCAGAAGAGACAGGTAAGAAATCAGAAAACGAATTGTCAAAAAAGACTGCCTGAAAGCGACCCGAAATATAGTCTAAAATTAATTTAGCAGCAGAGAGAGAAAAATTAAAGTTCGAAATAAGCTTATTAAACAAAATTTGGTGATTAATTGAATCGAACGCTTTCGAAAAATTCAACAAAGTAAGGCAAGTCATTTCTCTTTTACTCATACTACGACGAATATCATCACAAACATTCAGTAAAGCAGTGGCAGTACCGTGAAATCTTCTAAAACCCGATTGAAAAATACTAAGCAAATTAAAGCTATCAATATGAGATTGAATTTGGTTTTTTACTACCAATTCAAACGCCTTGGACAGAGAACTTAAAATACTAATAGGGCGGAAATGGGAAAGCTCAGAAGGATTGCTAATTTTAGGAATAGGAATAATTTTACTCAACTTCCACTGAGCGGGATAAAACGAGGTCGTTAAAATAAAATTAAAAATATGTAACAAGTATCTTGATACATTAGGAAAAATACGCTTAACAAATTTTAAACTAACCATATCTAGACCAGTGGATTGCGATTTAACTTCCCAAATTGCAGAATGCAAATCATCAATTGATATATTTGCAAATGAAAAAGAATTTAGGGAATCTACGGATAATAAATCAATATTGGAAATATCATGGGTGGAACTAGAATTACTTAGGTAACGGTTAAAATCATTAGCTTTGAAACTTACCGAAGCACCCCCTTTGCAACTACCAAGGCCCAAATTGCGAACGTTACGCCAAAATATCTTAGAGGGAAGAGAAGGATCTAGCTTATCCTTGAAAAAATTTTGCTTAGCGATACGAATTAAACTTACCACTCTATTTCGAGATTGCTTATAAGCTAGATAAGAAATAGAATTAGGGCTCATTTTCCAAAGACGATATTTGGAAAAACGAACAGAAATAGCATTCGAAATCTCTTGCATCATCCAAGGGGGGGATCTAGGTCTAAAGTAAACAGTAGTGAGAGGAACGCAATTATTAAATACATAATTAATAGAGGAGTTAAAATAGTCAATTTGATCGGTAGAAGTACTAAGAGAAAAAATATCATCCCAACGAATAGAGCCACAAATTGATGAAAAGTGAGATTCATCAATTTTCGAAAAATCGCTAAAGCTGAAACTTTTAGGTTTAGGACGAGAGTAATAATTAACAGAAAAAACAAGGAGATCGTGATGAGAACCAATACCAAGAGACAATTGATTGAAAAAACAGATGGAATTATCAGCAGAAGCGACAACATGATCAATGAGAGAATAAGAACCACCACTTGCGGTTGCATAAGAGTATGTGGGCGCTTCAGTGTTATAAACTCAAAGATTAATGCTATTTAAGATATTTAAATAGCTACGAGAAAATAAAGTCTCTTGAGAAATATCAAAGTTAAAATCACCCGAAATGAAAACTTCATCATACCGACAGGAAAAATAACTAAAAAGACACTCAATGTCTAAAAGCGATTTTTTAAATAGAGCATACGACCTCTTGTTCGTTTTAGGAGGATTATAAACTACACCGAAAAGGAATTTCCGCTTATTGACGAAGACATTTAGAAAAAGAAACTCAAAGTCAGAAACGAGCCTTTGAGAAATTGAGAGGGGTACCGATACTACATTACATTTAATATGCTCGTTAACATATAGGCATACTCCGCCATAATTAACTGGTGGATTAGCTCTATCACGTCTGAACAAATTATAACCACTAATGCCAACGCGGAATCGGGAATATCGGACGATAGAAATGTCTCCGATAAGCAAATGACATCAATTGGGACCCCATTAAAAGTATGACGAAGTTCGTCAATATTTAAAATAAGACTCTGGACGTTTAAACTAACCACATTAAGTAAATTGGACCTAGTCCGAAGCATGGATTTAAGTAAAATAGAGGGCAAAGAAATACTTTCAGTGGACATCGCGAATCGTGGCGCACTTAAACAACAATACTTACATGAACAATTTTTTAATGAAAAAAAAAATTTAATTTACCTGGCAGTCGCAAAAAACAAACACGCGCATCAGCTAGGCCTGCTTTTAGATAAACACGGGGCGGACCAAAAAATAGCACACCAAAGCTAAGGTGGTACTACATACGCCGATGGTTGCGTGGCTAAGAGGGTGCTTAGTCGTTAGTATGTGAACTCCGAATTTGGCGTCATTCTGTTTAAACCCATAGCCTTCTTATGATAACGCAGAGCTCTGTCATAGGCGACCGTTAATTTCTCGTGCTACTCGTGGGAATAAAACAAAAAATTTATGATGAAAAATAATGATGAAAATAATAGCCTAATAATATTAGGAAACGAGACGGATGCGTCTATAGAAGCATCAAATCAACCGAGCCGCTCCATATACTCTTCGGATTCTAGTACCATAGATTCTGGGGGGAACCAACCCTTGGAAAATAAAGGGAACAACTTTCCTAAGAGCATGAAAATGTTGAGATCACCACCTCCAAATGTAAGTAGGTGTACACTACAATTAAAGACAACTTTGCCAACAGCGACTGCGTCCACAGTAACTGCAAAAGACGCGGTCTCTACTGAAAAAGGAACTTCATTACAAATGCCGAGTGCATCAACAAACATTACAAACAGCGAGGATCTGTTATCCAAGTTTCAGAAAATGGAGAACCTAATCGCGCAGCTGAGCAATGAAGTTGCTGAACTTAAGAGAGAAAACTCTACACTAAAAGAAAAGGTTAAAAATAGTAAAGCTGAGAATTCAGCACGAGCTAACAACCTGCCTGTCAACCATATCCAGCCATCAACAAGTCAACATCATTCAAATAAATCCAACTGGTTGCTGCAGCGATTTCCAGTCTCTCAACAGAATAATAGATTTAATGCTCTGAGTATAGAGGATTATTTCACAGATGAGGAAGAATTTGAAGAAGAACTCTCCAGAGCTAATAACAGAAATCCTAAGAAACGTAGGCGCACAAAAAGGAAAACTCCCTCAAAAAATAATACACAAAGTGTGAACAGTAACACTGAACAGAAAAACCCAAAAATACCACTGCCTCCACCCATTAATGTGAGCAATATCAACAATTTCAAACTTTTTCGACAAAAAATAATAAAAACCACTAGTGAATCAACTAATTTTAAGGCGCTCTCAAATAGTGACATTAGACTTACCTTTCAAAATGAAAATGAGTACAGAAATGTCAAAAAATTACTGGAAGAATTAAAAATGAATCTAGCAACTAACTAGAAAATATTCAATATCACACCTACCAGCTGAAGAGTGAAAAGGCCTATAGAGTGGTTATCAGAGGCTTTTACATCGACTTAAAACAAAAAGTCAACAATAAAGAAGTATACAATATCAAGAAAGTTGCGTACTGTATACTTAAAATTGAGCCACCTAACAAGACAAGGGGAATTCCACAATGTACGGATTGTCAACAACTTGGACATACCAAGAGCTTTTGCTATCGTCATACCAAATGCGTTAAATGCGCGGAAAATCACCACACGACAAAATGCAAGAAAACACCAGATATCGCGCCTTCTTGTGCTCTTTGTCAACAACAAGGGCATACTGCAAATTATAAAGGATGCCGTGTATATCAGAATAAAATTAAAAGTCAACGAAATAATAGAACAAGCGCAGTGCAGCAATTACAAACCAAAGTTGCTAAACCACAAACAACAATCACACCATCCACAGTTGGATTATCCTATGCGCAAATCGCCAACGAGTCAAATAACACTGAAATTATTAAAATGCTTAGCCAAATTCAACAGTCACTTGGTCATCTAGCAGAGAGGGTGGCAAAACTGGTAACCTATATCTATCCACCAAGCAAAAATGTCAGCATACTCACAAATGGTTAACTCATTCCTACGCATTGTAGCTTGGAACGCTAATGGGCTCAACCAACGAACCCATGAACTGGAAATATTTCTCTATACAAACAACGTTGATATTGCGCTGATTTCTGAGACGCACTTCTCCAACAAAAGCTTTATCAGAATAAGGGGTTTTAATTCCTACTGGACAACCCATCCTAGTGAAAGAGCTAGAGGTGGTTCAGCTGTACTAATCAAAAATAATATCAAACACAATCGACAAGAGGATATTCGTGAAAACTATTTGCAAGCAACTGTTGTCTCAATCCAATATAATGGCGCAGATCTAAATATTGCAGCAGCGTACTGTCCTCCACGGCATACACCAACGAAGTTACAATTTAATAACGTCTTCAATAAGCTCGGTCCAAGATTTATTATTGAAGGGGACTACAATATAAAACATACAGCTGGGGGTTCCAGGCTTATTTCTCCTGGGAAAGGTAACACCTTGTTCACTGCCATTCATGAAAACAAATGCGAATATCTGTCCCTAGGGGGGCCAGCGTATTGGCCAACGGATGCAGGAAAAATACCAGATCTACTGGATTTCTTAAAACATCAAAGGTATTCCTCTAAGTTACACTAGAGTCGAAGGAATTAACGACCTAACATCTGACCACATTCCTGTACTGCTGTCAGTAAGCGCTACAGTAATAAAGAAACAGAAAAATCAAAACCTTACTAATAGATTCACGGATTGGGACATCTTCAGAGAAAAATTGGAAGAGCTGGTTGAATTAAAAGTTAGTATCAAAAGCAATGAAGGATTGGAACAACAAACAAACAATTTTATTAAATACACTCGAATGGCTGCCAGACTAGCTACTCCTGAATCAAAGGACAAAGCGGAGATTGAAGTCAAATACCCGGCTGAAATCAGGGAACAAATCAAGGCAAGAAGAAGGGCGAGGAGAACACAACTTTTAATCGAATAAGTAACAAAGTCAATAGACTAATCAAAAATTTCAAACAGAATTGCCTCGATAACTGCTTAAGCGGCCTAGGTTCAGAAATGGATAAAGACTAGTCGTTATGGAAAGCAACCAGAAGATTTAAACGACCTTCGAGTACCACCTTTAAGGAATGCTCAAGGCAGTTGGGTTCGACAAGACAAAGAAAAAGCGGAACTCTTTGCTCAACACCTAGCAGTAGTGTTCTAGCCCCATGACATTCAATCCAACATTGATGTAACACCTGTTTATCAACCAAATCACGACTTTAAATGTGTCACGCCAATGGAAATTGCTAAAGAAATCGACAAAAGTCTTAATCATAAAAAAGCACCAGGAATTGATGAAATATCACCGGGTCTATTCAAGGAACTTCCACGTAAAGCAATCATCTTGATCACATAGTTATTAAATGCCTGTATGAGATTGAAGTATGTACCCAAATGCTTCAAAATGGACCAAATAATTATGCTAAAGAAACCAGGTAAACCAGATGAAGAAGTAACATCATACAGACCAATCTCACTGCTTCCGACCTTATCAAAGCTGTTCGAGAAACTGCTACTAAAACGTCTAAAGCCAATGATAAACGTTCCTGATTTCCAATTTGCATTCAGGAATAACCACACCACCATAGATCAAGTCCATCGAATAACTGCGGTAATAGAGCAAGCGTTAGAAGAAAAGAAATATTGCCCCGCCGTATTTCTGGATGTGTCCCAGGCCTTCGATAGGGATTGACATTCAATGAGGGATTGACATTCAAAATGAGCAAAATTCTACCACAAAACTATTGCCAGCTGCTTGAATCATACCTCTCTGATCGCCAATTCAGAGTCATTCATGAAGAAACATGTTCTGACTTTTATCCAGCGATTGCGGGAGTTCCGCAGGGAAGCGTATTGGGTCCCCTCCTCTACCTTCTTTATACTACGGACATACCTACAACGAATAAAACATCCATCGGCCCGTTCGCTGACGACACTGTAATTATGTCAGTAGACGAATCTCAACCAAGAGCAGTGGAAAATCTTCAACGAGCAATGGACAACGTTACTAAATGGGCAATTGACTGGAAAATCGCACTGAATGAGCTCAAATCAACATATGTGACATTTACGCTCTGACATAAAAATAACACTCTTCATATACACCTCAATGGAGTGCAAGTGCCGCATGCTGAATCGGCAAAATACCTTGGTCTACATTTAAATTCTAGGCTCAACTGGAAACATCACGTAAAACAAAAAACTGAACAGATACGATTGAAACAACGTCAAATGTACTGGTTAATTGGACATCATTCCAAAATGAACCTGTATTGCAAAAGACTGGTATACCAGACTATCTTCAAACCAATATGGATGTATGGTGCGCAGCTATGGGGTTGTACACATAAAACCAATAGAGACATTATACAACGAAGCCAAAATAAATTTCTTCGAATGGTCACCAACGCCTACCGATTTGTGACTAACAAGGAAATCCACAATGATTTAGAAATACAATTGATAGACGACGTTATCCGCGAATGTGCCATAAAACATGAGAAAAGACTTGTTACCCACACCAATCTTGAGGCCGTACAACTACTGGACAGTGCAAACGAAGTAAGGCGGCTCAAACGAATCAAACCACATGACCTAACCGTATGTAAATTATAAACCAAGGGAACTGGACACTGGTCCAGCAGACCCACACAAGTTTATGCTTATCTCATAAGTACTAATGAATTAATAATGTTTAAGATTGTAGTAGCCATATCAATAAAGTTGTTAAAAAAAAAATATACATAACTTAATTAAAGAATTAAATTCACTAAGGCAAAGAAATGATGATAAACACATATTTCGCTAGAGTATCAAGTGTAGTGAATCGACTCAATTCTTGGTTGGCAACTCATACACCACTAGACACATTAGCGGTAGTCACGCAAGCGAAACGTGAATGGTATCTGTAATTAGCTTTGGGGCCATCCATAAACTACGTCACGCTATTCAGTGGAGAACGTCACATAATGAATACGGGTTTAAAGGCTAAATAGACGTACGTATTTCATATTTATATATTTTATTTGGCACACGATTTATGATATTAATAATGATTTATACAGGTATCATCGACAATTTAAAAATAGTAAAGAACTTTACAGCTCAGTTATTTTGATACGATAGGACATATAACTTTATAACGTCTGTCCGAGTCGTGACAAAGGGGAAGGGGAGAGGTAAAAATCATTCAAAAATAGCGTGACGTAGTTTATGGATGGCCCCTTGACGGTATTTCGAACAGGTTTAATAGAACAATTAGCTACAATTATTAGAACTAGAGATCCTAAAGCTTTACGCAAGCAACACGTAGCTACTGCCTAGCAGAGCAAAAGTATCAGTTGCGGAAGAATATTACACTATCCGAAGTATATAAAAAGCCCGCATTACCACCAAAACCAATGTATCACTCATATTAAAAACCAATTCAACTCAATTATAACTTTACATATAAACCACCTGTACCCATCAGAGCACCTCAATATTTTAATCAACGACCCTTTTCAATTTCAACCCAAATAATAATTTTGCAAATAATAGAGGATTACCTCCTAAACCTCAGTCTAAACCAGAACTCAATCTTGTTCAATCAACAACAAAGGTCTAGATATAACTTTCACCCTAATGGACCTCCACGGTTTCAGTCAAAAGAATTATTTAACATAGAACCCGTGAAGCATTTTTGCAGTGCTATTTTCATCGAAATTGCTTTTTCTGTTGCGGAGTTCTTTGGTTTCGGGCGACTTTTCCTTTTTTTTGTTCAGCGTATACGACGCACACTGATATCAACTCCGTGAGTGAACATATTTTTGGCAGTTTAATCACTGTATTGGTCCGGACCTGTTCTTTGGTTCTTCAACAGTTATGCGTCTGGGCATGTGGTGCTTTAGATAATATATTGAATGAATTTCTTTTTTTTTTTTTTCAAAAAACTTTCGGATGGGTCCAGTTCAATTTTGATAATTAGTTCTGGTTGCTTCAAGCAGGTCATGATCCTAAATACATTCTGTATCTTAACCCTTTCAGGTCAGCTATCACTTTAAACCAAGTCAATCTATATTTATTATATTTAATTTAATTCATTAGGACAAAAAAAATATACTGGGGAGTAATGGGGAGGTGGTTAATTGGGACCACTAGGAACTTTGCGAAGTGAATTCAAATTTATTAAAAAAGTTTACTCCGTATGGTAAGCAGCAAAGCAGTTTGTTTTATCATTAAGGCATAAACCGACATCGCAAGTACAACATGTCCACGTGGTTCTGTGAGGTTCGTCTCGAGTATTACGTTCTTTGAATTTTACAGAAGATGACCATTTGGGCATATGAGCGTTTTTATTATAGCTCACTTGGAATGCAACCCTTTCTTATAGTTGTTCGAAGTTTCGACCTTTTCTCGAACTCGCTTACCCAACGAGTTAGTTTGGTTTGCACTGATTAATGCTGTAGCTACTAAACGTCGAAATTCCTTTATGATCTTGCCTGACTTCGACTTTCGGTCTATTTCGTATACTAATTTTAGCGTATCGAATTTTTCCAAGCACGATATGTTTTCTAGAGTACCAACTCGTGCTTGCCTTTCTATTCAGATTGCATTTCGGTAGGGTTGTGGAAATTTCCTAGAAACAAAACGAATTTTCTATCAATCCATTTTACGAGAACTAATCCACTTAATGATACCCGCCAATCACAAATCTCTCGTTTCAAAGTTAAGTCACTGATCAATTCTGGCATTCCTTTTTTGTGATTACGTACGGTTCCACAGGCAAATATTGCATTATTCAAGAAGTATTTGTGAAGTGGCACAGAATCGAAATAAACCTTGTGATAATTTCTAACAATATATTTTATAAGTTCGGTTGTTACTCTCATTCCAAAATTTTTTCACATGTATCGTTTATTTTGCTGGAGTATACTTAAAATTGACATACGTAGTAAGTTGAATCTGCTCGTGTCCAAACCTTATGTCCTCGCTTTATAACTTTCATTAGCATATATTAACGTATGCTGCGCTAGCGGATCATACATTCTCCAATTTGTCAAACATGAACCGAAGTGTGAACAACAAATCGAAATTTTTCTTGTGTCTGCTTGATCTTGAATATTTGCATTTTCAGTTTCACCCTTTTCCACATACTTTTCGGTGAACGTTTCAAATCAGTTTTTTTAAAGATGTTTGATATTTTACTTGTCAGTAGTTTTTCTATTTTTCGGCTATCCATTTTCCGTTTTACAGTAATTGAGTTAAGTATACTACTTTTAGTGCTCACTTTAATGCTAGTGTTGCTGCAGTGCTTTTCGAAGAATAATTTAATTGGATCATCTACTACTTCTGGCTTCATATTCAAAATCATTGAAGTTAATATTGGTCGTTGGACGGTTTTTACAGCGGACGGTTTTACAGGCGAACTTGTCACCATAATACTCTTAAAAAAGATTTTTCAATTCTATAAAAGTGTCTGTACTTCCGTCAGTCGTACTGAATTAACCTCCCACCAGACTCACATTTTCAGAGGTATTGCATGTAGCTGTATTTGGTGTAGTGACCAAGAGTTGCATCAATTCATCATGTGGTCGCTAGATATTGACGACTGGGAGCCCAATTGCTCACTTTTGAAAGCCGCTAATGGGCATCCGACTCCCTGTACCGTAACGTTGTTATTCATGGATGACTGCATTGTTTATTTAGATTGCAAGAATGTTTCCTTAGCCTTTAACAGCTATTGGTAGGTTTCTGCACAGCCTCTTCTAACATGGAGAACGTACACTCCTCGAAGCCGCCCCAGACATGGGGAACAGATGCTTCAGGATTTGCTATGGGTATTTCCCCCTCAGGCAAATTAGCTTGGGTTTTACCGCGTCCGTACACGCTGTGTTATATGTTTAGCGTTCCTTATTATTTCCGGCAAAATAAAAAAAAAAATTAAGTGAAACTTAATTTTGTATGAAATCTACAGTCTTTTTGATTTTAATCGTTTTTTTGGGGAAAAGGCCACTTCCAGTGGATCGACTTCGTCCAAACATCACTGGGACTTTAAAATTTGTGGAGAAAATCAAGATGTAAAATTAAATCGCAATTCGTCAGTTTGAGATCTGCGGATTTCGAATTTTGAAGAAACCAGTTTATTTTATAAAATATTCATTTCCGCAAAAAATTTGGAAAACTGATGTAAAGCGAAATTTTTGCAAATTTTAGTTAGAATCTTATAGTTCTTGATCGTTTTTCTCACAAATGAAATACTATTCCCAATATTTGCAAAAAAGCCTATGAAAACTGCATCTTTCGGTGGACTGACATCGCTCAAAAATCACTTCAAACTTTTAAATGGAAACAGCTTACGATCACTCGCTAAGAAAACGTCAAGAAAAGTCTGAAGCTTTTAGTCTTCGCAGATCACTATTAATTACTACTATTAACACCCACTTTTAATTACTATGCTACGGTTTATAAAAACCGACTGCTTCGTGTACGGCATATTTATGAATGATGAAGCTAAATTTTTGATGGGGTGCTCCAAATCAAGCAATCAGTTTATTAGGTTCATTAGTTAGTTGTGACAGTGTAATGTAGAGAGGCCACAATTTTGATTGCATCTTTCGTTTTGTATGTAGAAATTTTAATGCGATTTATAATTGTCCTACTATAATTGCAGGTAGATGGGCTCAGTACACATTGTATTGGCATTATAAACCAGAGGAATTATTATGAGCTTATAGCTTTTCGTGACACATCTTGTCCACAAACCATATGTATTTAAAAGCAATTTGTTGTTCTTCATTTTATTTACTCATCCGCGCAGCATACTGTATCTATCTAAGTAGTCTTATGTATTCAGAAGACGTTCGACGTATCAACATAAAGCAAATGGTATTTTTATTATGAATTAAGACAATCCAGTGCCAGCAATATCATAAATAACCGAAATTTATGATTTTGGGAAAACGTTTTTTTTTCCATGAATTTTGAAAAGCCATTAACGTAATGCAAGTGAAAGAAGATAAAACAAAAAAAAAATTTGTTTGTTCATACGAACAAAGGGCCAACGAGAATTAAGTTGGAAATTTATGTTTTTAATTATGGTGATTATGGAAATGAATTATAACTACTTATACATTTTGTGGATTATGTTGGATATGGTAATGAGGTTTATATAATAAAGAACTCTGGTACACGAATTAACGCCCCTCGCACCAACGTTGTGATGTTTAATCAAAATCACTGACTATTTCTTTATATTTTGTCACCATTATCATGTCCATTCGCACTATGTATATCCTATATTGGTGGATAATTACGTCAAGTTGTTTTTGCTTCATTAAATCATCGAACGTTAAGAATATATTTGGCATTTAGGTGGTAACAGGTTTTTGTAAAATACTACCAAAAATGTTACTCGTATAATAAGCATGTAAGATGATGTTGTGTTAAATTTGGGACTATCAAATTTACAAACAAAACTAAATTATTACTTATAAAATAATTAAGACTCTACACTCTTTATACGGTTGTCGTTTTAGTGATCTTAAGTAGGTGCTTATATAAAACAATATTTTATAAAATTATAGAATTAGTGGTAAGATAAATGATGATACTTGGTTTCGAATGCTAAATACGATTGTATTAGCATGCAGTTAGTATTTATATCAATAAAGCGCGATTTGTCTAGACAGGGAGAGGCGTTGACGAAATTCTATCTTAATATAGTAGATGGTGGCATCACATGTTTATAAATTTTTTTTTGATTTATCATAATCCGGTTACAAAGTCAACACAACATCTTTTGTGTTTTTCAATTTAAGTTGATTCTTTCGGGTCGACATACTTTATAGTAACATGTCCTAACTTGATCTTAGGTCTTCCTGGTTTATTTGTGTTAAAATGTTTTAATATTGATATTTAATCTTCGTACTGGCAGTGGAATAAAATTTACTTCTTAAATTAAAGATGTAAACGCTGTTGCAATACAGAGAAGCTGTTGCTCTTAAAATCAATTTTGTTTTCTTAAATTTTACTTTCTTTTCCAAAGTAAAATAATTAATCAACCAAATTTAAGTCCTCCATATTTTTGCAGTTTTACCAATCGCCGATATTATGGCTTTTTCATATTTTGCTAAAGTGAGGTCTGGCCATCTTAAAACCATAAATAGCCCTAATCCGACCACTTAATATTTTTACGTCACAAATTCAAAATATCTTTTTGGTTAAAAATGAATTACATGCCAATATTAAAGTTACAGCAATGTACTCGTAGAAGAGAATCAATACTTTAGAGCAGCTTGAGTATCCAAATTCAATCGATCTGGTTGGAGTTCTATTTGTTGAAAATGAAAACACCGATATCACACCGATATACACAGATATAAATCATTCATATCTTTTGAAGCATAGAAGTTCTGGCTGAGGAAGTGGAAAAATTTGTGTTAAATTTTGTCGTCGCAACACCAAAGTTGAAGTGAGGCAAAGAAAATTTAAAAATAAAAAACATCTTAAGGCTTCGGACTGTGGCTTTCAGTCAAACAACGTTAAGCCTCAAAAAGCCGCAAAACAGGAAAAGAATTATAAACATTTGTGGGTACGGAATGCGAAGATATTTATGAGGAAAACTGATGGGAGTGATAGACTGGAAATCAGAGACAGGGAAGACCTTCACAAATTATAAATTTTATTTTTGCTTAACATTTTTTTTTCTTTTAGATGTCTAATGTAAATTGTGATGGTCATACTCAATTGTTAAATCTCACATCAGCGAATATTTGTTCTACTTTCATTCACCAAATTTCTCGTAGTTTACGAAAAAATCTTTGCACATCTCAGTTGCTATACCACCCTGCCTGATTTTGTGTTTTTCCAGAGGTTTGGATTAGTAGTGATGAAGTTTCTAGTTATAGCATTCCTAATTTTAACTTGGTTGACGGCTGTAACAATAGTTACTCAGCTGGAGGTATTCTAGCATTATGTGAGGTTAGGTTTAAGTTTCAATTTTGTTACAAAAACGCTTAAAACTGCTGGTGTATTAAGAATTAATTTTGCAATCGATTCTGAGGGCTTTTGCGTTGTTGGAGTATATCTATTGGTGAAATATCTTCAAATAATGTCTTCATTTGGATTGATCCCTCTAATTTAAGATTTTACTAGAGCTACTGATACTTCTTCGAGTACTATGACCACATTTTTTTGAGATTAAATAATAATTCTAAACTAATTGCGAATGCGGAGTTTTAAAATTTTTTCCTAAACGGAGGGTTGAACTTTCCAAGTTAAAAGGAGTTTTGAGTCTAGAGAATTGGATTCACGTGCTTTCAATAAATTTCTCAACACCTTTTCAGCTCATATTATCGAATAGACTATAGTTAACAGACTGTAGTCATCATTATCGGGTTAAACTAAACACTAAAAAAAACCCGTCCACGGACTTGTTTTTCTATGTCTAAAATTATTCATTTGAAAAATAAACTCTTAAAGTCCAAACGGAAGCATCTCAGAAACATTAAATTCATGCATAGGTTAAGGATCTTAGAGAAAAAAAATAAATCCAGCTTAATAACTGTAAAAAATACTTAAAAACTCAATGGCGTCTTGTAAACGAATTTTTAAAGGGAAAAAGTCCCTATTGCGTGCGACCGAAAATAATGAAATTCTGGAAGTGGAACTAAAAATTGAAAGAATTCGATAATTATTTTGTTAACGTCATTGAGGATCTTAAACGAAGTGTCCTCAGTATTTGTTTCCTATAGTACAGCAGAAATCGTTTTTCTTTACTCCAGCTGATGACATTGAGATACACGATATCATTACCTCTTTAAATAATTCAATGGCTTGTGGTTACGATATCATACGTAATTCTCTGATCAAATCTGTTGGGCCGCTCGTTTCATCTGTTGTATCTTTTATTTGTAATCTTAGTATGTCAAGCGGTGTTTTTCCTGAGGTTCTCAAGAAAGCTGTTGTAGTACCACTCTATAAAAAAGGTGATTCCCTCAATAGTCAATTTGGTTTTAGACAGGGTAAAAGTACTAAGGATGCACTGCTAGAGCTTGTAAACCGTATTGTACTGTCGCTGAATAATGTTGAATCTGCTGCAGTAAATTTTAAAGACATTACAAAAGCATTTAACACTGTGGATCATGACTTATTATTAGTAAAGTTAGGTAAAGCTGGAACTCGTGTCATTGCGAATGACTTGTTTTGTTCTTACCTTTCAGATATACAACAAAAGGTCAAAATTTCGAGCTATATTAGCGATTTTAGAAAAGTCAAGTGCGGAGTACCGCAGGGCTCAGTTTTAGAACCAATCTTGTTTTTGGTTTATATTAATTCAATTTTCCAATCAAAATTAGAAGGCCAATCAGTTTGCTTTGTTGATGATAAGGGATTGGTTTATAGTTCCAAGACTATAGCGATGTTAATACTCAGAAGATTAATAATGACAGTACATAATGACAGTGCATTATATGTGCTGCATAATCGTTGAGACACGGCCGATGCAATCTCATTACATCCGTTCGGTTTAATATTTTCCGTCCAGAGATATAAAAATACATTGTCTAGTTTTAAATGAGATTGAGACGATCCTTTAACAATAACAAAATTGAATAAAAAAGTTGTCAGCTGTAATAAACCGCTTGGTCTGACACTTTAGGTAGCAACATAGCTTTCACAATCGAATGAAAATGTCGTCAGGCCAGGTGACTTTTCACGGGCAAATTCGAAAAATGTTTTGGAGCTAACCTTGTGTACTAACGGGTGATTTTTTAAGAGCTTGAGAACTTTTTTTTAAAAAAAAACGCATAAAATTTGCAAAATCTCATCGGTTCTTTATTTGAAACGTTAGATTGGTCCATGACATTTACTTTTTGAAGATAATTTCATTTAAATGTTGACCGCGGCTGCGTCTTAGGTGGTCCATTCGGAAAGTCCAATTTTGGGCAACTTTTTCGAGCATTTCGGCCGGAATAGCCCGAATTTCTTCGGAAATGTTGTCTTCCAAAACTGGAATAGTTGCTGGCTTATTTCTGTAGACTTTAGACTTGACGTAGCCCCACAAAAAATAGTCTAAAGGCGTCAAATCGCATGATCTTGGTGCACAACTTACCGGGCCATTTCTTGAGATGAATTGTTCTCCGAAGTTTTCCCTCAAAATGGCCATAGAATCGCGAGCTGTGTGGCATGTAGCGCCATCTTGTTGAAACCACATGTCAACAAAGTTCAGTTCTTCCATTTTTGGCAACAAAAAGTTTGTTAGCATCGAACGATAGCGATCGCCATTCACCGTAACGTTGCGTCCAACAGCATCTTTGAAAAAATACGGTCCAATGATTCCACCAGCGTACAAACCACACCAAACAGTGCATTTTTCGGGATGCATGGGCAGTTCTTGAACGGCTTCTGGTTGCTCTTCACTCCAAATGCGGCAATTTTGCTTATTTACGTAGCCATTCAACCAGAAATGAGCCTCATCGCTGAACAAAATTTGTCGATAAAAAAGCGGATTTTCTGCCAACTTTTCTAGGGCCCATTCACTGAAAATTCGACGTTGTGGCAGATCGTTCGGCTTCAGTTCTTGCAGGAGCTGTATTTTATACGGTTTTACACCAAGATCTTTGTGTAAAATCTTCCATGTCGTCGAATAACACAAACCCAATTGCTGCGAACGGCGACGAATCGACATTTCACGGTCTTCAGCAACACTCTCAGAAACAGACGCAATATTCTCTTCTGTACGCACTGTACGCATTCGTGTGGTTGGTTTAATGTCCAATAAAGTAAACTGAGTGCGAAACTTGGTCACAATCGCATTAATTGTTTGCTCACTTGGTCGATTATGTAGACCATAAATCGGACGTAAATCGCGAAACACTTTTCGAACCGAACACTGATTTTTGTAATATAATTCAATTATTTGCAAGCGTTGCTCGTTAGTAAGTCTATTCATTATGAAATGTCAAAGCATACTGAGCATCTTTCTCTTTGACTCCTTGTCCGAAATCCCGCGTGATCTGTCAAATACTAATGCATGAAAATCCTAACCACAAAAAAATCACCCTTTATTAATTGAATGAGAAGGTCATTCTTCTTTGATTTATTTTTTCCATTTTGATCTGATCTTTTAACATTATGCAGGTTGAATACATATCACTTGATGACATTTTAAAACCAATATTAAAATGAGTGTTAAAGTCATCTCTAAAATAGCTCAGTTTGACTTGTAACTCCGGTGATGCAGTTAGATTATAATGTCGATACATTCGCTTTATCGATAAACCGCCAGATAAATACTGCCTTAAGGAGGATTTCGATCGGCAGTAATGCTTCTTTATGACTTTATTATATTTACTCTACTCCTGCTCAATTTTCATAACTCGGAAAGCTTTTGCAGGCCCATTATTTCGTCGTTCCGTTCATTTTGGAGTATGTATTATTGTATTAGCAAGAATAAAGGCGTCTTGTCCAGCTTTGCACGATGATTCATAAAATTTTTTTTTTGAGATTTATTCAAATCGCTTGACCGCAGATCTTGGCAACGAAGCGTTACATCCAAAATATTTTAGAAAACCATTATTTGCCAGTGCAATTTGTCGAAAATCTGTGTACCGGAAGTCCCAGCTCTTATAGAACGTTTTCTAATTTGTGCAATATTGTTAAAACGTACAGATTTACAAAACCGACCAACAATTATATTCTAATTAATCTAAATGTGATACTTTTCAGAAGGATTATCATTAACAGCTTTTTAGAAAAGAAAACTGTATTGAATATTTCCGGTTAAACAAGGCAGTTTTTAACAAAGTTCTATAGTAAGTTGTTTTTTTCGCCTTCGAAATTTATTTTCATTAGTAGAAAAAAAAACAGGTGTTTGTCACGATCGTGCCGTTGACAAGATTTTTAAATTAAACTTTAACTCTATTTCTATACACATTCATTTGCCAGATGGACACTGAGGTGATTACACTCGTCCGAATTTACGCTAATCATATTATTAGGTAAAATTGGAAATTAGTTTTTGTGAGTGATTGGTTAAAAATGTAAAGTATTTCTGTTTCCGATACAAATTTGATAAACCATGATAGAAATTAGAATTTGTTTATAGTTTGAGTGTTAAGCTGATGAGGCTTTGCGAGTCAATTTTTAATTTTTCTCTACTTTTTGGGTCAAGATTTGGCCAAATGAACATAGATCTACAGTCACAATTTGACAGAATATTATTTTTATTGAAATAAAAGTTTAGGTTGGGGTGGGTCGAATTAGATCATGAAATTTTGATTTTCTCACACTTGCAAAGATACAATTAGTTAAAATTTAAAAATTTCACCGAATAACTTCATCAGCTTCATCACAAAAATAATGTAAAGTTTACCTAGAATGAGAGTTGACCAAAATTTTGCAGTATATTAGTGTCCAACAAGAAAATTCATCATTGTTAGCCCGTTTATATGTAAAACATCGAACCAATCAAATTTAACCATTTCAACCTATTAAACCCACTTCAAATCTAATATCGAACTCAACCAAGGATGGTAGTCTATCACATTTATTTATCGAGATCGAGTTTCATACGCAAGGTTTCCAATGATTCTCCAATCTTCCAACCACTCGAGAACCAGGTTCAATTTTGCTTATATTAAAGACCGATCGAATTGTTTCATTAAAATCTTAAACACAAACAGTTTAGTGGTTAACTCGGTGAACAAATTCAAATGGCCATTTTAAATAGTTTAGCCCAACAAACTTAATCAAAGCTGCAACATTTGAAATAGAATAAGAACAATTTTAGCTAGGTAAACAACTGCTAAATGTGGGGTGCAGTGCCTGAAGTTGCCTGTGTGAAATAACAAGACGTTGTTCTCCTGAGCTGCTACTTCTTTCCAAATAAATTGATTGTTTTACCTACTGGATGAACTAGGTTTGATAATTCGGCATTAATCCTCATGGGAAAAATTGGAAAAGTGTTTTGTATTAATAATGAAGAAATGCTGGGAAGACCTTTGCAATAATTTTGTGGATGTACTTTTCCCGATACTTGGGAGAGGTCCTCTTAGTGTGCCATAAATAAGTTTGCGATGAAAGGCTAAAGTAAGTTTTCATTGAACTACCAAAACCACCAGTAAATAAATGTCGTCTTTAAACTGGAGTAAACTTTGGGTCTTGTACAATCCCGCAATGGAAAAGTAAAATTTTTCTTTTCGCTGGTCAACGTTTTTATTGTCAATGTGCTCCATTAAAACGTCGAGAGGTTCGTCTATTGGTATCTACGAAAATAACACTTTAACATCTAATAAGACAATGATCTCGTTTGTTTCTAATTGCATGAAATCAATGAGATCAAAATGCTTCCGATTCTATGGCAAGGGAGTAGACCTAGGTTTGAAAATTCCATTTATCAACCATTTGAATATTATCTTAAACGGGACATTGTTATTTAATACTTTAGCGTCATTTTTGGGAATTCTATATATATTTTATTACAGGTGTGCTTAACATTAATCCTTTAAATGACATCCGACTGTCAAATTCATTAGAATCTTGGGATTTTCGATAAAACATTCATAATTCTTCGAACTCAGATATAGGTCAAAGGAATAGCTTTCTACTAGACATATCGGCAAACTTTACTGGATCTTTCTCACTCTCTCTCTCGAATCGGCTTTTAAATTGATTAAAACATTGCTCAGTTTTGCTGTAATTAATGATCAAACTTTTGAGCAACTCCCTGATTCAAATCGAAATATACATGACCAATTTGCTCATAATCTCTGCTTCAACAGGATATTCTGATAGCCTGGGCAGATTGGGGATTAGTTAAATTGGTTTAGCAAAATTCGGTCAAGGAAATAAAATTCAATTCAGTTCGACATACTACGAACAATTCAAAAATCTACTAGCAAATTCCAGTTTTTCCATTGGGTGTTTGATTGAATTTTGCTTAACCAGTTTAACTAATCCGCAGTCTGTCCAGGCATACGCCGGCTGGTTGCTGATAAATAGCTTTACGTTTCATTTGTTCTGTTGGGCAACATGGCCCAGCCACCTAACCCAGTTCGATTAACTGAATCTAGAAAAAATCACTTTATTTTATTTGAATTCGGTGCTCGTTGTTCGCGAAAATGATTCGAAACAGATCGAATGACCATTCTTTCAAAAGTAGACAGCTATCTATAATCATTGGTGGTTAAGATCCAACTATCACACCCCAAACTTAGCACTTTGATTGTGCATAAAATACTTGATGTCTGGCTGCTATGCTGGCTTTTATATCAGCCTGAATATCGTTCGTTAATGTTATAATTGGTCCAAGATAATTTAAATCTTCCACGTTGTGAAAGTTGTGGTCGCTTGTTCAAGATTTGCTTAAGTGATGCTCCGTGGTGTTGATAACAATTTTGTTTTGCTGTTATTGATATTTAAACCAAATCGTTTCGCGTTACGGTCCGGCGATGCTAAAATGTCTATGATATCATTACATATCCAAGCATTTGGCTTGACTTGTTGCATATGAAACGCAAAGTTTCAACTCCAATTTTCCTTATTACGTATTCGTGCGCCTGATTGAACAGCACAGGTACGAGCACAACTTTATGTCGTACACTAGATGTTTCCGTGGATGTTTACGGACCATTAACACCCGGTTGTAGGGAGTGTCTCCGAAATGTCAGTATAATCAGATTTGTAGTGCCATCTCTAGAATTAACTGTTCGCGGATTTTAAACACCCACAAGATCCGCTTTACATTTTTTATATTATTATTTCCATTTACACTAAACAAACAAAATTCCCCGAAGGTCGCAGTGATATGCCGCGGATTAGATTCGATTATATTTAGTGGAAGTTATGACAAATTCAGCCCTGCCATAATTTGTTTATGAATTCTACACTTTTTGTTAAATTGTGTATCTACTTTTTTGTTTTTTGTTAATTTGTGTAGCTACACTTTTGACAAATGTTGAAAACTTCACACCGGTGATATATTCCTCAATGAGGTGATTTAATAATTATGCAGAGATTTCGTTGATACAAGGTGATTTCCCATTTTTTGTAATCTACTTATAGCTGCTCTACTGCTCAACTATTCTCATTTTAACTAGTAAAGTGGGCGATAAGCTCGCATCATTGATAATATTCGGAACCTGGTTCAAAATATGTACTAGAATTACAGTTGTGCGATGCAAATTTCACAATTATTGATTACGAACTACCCAAGTTCCAGCTAAGTCAAATATAAGAATTTCCTTCAAAATGTATCTTAGGAACTATTTTTATCTTGTAGAATGGACAGATACAAGAACTCCATTTTAACATTTAATTTTCAATCCCAAATCAATCTAGAATCTAAATTTCATAAGCATTGTCCATCAGAACTCAATTCAGAATCCCTAACCATTAGTACTGACTAAATTGCATCATAATCCGTTCAAAAATGGTTGGAAAATTTCAAAATTCTATACATCGAGTTTTTTCTCTTCAAAGGTTGATCGAACAATTTGTTATAGAAATACTTTAAAGATTTTATTTCGCTAGAATGTTTTCTTTCGTAAAAGCAGATACAAAATGAACTAAAAATCTCCGCTAGTTATAAAATAACAACGGAGATTCACTTTTGTTATAGTGCTGTATCTTATGGCGAGCAGCGTAATCTCTAACTATCCATTGGCAAATTTCGCGGTTTTATACAGTAACCCAATAAAACGTTATGTTTATTTTATGCTTAAAATATTTTACTGTGGCGTACGCCAATTAAATCATAAAAATTTTTTTTTGTAAAGATTTGTAAACCGGATCTTCCAGGTGGCTAAAAATCTATTCTAAAATCTTGGATTCAAAGTGATAAAATAAACTAGGAAAATCGTTCTAGGAAATCGTTTGTTGGCACACGTTACATTTTATTATTCAATTCTCAGAACCTCTCAATTATTTAAACATTGTTGAGGAGACAAAGAAAACAATTTTGAATCCATCTGCGCTGTATAATCATCCCGTTGTCTTTCGGAACTTATGTTACGGATATCAATTTACATTAAGCAAATTTTGTAACAAATCAATAGTTGTATTGAAAGAAATACGTAAAATTTTGTGAAAAGGGTAAAGTACGTAACTACCCCAAAAACAAATGAACGTTCTTCTCAAAGTCACAGTGCTACAACCTGAAACATTTAGCACATAGCAACTGTTGTTAAATTAGTCTTAACTTTTTATTCATATATACGAGTATAGTAGTTTTATGAATGAATACATCAATAAATATAAAATAATACCTTTTATAACAACCAAACCATTATTAGCATTACAATTATCCTTTTTTTTAACGGAATTTTAACCAAACGACGCAGTACTTTGTATATGCGAACCAAAAATTTCTATTCCGAAATTTGGTATTTATTTATTTCCAAATACTACAATCTGTAACAGTTGGTAATTCAACAAAGGATATTCGAATTGTAAATTAAAACAAAAATCCTTTTTGATCTTTTTCTTCTCCTTCATTTGCCTTAGGTATGAATACAACAAATCAAAATCCCATCTGAAACTTATGGACTAAATCATATCAATGCATACGTTTACGAATACACCTATGTATGGTATGTATGTATGTATATAATGCGACACACGGAGTCAAAAAGGATAATATGCCTTTTATTAGATGCATGCATATATGGATGGATACTTTTAAGAACCGAATAAATTAATGCGATACGAATGAAAGGCATTAAAATAAATTTGCTTTGTTAATTTTAAATTTCATTTACTTGGATAATAAAAGGGTAATTGAAATGTAAGGTAGATAGAGAATTAAGGTTTATAATGTCAATTATAAATTTATTTTATATATCATTGTTAGTAGTTTAGATTAGCTTCAGAGGTCGAGTGTATATATATATAACACCCGAAAAATTAACTCTAGATATTGACGGCTTTATTATTTACTTATATCGTCCCGACGAATCGACGAGTAGCTGTCAAAACAATTTAGGTTAACTGACTGCGCCCAGTAACAAAACGATACCTCTTAGCAAAATGGAAGCAAAAATTCTTGGAAAAATTCGGCCTGGGAGATCGTATCCAAGTAGAAACCTATATAGCCCTAGAGCGTTAAACCTTAGTAAATCCAAGCGATCTATCCAAATTGCGGAAATGCTTTAAATTGTCCCGAAGGCTTAAAACGAATCACTGTTTATTGTTTTAAAGAAATTTGTTTGATTAGCTAAAGGTTCGGTGTCGTGAACATGTACAAAAATAAATATTGTAGCAAATCATGGTTACCAGAAGCGAAGGAAAATTGGTGGTAACGGTCTCTTCGAAAAATAGTCGAATGTAGATAAAAATGGATGTAACTCACTCTCTGTGATCTCGGGAAAATCTTCAGATCGAAATAACATAAACTTAAGTTCAAAACAAATGTGAAAGGTAATGTTTTGGTCCAAGAACAATAAAATAAAGGCAACCAGCTAATAACAAAAACAAATATTAAACATCAAATGTAGGAAAACGTACTGACACATGAGTGGAAAGTCTAAGCTTACAATACATAACAAATAGTTTCTTTACCATCAAATGCTAAAACGCGCAACAATGCTACCAAGATAAAGTGCCGCGTGGGATAGTCAATGTCCCAGGGTGTATTGAGAACTACTGCCATGATCGGGACTAATAAATGGAATACGTCCCCACGGAAATAGAGAAACAAGTAAGAAAACACGAACAGTGATTAACTCGGTGTAAAAATGCAGGCATAGGTTGTATTTGAGACACCACCGATGAAGTGAGAAGAATCCAAAGGAAGAACTCGTTGGAACCGAGTAGTTCTAATTAGCATATGGAATTATTTTAAAAGGAGTGACAAATATATTCATCATCAACCGAGAAACTGATTTAAGATATAGATATTGATTACCAGTTGATCATGGAATCCGTTGTAATATTTTATATAAAAAAATTAAAGCAGTTCCACATAATTACTTGATTTCCCCTGAAAATTAAGAGTAAAAATTCATATAAAATTCGGCTTTGATAAATTCTAGATTGGCTTTCTTTTCATTCGACCTGAAAAAATTCTTATCAAATAAATATTTAATCAAAATGTACACACAGAAAAATAAAGGGTTGACACAACACTGATTCGGTGGGATGCTACCACCGATCGGATATTGAGAAATTAACTCCGTTTGAACTTGTTGTATTTTGTCGCCATAAAATACTATTGGATACAATAATATGCACCGGATCACATACATTTTTATCACTAATCGTTTTAATTAAATATCACCGTTTAGAGTTTTGAAAGCCTCATTGTAGATAAAAATATTCTCGCGCAAAATGTACTTTCGCTGTAATCTCATAGCACCGTTTACACTTTTTGAAAGATTTTTGTTAAATATTAAATAAAAAACATCCGGATAGTAATTTTTCATTCGGCATAGCTGGAACATGACCTTTCGGCAAAGTATCACTTTCAATCGGTTTGATATCTAGCTTGTCCATTGATTTCTGAAAATATATACGAGTAAATGAGGATATGATTGTTTCATAGTTTTTAACTAAATTTTATCATTTGTAAAGTAGGAACGTAGAATTACTCGTGTCGATCTCTATAAATCTAGAATGGAAATAATTACTTAAACAATTATCACACTTCTATATTACCTCCTACTTTAGTATTTTATTTTTGTCCATTCTAACCTCGTTTCTAAAATTCGGATGTTTCTCCACAAAAACTCAAACAGACAACTAGACGAAAAAACTCCTACGAATTTCCGTTAAAGTGGTTCAAATAATGCGTCGAAGGAAAGAGCGACCGTGGCACCCATCGAGTCGACATCTTTTTCATCCCCATTTTTTGTGTAAAATGTTTATTGGCATTCCATACGATTCGTCTTCCGCCGCTACTTCATGCACTTTAGAACGGCGATCAACAAGAATTACGTCACGAACCTTTTGTTCGATTTCCTCAAGGCGTTCTTCATCAAAAACAGATGTGCGGCCACGTTAAGATTTGTTGAATCAATATTTCATAAACAACATAAAGCTTTATATTTATTTCTTCGCACGTTTCATTATTCAAAATAACGTCGAAATACGAATAGTCTTATTTTTCCATCGTATCCGTGTAATAGTAATTGCTGTCAAATCAACACTAAGTTATAAATCAATTTGAAATTTTGCATGGCGTCGTTGTGATATACGTGGTAGAATGGTAATATTAATTTCCCTCAACAACGTCACTTCTCTTTAAATACGGATACTTACTATTTCACGCTCGTATTTCAAAATATTTCATTCATTAAGTTTTCCACCAATCTCTTTCTTGATGATCAACGTATTATTATTGGATACTAACGCCACCTTTTACAATTATTTTTGTTTTCCAAAGTTGTTCTCTCCCCGTGGATTGTTACTGCAAGATACACACTTCAATATTTTCGGTTGATGAAAATATCGTCGTATATCGAACTCTCCTCTACTCGATGAGCCAATTCGTTCCTCTTGTCAAGAAAGTCTTTCAATTCTCAATTATGGAGCGCATTTTCGGCTACAGGATGTCTCCTTCGGGAATCAAGTTGCTTCGTCAAATGATTATTTCTTTGCTACTGACATTTTCGAACTTAGTGATTCAATTTCCCGCACCTGAATTATTGAGTTTTGATTTTGTAGGTTGTCACACTATGGTGTCGACAAACCCTCATGCCGCAGACCCTTTGTGCTATTCTTTTCATCGTTCTATCTATCGAGTCTCGATTATTGTATTGTCCTCGAAGTTGGGCTGCCACAATGTAATAGTTATGCGAATAGATATATGTGTCTTCCTCGTATTCAAAGGTAACCAATACTTCATTTATTGTTCGTTCACAGTTTAGCCCTAAAATACTCGTAGTTTTAATTTAACGAATCTAACAGTATTAAATATTCCGAACAATGTGTTACATCATTTAAAACATCGTTAGGAATGTTTTCATAAGCAAGCTCTCTCCATGTAATACTCGCTTGTTATAGAGCTGTATTTGCTGAGAGCTGTAAGCTCTAATCGGCGGGTACATTTTACAATACGTCTGTTGTTTAGTATTGCAGAGCCAATTCGAGGTGTTGAAATACGTCCCATCTATTATGATGCGAAATTCTCGAACGAGAGCTCACTATTGAACCTCAAACGTTTTATTTAAATGTCTCACGAGGTCCCGACAACAACTAATTTTAAATTAATAAGCACAATAATAATTTTTGAATCATCTACCGCATTGTTGTACGAGAAACTATTTCTCCTTGGGGGACTTAATTTGTTCGCCTCGGATCTGCTTAGTTTGGTCCAATGTCTGGCCTTGTTTTAAAATATTTTTTTTGCTCAAGAGAGTGTTTGTGTGTTCTGTTTTGAGTGAAGTTGATTGAACTTGATGGCTGAGGCGGCAATTCTTTGTTAATTTGAAGCAACAACGTCCATATATCTTCCATATCCCGGGTAGGTTTATTCCAAAGACTTATGACAAGCGGCTTTGGGAAGTTCGCTATTTTATATGAGGATTAGAAATGAAGGTTGGATCAGGAATATAACCATTGACACATAAAAGCTCAATTTTGTATTCTAATATTAAAACAATTTATATATTTCTCTAACATAGCCTTAAAAGGCTAGTTGCCTTTAGAAATCAAACAAATTTTCATGGTTAGAAAACAACACCGAAAAGAGTTCTTCTTAATTCCAAGCGAATTTTGCCAGTTTTTACTCCAAAAATATAAGTTCATATATTTAGGAACAGGTATCCTTTCGGATGTCTCAAAATTTTAAGCCGTTGACGCGATGTGAATTTTGCTTAAGAGTATCCGATCGAATAGAAAGAAAATTCGTATGCGGATGAAAAGCTGATTGACACCGCTTGTTTCCAAATTGCTACACAGTCTGCAACACATGTGTCACTCGGTATTTTACCTATTGTAACAGCATTAGGAGTAAACATCCTGATTGACTCTTTTTTAGTATCAATCTCAGTATCACGGGTCAATTTGTTTTGTACGACTTTAGAGTTTCATTTAACATTGTTTCAACGAACTACAATCGGCAAGGTGGTCATAAGCCTTGAATTCTAAAACTAAACTAATATTTGCACGAAGAAATACAAATTTTACTTTATTTTACACATGAACAATTTTGACATCGCCATTTTTCCAGCCGAAGTAAAAAAAATACTTTTTACAACGTGTTCGTAGTGCCGTGCCGACTAAATTAGATGTAGATTTCCTAAAGCCCAGACGGATTGACTAATGGGGATGAAACTCTATATTTAAGTCTTCCTCATAAATTTGGAGATTCCAATGATTTGCTGCTGACTTCGGTCCAGCGGAAGTGACAAAGTATTTTGTTTATGAGAAAAACAATTATATGCTAAAAGATTTTAATTTAAATTTGCAACAATACCAGTCTAGATTATTTTTCCAAAATATATTCGAAAATGACGTTTTTGACAAAAAAACTGTTTTTAAGAACTGATTGCTGAGTGGGAAAAACTTCATACTTAAGCTTTTTCCACAAATTATGTGATCCTATTGAATTTTAGCTGAAGATTATCCACTGAAAGTGACAACTTCCTTTAAAGCATTCCCGTTTTTTGCAAATATTTTAACAACTAGAAAAACGATAACAAAAAGATTCAAAATTATCTTTGAATCAACATATTCTGGCCTAGATCAGTTGTTCAACAATTAAGCGGAAGTGACGTTTTTAGACTGGTTTTCAGAAAAAATTCGGCCCCTTTACAGCCATGGAAATTGATTGATCGAGACGAAACTTTATACTTTAGCAATTTCTATAAATTGGGAGAAACCATTAATTTTTGGCCGAAGTCGGTGCACCGGAAGTGGCAGCTGTCAAAATATTTTGAAAATTATATAGTATTTAAGAAAACAAATATTCAAAATAGAAAGATTTCAAATTACATTCAAACAAAATTAGTTTAGATCATTTTAAACTTTACTGGGTAAAGAAAAAAAATTATTACATCAAAATTTAGCATCTCTATACAGTCCAGGCGGATATGAATATTTAAAATAAAACTTTAAAATTTGACTTCTTCTATTAATTGGAAGATCGTTGAAAAATTAGGAACAAATCTGTGAACTGGAAGTGAAAGTTTTTAAAATTGTTGATATTAATGAAAAGTTAAATGTTGAATCAAATTTCAAGCCGCAAGGTTTGAGCTTGCTGCTTTTCTGAAATTTATGCAGGGATGTTTTTATTATACAAGAAAGCTTTGCCAAGTGTCGAGTAAGTTTAATTTCTATACATCCATAGAAATCGTGTTAACCAGAAATTCTGCAAGAAACTACTGCTCCATAGAAATAACCATGATCAAATTTTTCTATAAAAAAATGTTTGTCGCCTTAACTAAGCATTATACAAACGACTTTTATCTTGATTGTAGTCTCGTATGCACTATATGGATCAGCATCGCGAATCAGGTTCATATAACTAAGTACTTCAATTCAGTGATGTACTTTTTCTTTCAAATTTCACGGCAGCGAAGTTTTTAACAAAAAATTAACAAACATACGTATATGATTCCAATTGGATTATTAAACTTCTTTTGTGGTTTAGTGTTACACTGTAAAAAAGTATTTTTTAATGTGACATATATATACCCTTTCCAAACAGTTATCCGCTTCCGATTTTTTTCAAATTGTAATTTTATAAAAAAATTTAATATTTGAAAAATCTACGTAAGACTAAATTTGTTACAATTTCTTGTAATTTCCTTTACCTGCAGTTTAACTATCTGAAATTTTGAATATTAACAAAAAGGTACCAATGATTGTTCTAAGATGTGACTACAAGAAAAAAAACGATAGCATGAAACTGTATATTTTCAATTTTTATTTAATTTGTATGGCTTACCGATTTCACCTATTTGAGTAGTTTATATGTCGACTAAGATTTTGAGGGTCACGGGGATTCTTCGCCGAGGCCATTAGGGATTTCAATAGCTCTATGTACTAAGTAATGAACTGTTTTTATGTCATGCCTCTACGGTCTTCCTAGCGTTCAATTTTTTATTTAATACGTAAGGCATACCGATTTCACTTGCTTGACTAGTTTATATGTCGACTAAGATTATGAGGATCACAGAGAACCTTCTAAGACGTTATCAGAAGATTACAATAGCCCCATGTACTAAGTTATAAACTGCTTATAACTGCTAATTTTCAATTTAATTTACTTAATTTGAATGGCATACCAATTTCACTTGTTTGAGTAGTTTATATTTCGACTAATGTTATGGGAATCACAATGATTATTCTAAGACGTCATCAGGATGTTACAATAGATCCATGCTTTAAGTAATAAACCGTCTATATGACATGTCCCAACGGTCTCTTGGTGACATAACAATCCTCTAAACCAAAACATGTTTTTTTCAAAAAAATTTCACTCAATATTCTTATTAGAAATTAGATTAACAGTGTAACACTAATACAATGATATATTTGTTATTTGTTAAAAACTTCACGCCCGTATATTATTTGGATAATTTCCCTGTTTTAATATTATCATAAAGTGCTCCTCACTTTAGATGACGTCATAAGTAAAGTAACATTATTTTTATGTGTGACGATAGTGCATCTAAAATTGCAGAAAAAATAAATAATTCACAAGCGTTAGTGAAGTTTGTCCTAAATCTGTCCTAAAAAGCAACAACAATAAACTATGTGTAGATGTGTTTGTATTATGTCTCGATGGAAGGAATTTTAGAATAAGTATGTAAAGATTTATGAATTTTTCCGAGAATTTCCAATAAATCAGCATTCTAAGTGACTTATATGGTAAGATGCTATTAGGTCCTATCTAATAGAAAAACACGTTTGTTTTGTTCAAATTGGCGGTTTAGAGTGTTTAGGACAGCCAAATTTGCCGCGGAGTACTACAAATCGAACGTACAGTTTTCTTAATGTTTCCGAAATAACTACAGAGAACAATCGCCCGTACATTCCAGAGTCATTACGTCGAACAATTGAATAATATTTTGTAGCAAAGGGTATTGCTTGTGCAAGACTTTTGGTGATTGGAATTGTGGCTGTAATGGATGAAAATAAATAGAATAAGTAATACATTTCTTGTAGAAATGCGATAGTTTAAATATAAAGTTAGTACTTTTTCAAGCTAAGTCAATTTTAAACGTACAATATTTTGTAGCAAAGGATATAATACCTTTTGCAACAAAATATTATACGTGTACAAGTATAGTTTGAAAAAGTACTAACAATTCATATTTAAAAATTGTATTCTACAAGAAATATCCTTAGATACAGGCGTGTAAAATTGGTTTAGTGTTGAAGGCTAATAAATTCTGTGTGCATAATTTTAGCAAGAGGAGAGTTCTTGTGTTTATTTTTTATCCAAAAATGCGGACAATTTTCTTCACTCCAATTTTCTTCAATTGTTCGACGTAATGACTCTGGAATGTACGGGCGATTGTTCTCTGTAGTTATTTCACAATAAATTGTTAAATCGGCTAATGGAGATTTACCTATTATCCGTTTGGAACTACGCCGATTTGTTGAACTAGAGAGTAAGTCTTGCAGTTCTTGATCGCCTTGTTGAGCTTTTGTGATTGTTTTGATGTCGGTGAGCACATTATCTTTACGTTGTACATGCTGTATGTCTGTCGTAAATTGAGAGACATAGTCTAAAAGGCGTGATTGTCTAGGATTTCGTTCCGCTTTAGAAGAAATTGCTCTAGTAGTCCAAATGGCCTTCGGGTGAATTCGAATAAGCCAAATGGTGTGGTAATTGCGGTTTTATGTATGTCGTCAGGAGAAATTTTTATTAAATGATGAAAATTGTCGGATGCGGGGAACAGGGTAAACGTGTTAACGTGTGAACTAAATCACAAAGTTGAACTAAACAAACGTGTTTTTCTATTAGATAGGACCTAATAGCATCTCACAATATACGTCACTTCGCGTGCTGGTTAACAGGAGATTCCCGGAAAAATTAGGAAAATTGTACGTTCGATTTGGAGTACTCCACGGCAAATTTGGCTGACCTGGCATAAAAACTTCGATTTTGTCTTAATTAAACTGGGATTAAATATTATTAAACAAACTTAATATTTCATTAATATTTATTTAATTTTGGTGGCCATTTTCTATTTCTTTCCCAGAATATTGAGTAATATCAAATTTATAGGAAGTTCAATTTACATTAGTACGTAAAAACGAATCAATCAATGATTTAATCGGTTTATCCGAATTTAGTATATTATGCTAACTACCACATTTAAATGTTTTTAGGATTTAGGACAAACTTCACTATTTTGTACCGTATAGTGAAATTTGTCCTCAAAAATCCTAATTTTTTTGTTTTTTGGATAGTTTAGGACAAACTTCACACGAACATTCGCAACGACATCAAATTATTTTGGATAAACTAATTATTTTAAATTTTTGAGACATATTCGAAAATCAAGCTAATTGCGAATAATGTCAACGCGTTTTTCTTCCGAATTGATGCAATATTGGGTTTATAATTGGTTTGTGGTCAAATGTCAAGAGTCATTTAATATGAGTTTACAGCTAATTAGTATAGATTCGCCGTGCTGTGAGGCCTACATCAACGCGCGCGATAAGGCTTGCTCATTTTTACGAATTTAGTAAAATTTTGAATCAAATGTAACGTTTCTTTATTCCACAATTGACAACAATGGATTTCGGTTGTAAATTTGGTTCCAATTTAGTTGACTTAATTGCTGTTTCTAAGATTATTTGTCAGATTTTCATGGAACTTATCGGTTAAGGATTAGGCACACCAATTAGGGACTGCATTTTCCAGAATTTTCTCCTTACAGACTCTGCGTGGCACCACTGAATGTATTGATTCAATTTATTATCATGCGAACTTTAAAGTGCAGCAATTATACTGGTTCATAAACCATTGCACGTATTCGTTGGTCTCAGCAGGAATCACCATGGTTCTTTATGAAGTCCTAACCTCTACCTTCAAAGCAACTCAAAACACTGTAATTATATAGACTAGTAAATGACGGGTTTGTAGTAATTCATTATTTAAGATATTTTTTTAGCTTTGTCCTTGTAACATCGTATGCGTTGATCACTGTTGTAATTTGGACTAACACCAATTTCACAATTTTTCGTAGTGTCTCTGTCCAAACAGTGCCATTGAATTACCAACGCCTCAAGATACAAATTAATTCAATTTCACACGTAAATTTAACTGATCACCCCGTTACAATAAAAAATGTAAATGTTTTATAGTTATAGTCGTTAGTCTAAATTTGAAACAATAGAAATATTTTATAGGTATAATAGTTCTTAGAGCTAGATTAGACAATTTTTATTTTATTTATTTTTTAATTTGAAAGATCACGTTTATGACGGCACGCCTAAAATTTACAATTAAATTTATTTAATTTAATTTTTTGTTCGTTAAAAGTCACGTCAAAGTGTTATTTGTTTAATTTATTAAAAAATTTATTATTTTTATTATTTCAAAATTGAATAAAAAATTTAAATTAAAATAATCAAAAAGGTTAAAAATGAAATATGTTGATATTTTGCCATCAGTCATGTAGTCACTTTGCAATAAGATGGAAATCTTTTAAAATTCACCACCTCTTCTTATCTCTCGTGTATAAATATATACAGATTAAAAGGAGTTTAGGTTTTTGGTTTTGCTGCTGCCTAACAATGGAACGAGTGCGTACTACAAAATATTAATGTTCTGAAACTAATTGCCCTTAGGACGTCATGTAAATGGAATATGTACGATATGTACAGAGTTTATATAGTTTCATGTTCGTTCATCTAAGACAATTGTGTTATAATTTTTAATTAGAAAATTTGATGTTTTTGATGCCATAAAAGGTGAACGACCAATTTAGAAACAAACACAAAAAAATTGAGTTTTTGATATGGATCGGGGCAAATTACAGTTTTTTGCTTCTAATTTATTTTGGTTTTATAAAGTAGAAATAATAGTTACTAGAGGCGATTTATTATAGTTGGTTTCGGGTTTGTATTTTGCTATGGTTTTTATAGAAATCGATGTACGTCATATTCAAGTCACTGCATTTGACTATTAATTTAATGTATGTACGAATATTATAATTGAAGCTATAATTGATATGGTTATGAACCGTAAATTTTAATTACTGTGTCATAATCATTGACACTTTGGAAAATAAAAAGGAATAATACTTTGTTGGGTATAAAACTACACTTAATACTGTGTGGTTTGTGGTCCCCAACCCAGTTTTTTGCATAATATTTACAAAATACACATTATATGGTATACCACATGCGGAACCGAAAAACATTTTGCAATGTGGAATTCTGCCAGAATGAATTAGTATTTATTGAGATTTGAAATATCACAACATTATTTAGTCAATTTAAGTATACTTAAGTTAAGTATAATTTAGAGTTTTCTTAAAAGCTTAAATGCGGAAGTTGTGCATCGGCTACACTTAGAATCGAACAATCAACTTACATCAGATAACAGCTATGGCGCTTTAAGAACTATAACTATTCCAAATAATGAAGGGGTGAATATTTTGAGACCAACGTCAAACTTTCTTTTATCACGAATGAATACAAAGATTTCGAATACTTCCTTTCTAAAGAGAGAAATTAAACTTACCGGACTTTGAGTAAAACTATCTTGTATAAACAATAACATTATTTTTGCTTAAATTTCAGAAAACCGATAAGGTCAACCCTTGTTAATAAATTTATTTGAATACTTACTTATTTGTCGTTTTTTGTAAATGAGAAACTTTTCAAGATTTTTACAAAACTTGAGAAAGCTCTCATGAGAGCTGCTCCTTCCGGTACAGAGATTTATACCAAATTTCGCAAGGCATTGTCAACTGATGGCAAAAGTTGAATTATAAATTTTTTTTTCAAACCCGTTATTTTCGGTAGAATTTGTTCAAAATTTAAGTTACAGTCGTTTTGCTTTGCAATCGTTTTTTGTAAATACTTTAAACTTTTCACAATATTTGTAAATAACGAAAAGCCCCTATGGACGCTAAGCCTTTCGATGTTGGTCAAAAATCACCAAGACCTCCCAATTTAAAGAAAAAGCTTTGAACTTTCATCCGATCTAGGTCAATCAATCCGTCCGTTTAAAACAACAATTTTGCAAAAATTTCCTCCTAAATTTTGGAAAACTGATCTGCACCGGTCTTGTTACAAAACAAAATAATTTAGAATTGTATAGTTCATCGCCGTTTTTTTTTATCAGTGATGATTTCAGCAAAAATCACTGAAATCTCCTAATTTCTAAAAAATGCTTTTGTTTGAAGATTTTTTCGAACAGTCAATCCGTTTGTGTTGCTCAGAGGCCACAGACAATTTTTCCTGCACAGAACTAGATACTAAGATTTTTTGCAAATCTATTTTTTTACTTCGACGATATAGCGAATAGTAAACTACAAAATTTTCCAGGTAATTTTTTATGATTCTTTATTTTACTACGTAAATTTCGTCTTTATTTTATTACATCAATTTCCTGGGTTATTTGTATTTCACTGCTAGATATCATAGTCCAACTTTATTTTCCACAAATTTTAACGTAAGTGATCACCTGAGTAAGGTATCACTTAAATGAACAGAACAGGTCAATTTATACTGAATTTTTTCCCAGTGTCGGATGTTGTTCTGTTCAATCCTCCACCTAGTAATTCTGTGCACATTTCTTCGATCATTCCCTAGAAGCAATTTTCAAATGGCGAGATGAAGGACAAAATAGTTTGATCAGCATGTTTACAGGTTCGCAAAATATCAACCGGACAGGCACAGCGAACTATAAGCCTACTCACGCAGCACCCCTTAATCTTGTGATCTCATAATGCCTAAACGAATTTTAACATGCCTATGATAAGTTCGGATTACGATCCTTGGAGTAGGCCGTACGGCTGTAGCACCAACATGTCCATTTCTGGTGGGTGTCTCATTTATTACCTCGCTGAACGACGACTATTCAACTCAGTTTTACCGAATCGGATAATGTACCACAATTTACGATGGATAAAAAAATATCCGTGTTTAGGCAAATCCCTCATTACAAAACTGCAGGTCTACCAAATAACACCATATATGAGAGAAAGCTCAGGAATTTGTGAATATGTAAAACTCATGTCTAAGAGAAGGTACATTTCCAAATTTTTGGAAAATGCAGTGACTTATTGTTTATGGCATCTCATGGGTAAACCATAATTGGCACACTTTGATTCATTTCGTATGATTTGAACGAGAGTGAACTATTTAAATATAAAAATATGGCAGGGTTGAATTTTCAACTTGCCTCATTAGAAAACGTTTTTTACAAGATAATATAAAACGATTATAAAAATTGAAAATAAAAACAAGTGGCTCTTATTCATTGAACATCATAGAACTTTACACTCGCTCTCGTATATGGTCATCCGAATATCACACTTTTAATAATTTTATTTTCTTGTAAATGCAATAAAAAATTCCCCGAGGGTCACATCGATTTACCGCAAATCACTAAAAATTCTCAAAAGTACCGAAAGTGTATATATTTGCGTAGATACTTTCAACATTATCTGTTAATGTCCATCAAACATCTAAGCAATAAAAATCATTTGTTTTTATCTCCAATTTGTATAATCGATTTTTATTTTCTTGTAAAACTAATTTTTTAATGAGACAAGTTGAAAATTCAACCCTGCCATATTTTTGATACGTTTAGCTACACTTTTTATTTTATTGTGTAACTACACTCTTGTTATTTGTTAATTTGTGCAGCTTCACTTTTGATATATAATAAATAGTTCACAACGGTTTGATTTAACTGTTGGATCGAGCAAGTATTTCATGAAAGGCTACTCTGCAACCATCTAGATGAAAAAACCAAATGATCATGAGGTCTCGCTCATCTTTAGTAAGGTATCCTGAAAGCATGCTCAACAGTTAATTAAATTCAGCTCATCACAAGGCTGGCTAAAATCTGAATCTGCGGAAAAAGTCGAGAGAGTGTCAATAAAAAATACCGTGCCTTTTTTAAGTTAACTATGAAAACGACAATTGACACAGCAAAATGAAAACAAATTATGACCGCCTTTAATACCAGGAACAATCCTTGCATAGTTTGTTTTACGTATAGAAAAATGATGCAAGGAGAAAAGAGTTATTTCTAGGGTCTATTACAACTCTGTAGTCGGTCAAACTCTTTGAAAAACTACATACTACAAGTTCTCTGAGAGGTGATGGTAGTTGGCATTGCTGATCGCAATTATCACAGTCTTTCAGCTCAAGGACGCGTGTGAGATTCTGTAAATATAATTTAAGATTATCTTCAATTTCTGCAATGGGTTATAAACCGGAACCAAAACCAAAATAATGCCGAACGTTAGCCTACCAAAGAAGAGCGATTTAGACTGCTAACTTGAGTTGCTGAAATGCATTATGGTTCCGTTTTCTGCGCCCAAGTATTGCAGGTGAATTCGTATCGGCAAAATTCCATATACCGAAGTTGTGTACATAGAGTGATAAGTGCCTGCACGACTGTTTCAAGAAAGGAGGCCAGCGTCAATGCGAAAATGTACTTCGTTAATTTACTGGCAACGGAACGCAGTGAAACGACAACAATTGTACGATAATAGCCATGCAGGAATACTACATGTACCAATGGCAACAGGTAATAACACAAGAACATACAAAAAGGATTTTCTGACGAAACAGCAACAGCGGTATAACCAATCAGGAAAAGGGTTAAATAACCGTCTGAATTAACCGCAAACATAGAGGTTTGGACCTCCTATCTTTATCGCAAATTTTGCAACATAAACAATTAACAATCAAGAACGCCGCGTATTGAAATAATACATTCTTTCTTTCCTCCGAAATAATGTCGAATGGTCGTTCTGGTGGGCAAGTATAGAAACAGTCGTAATTGTGAAAAGCTTCACACTATTGTAATGCGTGACGCTGTTATTAAGTGGGTGGCCCACAGTGTCATTAATAAATGTTGCCACTTTATCCAAAATAAAGGAAGAAAAAACAACACACATGCACGAACGCATATACACTCTGCTAAGTGAATTTAAAATTGTAAGACCAACATAATATTTTACATTATTTACCCAATCTAAGTAAAAATTTAAAAAGTTCTTCTTACTTAGCCTAAGTTAACATAAAACATTTTTGAAATGTAAGAACAATTTGGTGTAGCTTGCACAATCCAATAACAAAAGTTCAACAACATCCACACAACTCACAATCGTTGTCCTTAATTGACATTTCCACAAACATTCCTTCCAATTTCCATGGTTTAGCCTGATTCTCTCAATTAGCCAATCTCCTTTCAGCACCATTATAAAGGAGTTCTCACTTCGTTCCTCTCGTTAGACTTCTATCATTAAATTCACTACCCTATTTTGCTCCACAAGTTCATCTGAAGGATTTAAAGTACGTATCTTACTTTTTTTCTTCCGTACTCCTGAACCATGCCATTCAATGCACCTTTTTTAGCTAACATATTGGCTTGCTCATTCACTTCGATCTGTCTATGTGATGATATTCATTGTTCGAAAATCATATCCACATTCAAATTGCCTTCTATTCCACCTCATTTCCCCTTTATTCACAGCCTATGCAATACCTTCAAATATTCCAATCAATTCAGGGTTCACTATACAGATGCTATCATCCAATTTAAAATAACAGCACCTACTTCTTTTCACTCAAACTAGCACCTGTATAAATAATATCATGTTGCAAATACCGCCGACTGATTTTCCCAAACACTATTTTGGCAATAACTTCATTCATATTCGTCGATATTCATGCATATATTGAGATTATTAGGAACGGGTTGCGGACCAGCATCTCCTATACATTAATACATGTTCATATTTTCAATTGCAATGCTTGCCGTATATGTTGGTTTGTATACTGCATTAATATCATTTCATTCCAAAACTCATTTTTCTTAGTTACCATTCTCACTGATTATTTCATTGTGATCCACATTGTCTTATATTCGAGAAATGAATCACCCATTTGCGACCACAGAGTGTGAATTGGGGTTGACTTAATGTGTTGAGTTAGCTCGATACCTCTCGGGCACATGCATTCTCTCCTTTCATTAATTGGTTAAAAGGCCCTTTCGAACCATTTCCATACACTCTAATACCATGTCGAGATTCCGAAAAGAATCTTTTGATAGGATACGGAAACGTTTCGAATTATATTAATGTGCGATTCGAATGAAGCAAAATAATAAACTGAAGCCACAAATAAATCAGAAATTCCTATGAGGTTAAATTGCCTACAGAGTTAAGGCCTAGAGTAAAAAATTTAGGAATGTCAGAATATTCGTTTTTAGCTGCTAGCAACATAAAAGTAGTAACAACCTATCGAATAAGAAATGCACAGAAGTCGATACAATCATTGAAGTTGATGTTAATTGCTTTAAGAAAATAATGGAGGCTGAGAAACTCAATACCAATTTTAAAAGATGCCACGTAGTAGAGTCAACATTCTTAACAATATGTTACACGTGCAATGGTTATTTATATCACGGCGATAACTGTACTGGCCATCTAACGTGCCCAAAATGTAGCGGAAAGCACAACTACCATAAAATGACTGTAACAGCACAGAAACCAAATATAGCAACTGCGTTGAAACAAATAAATGCTAAATCTAAATATTGATGAAAATCATGCTACGTATGATAATAATTGCACAGTATAACAGCGCAAATTGAAAATACTAAGAGACCAAATCAATTGCCAATAGCAATTCGAAAACAAGACGTCCTATACACCAACATAAGAAGCATATCGTCGACTTTCATGGAGTTACAAGGCATTGTGTTCTATTACCAGCTTTAGTATTTACAACTAATTCTCTGATGACATTCTCGACAACTTCGTAGTTTTTCTATTCGCTTTGGGAAAGGGGCCTTTGCCGTCGCAGCAACACTTAAAGCAGAACTGACAGATATGTATTCTTTTTGACAGTACATTTCTCAAAAAACGTCTAGCTGCTTGTCACGAGCTGCTCTTGAAATGGATGCAACTCGTCTCTAGAATTCGTGGCTACTTTGTACAGCTTCTAAATGTTTACCAGAGTTGAATTCAGCATGAACGCATGTGAAAATCGGTCATCACCTTTTCTTGCCATGAATTTTAATTTTATATGCATTGACGACTTGATCGTGCAAATAAACACCACCCATACCAAAATTATAATCCGCAATCAAATACGGTTGTTAAATATAATTCTTTTTTTTCGACAGCTCATCAATGCATGACTGAATATAATGGTTGAATTGTGTCAAAATTTAAACAAGCGGTAACGACACTGATGTCATTCAATTTAACTAAAATCGAACCATTGCTTGAGCCATATTCAGACTCAAAATATTCCTGGATTTCTCATTTTAGGTCTTTGCTTGACTTCAGAGATTGTTATGATTCTAGTTGTTGATGTCAATATGGCGGCAATCGAAAATACTTACTAGTAAACGAATAAAATTCATTCTGGTGTCAAAATTCGAACAAAATTAATTAAACATTTATTTATAACGATTTCTTACTTCAGATATAATTATTCTTATGAAGAATTGTTGTTTTTGTCAAACTTGTTGTTGTTGTCAATATGGCGGCAATCGAAAATACTTACTAGTATACGAACAAAATTCATTCTGATGTCAAAATTCGAACAAAATTAATTAAACATTTATTTATAACGATTTCTTACTTCAGATATAATTATTCTTATGAAGAATTGTTGTTTTTGTCAAACTTGTTGTTGTTGTCAATATGGCGGCAATCGAAAATACTTAATAGTATACGAACAAAATTCATTCTGATGTCAAAATTCGAACAAAATTAATTAAACATTTATTTATAACGATTTCTTACTTCAGATATAATTATTCTTATGAAGAATTGTTGTTTTTGTCAAACTTGTTGTTGTTGTCAATATGGCGGCAATCGAAATTACTTACTAGTATACGAACAAAATTCATTCTGGGTTGAACATTCGAACAAAATTAATTAAACATTTATTTATAACTATTTCTTCAGATATAATTATTCTTATGAAGAATTGTTGCTTTTGTCAAACTTGTTGTTGTTGTCAATATGGCGGCAATCGAAATTACTTACTAGTAAACGAATAAAATTCATTCTGGGTTGAACATTCGAACAAAATTAATTAAACATTTATTTATAACTATTTCTTACTTCAGATATAATTATTCTTATGAAGAATTATTACTTTTGTCAAACTTGTTGTTGTTGTCAATATGGCGGCAATCGAAAATACTTACTAGTATACGAATAAAATTCATTCTGTTGTCAAAATTCGAACAAAATTAACTAAACATTTATTTATAACTATTTCTTACTTCAGATATAATTAGTATTATGAAGAATTGTTGTTTTTGTCAAACTTGTTGTTGTTGTCAATATGGCGACAATCGAAAATACTTACTAGTAAACGAATAAAATTCATTCTGGTGTCAAAATTCGAACAAAACTAATTAAACATTTATTTATAACGATTTCGTACTTCAGATATAATTAGTATTATGAAGAATTGTTGTTTTTGTCAAACTTGTTGTTGTTGTCAATATGGCGACAATCGAAAATACTTACTAGTAAACGAATAAAATTCATTCTGGTGTCAAAATTCGAACAAAACTAATTAAACATTTATTTATAACGATTTCGTACTTCAGATATAATTAGTATTATGAAGAATTGTTGTTTTTGTCAAACTTGTTGTTGTTGTCAATATGGCGGCAATCGAAAATACTTACTAGTATACGAACAAAATTCATTCTGATGTCAAAATTCGAACAAAATTAATTAAACATTTATTTATAACGATTTCTTACTTCAGATATAATTATTCTTATGAAGAATAATTGTTTTTGTCAAACTTGTTGTTGTTGTCAATATGGCGGCAATCGAAATTACTTACTATTAAACGAATAAAATTCATTCTGGTGTCAAAATTCGAACAAAATTAATTAAACATTTATTTATAACGATTTCTTACTTCAGATATAAGTAGTATTATGAAGAATTGTTGTTTTTGTCAAACTTGTTGTTGTTGTCAATATGGCGGCAATCGAAATTACTTACTAGTAAACGAATAAAATTCATTCTGGGTTGAACATTCGAACAAAATTAATTAAACATTTATTTATAACTATTTCTTCAGATATAATTATTCTTACGAAGAATTGTTGTTTTTGTCAAACTTGTTGTTGTTGTCAATATGGCGGCAATCGAAATTACTTACTAGTAAACGAATAAAATTCATTCTGGTGTCAAAATTCGAACAAAATTAATTAAACATTTATTTATAACTATTTCTTACCTCAGATATAATTATTCTTATGAAGAATTGTTGTTTTTGTCAAACTTGTTGTTGTTGTCAATATGGCGGCAATCAAAAATACTTACTAGTATACGAACAAAATTCATTCTGATGTCAAAATTCGAAATAAATTAATTAAACATTTATTTATAACGATTTCGTACTTCAGATATTATTATTCTTATGAAGAATTGTTACTTTTGTCAAACCTGTTGTTGTTGTCAATATGGCGGCAATCGAAAATACTTACTAGTATACGAATAAAATTCATTCTGGTGTCAAAATTCGAACAAAATTAATTAAACATTTATTTATAACGATTTCTTACTTCAGATATAATTATTCTTATGAAGAATTGTTACTTTTGTCAAACTTGTTGTTGTTGTCAATATGGCGACAATCGAAAATACTTACTAGTAAACGAATAAAATTCATTCTGGTGTCAAAATTCGAACAAAATTAATTAAACATTTATTTATAACGATTTCTTACTTCAGATATAATTATTCTTATGAAGAATTGTTGTTTTTGTCAAACTTGTTGTTGTTGTCAATATGGCGGCAATCGAAATTACTTACTAGTAAACGAATAAAATTCATTCTGGGTTGAACATTCGAACAAAATTAATTAAACATTTATTTATAACTATTTCTTACTTCAGATATAATTATTCTTATGAAGAATTGTTGCTTTTGTCAAACTTGTTGTTGTTGTCAATATGGCGGCAATCGAAAATACTTACTAGTATACGAATAAAATTCGTTCTGGTGTCAAAATTCGAACAAAATTAATTAAACATTTATTTATAACGATTTCTTACTTCAGATATAATTATTCTTATGAAGAATTGTTGTTTTTGTCAAACTTGTTGTTGTTGTCAATATGGCGGCAATCGAAAATACTTACTAGTAAACGAATAAAATTCATTCTGGGTTGAACATTCGAACAAAATTAATTAAACATTTATTTATAACTATTTCTTACTTCAGATATAATTATTCTTATGAAGAATTGTTGTTTTTGTCAAACTTGTTGTTGTTGTCAATATGGCGGCAATCGAAAATACTTACTAGTATACGAATAAAATTCATTCTGGTGTCAAAATTCGAACAAAATTAATTAAACATTTATTTATAACTATTTCTTACTTCAGATAAAATTATTCTTATGAAGAATTGGTACTTTTGTCAAACTTGTTGTTGTTGTCAATATGGCGACAATCGAAAATACTTACTAGTAAACGAATAAAATTCATTCTGGTGTCAAAATTCGAACAAAATTAATTAAACATTTATTTATAACGATTTCTTACTTCAGATATAAGAATTGTTGTTTTTGTCAAACTTGTTGTTGTTGTCAATATGGCGGCAATCGAAATTACTTACTAGTATACGAACAAAATTCATTCTGATGTCAAAATTCGAACAAAATTAATTAAACATTTATTTATAACTATTTCTTACCTCAGATATAATTATTATTATGTAGAATTGTTGTTTTTGTCAAACTTGTTGTTGTTGTCAATATGGCGGCAATCGAAAATACTTACTAGTATACGAATAAAATTCGTTCTGGTGTCAAAATTCGAACAAAATTAATTAAACATTTATTTATAACGATTTCTTACTTCAGATATAATTATTCTTATGAAGAATTGTTGTTTTTGTCAAACTTGTTGTTGTTGTCAATATGGCGGCAATCGAAAATACTTACTAGTATACGAATAAAATTCGTTCTGGTGTCAAAATTCGAACAAAATTAATTAAACATTTATTTATAACTATTTCTTACTTCAGATATAATTATTCTTATGAAGAATTGTTGTTTTTGTCAAACTTGTTGTTGTTGTCAATATGGCGGCAATCGAAAATACTTACTAGTATACGAATAAAATTCGTTCTGGTGTCAAAATTCGAACAAAATTAATTAAACATTTATTTATAACGATTTCTTACTTCAGATATAATTATTCTTATGAAGAATTGTTGTTTTTGTCAAACTTGTTGTTGTTGTCAATATGGCGGCAATCGAAAATACTTACTAGTATACGAATAAAATTCATTCTGGTGTCAAAATTCGAACAAAATTAATTAAACATTTATTTATAACCATTTCTTACTTCAAATATAATTATTCTTATGAAGAATTGTTGTTTTTGTCAAACTTGTTGTTGTTGTCAATATGGCGGCAATCGAAATTACTTACTAGTATACGAACAAAATTCATTCTGATGTCAAAATTCGAACAAAATTAATTAAACATTTATTTATAACGATTTCTTACTTCAGATATAATTATTCTTATGAAGAATTGTTGTTTTTGTCAAACTTGTTGTTGTTGTCAATATGGCGACAATCGAAAATACTTACTATTAAACGAATAAAATTCATTCTGGTGTCAAAATTCGAACAAAATTAATTAAACATTTATTTATAACGATTTCTTACCTCAGATATAATTATTCTTATGAAGAATTGTTGTTTTTGTCAAACTTGTTGTTGTTGTCAATATGGCGGCAATCGAAATTACTTACTAGTAAACGAATAAAATTCATTCTGGGTTGAACATTCGAACAAAATTAATTAAACATTTATTTATAACTATTTCTTATTTCAGATATAATTATTCTTATGAAGAATTGTTGTTTTTGTCAAACTTGTTGTTGTTGTCAAGATGGCGACAATCGAAAATAATTACTTACTAGTAGACGAACAAAATTCATTCTGGTGTCAAAATTCGAACAAAATTAATTAAACATTTATTTATAACTATTTCTTACTTCACATAAAATAACTAATGGGTGGTTAAATTTCAAGGGCCCACGTTGAATGTGAACCACACCTAAACGTCAAGTTTTTTTCTGCATTTAATTTGACATTTCTCAGTTTCAGACTATTTAATTTGAACCATGGAAAGATACACAATCGAGCAACGCGTTAAAGTTATTCAGGGATGTTATGAAAATGGGCGTTCAAATCAAAATGCATATCGCGAACTTCGTGATTTTTTCGGTCAATTTAATCGGCCAAATTTGGGCAAAAATTTGGGCAAACCGGGTCTGTAGGAGATTTTAAAACACCACTGCATGCTCGTACAGCTCGTACAGCAGAAAATATTGCTGCTTTTTGCGATAGTGTGGCTGAAGAGCCGTCCACCTCAACTCGTCGTCGTGCCCAACAATTGCACCTCTCACGCTCATCGTTGATGAACATTATGCATAAAGACTTGCATTTACGCGCTTATAAGGTGCAATTGACCCAAGAACTAAGGCCTCTTGACCATTCCAAACGTCATCAATGGTCAGAATGGTGGTAAGAAATGGCAACAGTGGATGATCAATTTTCGAAGAAAATCATCTTCAGTGATGAGGCACACTTTCACCTCAGTGGATTCGTCAATAAGCAGAATTGCCGCATTTAGGCGAATCATAATCCAAGAGTGATTGTCGAAAAACCAATGCACCCACAAACAGTGACTGTTTGGTGCGGTTTATGGGCTGGCGGCATCATCGGGCCGTATTTTTTCCAAAATGAGGCCAGTCAGGCAGTTACTGTGAATGGTGTTCGCTATCGTGAGATGATACCGAACTTTTTATGGCCCGAATTGGAAGATATGGATGTGGACGATATGTGGTTTCAACAGGACGGTGCCACTTGCCACACAGCTAACGAAACAATGGCTCTTTTGCGCGACAAATTCAATGGCCGTGTTATCTCACATGGTGGCGATGTCAATTGGCCGCCAAGATCATGTGATTTGACACCATTGGACTTCTTTCTTTGGAATTATTTGAAAAAAAAGGTGTACGTCGATAAGCCAGCAACAATTCAAGAGCTGAAGGATGAGATAATTCGGCACATTAACAGCATAGAACCTCAATTATGCCTAAGCGTCATCGAACATTTGGACCATCGGATGGAGGTGTGCCGCCGAAGATGCTGCGGCCATTTGGCCGAAATTTTGTTCCATACATAATTATGAACCATACCATATTATCATAATAACAAGAATTGACAATAATTTCCTAAATAATTAGTGTTTTATTCAAAATCAACATCGGCCCTTAAAATTTAACCACCCTTTAGAAAGGCCGGTCCTGTTTTCGAGAGAAGGCTGTAGGGACTAAGTAGTGATCCAATAAACGATTCTCTCATTGGATTGGTTTGTTATAATTTATTATAAGGTACACAGATTTTTGAATATTGGGTGATTTTTTAATTGATGAATATATTTTAATTGAAAAATGTGCCAAATTTCGGGCATGGCAATTCGAGATAAGTCATGTTCCAGTTGCGTCGAATTTTACTAGAACAGTTTAGCGACGCAACGCGAAACTAGTGTATTTTGTTTTACTACTTACAAGAAAGTAACAAGATCGAATAAATGCTTATAACAATTTGTAACACAAGTTAATATTTGTTTGCAAATTGATATTTAGGTTGTGCAGTATTACGATTAGTGACTAGTGCAATGTGAATTATAAAAAATGTTCTAGTAAGATGTTAATTTTTTAAATGTTGGCAACAAAAATTGTAATCTCAAAAACATTTAGAGTTTGAACAACGATCAATTTTAATGACTGTTTGAACTAGCAAGGCACTTTCTAAACCAAACCTATTTTCAAATGCGATCTGAAATATTAGATCGTGTTAATATTATAATCAATTCATCGGTCGTGTTCATAAAGTTCTCCTGTAATTGTACAACAATAATTGTTTAGCCAACTTCTTGTTTTCAAATTATCGTATTTATTTCTATTGTATTTCAAATAATGATAATGTATACAATTCAAAAAACATATCACGTTTTACCATTTTAGTCATGTCTCATGTATTCAAAGTATGTTGTACTCATATATATGAATATGTTTTAAACTTTATTGGAAAATGTTATTTAAATAAGCCAAAAAACTAAATAAAGAAGAAAATTGATCGATCAACAAACAACAATAAGCAAATATACTACATATTACAATATAGCGATACCCGATCAATATTTTGAGTATTGGAGTTCTGGCGAAGACCTTCGATATATACACAATTTGAAATAATATTATACAAATTGTTTGGTTTTCATATTCAAACCGAACACAAATTGAATTCTAATTATTAAGTTTTTTTTTATTTATTTGGTTTCGCTAAAATCAAAATCAAATCACGTACCGATAAAAAATATAAATATTGTTTGTAGGGCTGAATATTCGAATATGTACATACTCGTATATATACGAGTACATACATATACAGTCAGACGTATACGATCGGAAAATATTTTATATGCGGTTTGTTTATCAAATATGCACACACGAACGATTCGTATTGAGACCAAACGATTTATTTATTAAAAACAAATTTTATTGGAGGCATTGAGTCTATTCATAGTCTATTTCCTATAAAAGCACGCCCGAATTCGATCAAAGACGAAGAAGCCGTTTAACCTCGAAATATTTATTTATTTTTGTAAATAATGCATGACACTTTGCTCTTAAGATCATTGTTTGCCATTTTTTTACTCGTTCTGATCGAAATTTATTTATTTAAATTTTTTTGAGTAACTTGATCTTGACTCATTTGCATTATATATATATAATTAAATTTGTATGTGGCGACATGACTCATACACATCAAGATGAGCCTTATGTAAATAATTTTAAATGTTGCATAGGTGTGTGTATACGTACAATATAAAGAAATGATTCAGACACGGTGTTTATACTAATCCGCTATGAAGTCTATTCGCGCACATCTACAGTCAATGACCACATTATACCACAAATGCTCCCTGCAAAGACATGACTAGAAATAAATTACTTTCACCATACAATTAAATCATCATCGTTATACACACATTCCTATTTACAACATTTTGTTTAATAATTTCAAGATCACGATCATAATTTATAGTGTTCGAACGAAATATGTATTTTATCAAAACACCATCTTCTTAATATGATCTTTACATAATTTATCTTATTTTATTCTAAATGTAACAAGACAAGAAACTGAAATAAAATTTATTTGATTGTCACACACAAATGACAATAACATAATAAACAACAACAACAAAATAACAAAAATGAATCGTTCGCATTGTAAAGCAGATGAAAATGAAAATTTTTTTTTCTTATCTCGTCATAAAGGGATGAGATTTTGTGTGAGATAAGATGTTTTTTTTTTTGGTTGGTTGTTTGTTTTTTTAAACAATACACAAAAAAAATATTTTTCCAAACCAACAAATAAATAAATATTTTCCTTTACTCCAGTTTCAGTTATGTTATTTCTCTTCTACTCGCATATACAAAGCTTGGGGTACAGTGATTTATTGCAAAATAAAAATGTCACCACACATTTTGTGAAAATTTATATGGATTTATATGGTTTTTGGCTTGGAACGTTGCCTTTGTTTTCCAAACTCTTTTGTTGGTGCTGTTTGTGTATCGTCTTCTACGGGAAAAATTGAGCATAATAATCATAATACTGTACATGTATAGTAATAATTTATGTGGGTGGAAGGTAAGGCTATTGTTAATTGACTTTTTGATATGTTCTCAGAATACATTGTTTTTTGAATAAAAAAACATTGCAGGAAAGCAAATGCTGTCGTTTGCAATTTGTTGTTTTTGCGTTACCTAAATCTCTGAAAGCTGACTTAAACGAAATATAACTTTGTGATGTACATCAAGTTAGTCCGAAAACCAGCCCGGAAAAATCTTTTCTAAAAGAAAAAGCCTCCCGTCCGAAAAGTATTACGAAATAACTCAAAATAACAGTCCCTAAAGATATGTACAAAACAGTTATTTTTTGAGCTGAAATATTTTAGGTACATACAAATTATTGCTTTTTTACTATCAGGTATTTTATAGTGTCTTGCTGTGTACCAAATAATACACCAATATGACTTATTCCGCCTATATGCCTTAACGTTAAAAACGTACATATGTTTACCACTGGATCTCAGCTCGCAGGGATTGATAGATATAACGGTATATGCAGAGTGTTAGAATGTACCATTAGCTATGTAAAACAACCACCCCTATATCAATGCGATGGAGAGAAAGGTGTTTTATGAGGCTGTATCCACATATATGTCTTGATACTAAAAACGTGCACATGTTTACCACTGGATCTCAACTCATAGGGATTGATAGATATAACGGTATATATTATTAGATAGGACCATTAGCTATGTAAAATAGCAACCTCTATATCAAGGCGATGGAGAGAAGGATGTTTTATGGAGCTACATTCACCTATATGCCTTGATACTTGCCTTGAGTTTCAAGCATCATCAAGCATATTTTTGAAATAAACACCTGTCGGTTTACAGATTTCCCCAAAAATTTAATGGGGTTTCATATTTTGTTATTTTACATCGCTAACGGTCCTATCTAACATTCCCCATATACCGTTATAACTATCAAACCCTGTGAGCTGAGATCCTGTGGTATGCATTTTCACGTTTTTAGTAGCAAGGCATATGGTGGATGTAGCTCCATAAAACATCCTTCTCTTCATCACGTTGATATAGGGGTTGTTGTTTTACATAGCTAATGGCCCTATCTAACATTCCCCATATACCGTTATATCTATTAACCCCTATGAGTTGAGATCCAGTGGTAAACATGTGCACGTTTTTAACATTAAGGCATATGGGCAGAATAAGTCTTATTGTTGTAATATTTGGTACACTAGACACTACAGCCCATTTCCAGCTCAAAAAATAATTATTTTGTACATTTCTTCTTATAATTATTATTTGGGAATTTTCCGGGCTGAGAGGCTTTTTCTTTTAAAAGTAATGTTTCGGGCTGTTTTCGGCTAGCTTCACATACATAACTTTGTGTGCTATTTTCTGGAATGCCGTGATATATGGCATCTGGAGTTTCAAAATGACAAAATATACACTGTGTTCTTTAAGCACTTAGAATTGAAAAAACACTCAAATGCTGAACTTTCATAATAATATTTGAAAATTTTTAATAAACTCAAATATGTTCACAATAAAAGTGGAAAATATTTAATTATTGTGAATAGTTTTTAGTGAATTTTATAAAAAGAAATTTTTTTTAATAAAACACAATACAAATCGCATAGAAGTGGTTAAAGTGGTTCTGAACTTATATTAGATGTAAGAAACCAAACTTATTTATCCACATAGTCGGAAATCTCTGGTAATTTTGTTTTTCGAGCCAGAAAATCATTGAGTGTAATACGAAAATTCTCAAACATTTTGATTTTTCTGATATTCTGAATTTTTCTGAGATATTCTGATTTTAAATGATCCTTTCTTTCTAAAAAAGAGCACGAGCATTTTTTGAAATATGGAAACATGTTTCATGTAACGGACAAATAATATTTGTTTCTTACAACAAATACTAGTTCACGCAAGTAGCACTAAATAACTTGAACGTAAAACTAAAATTTCTTATCGATTTTTTATCGACCACCATACAATGGTATCTTTTACCAGTCAATATGAAGTTATTTTTTATCAAATTGGCCAAGAATTTCACAAATATATACAGTTTGGGAATCATCAATTCTTATTCCATTCGGTGAACTTTTTAGGATTTTAAATGATGTTAGAAATTTTTCCTTAGAGACCATGAGTTTATATTTTCCAATCAAGAACTTACTCGATCCAATAAAGAGTCCAACAAATGTGTTTGAACCTATAGTCTTCGTGGGCGATTGCGAAGTGTCAGTGCTCTGGTTTTGTGTATTATAGCTACGAATACCAAAAATCTTTCCTTTTTATTTTCTTTCCATATGTTCACCACATGGAATGTAAATAAATAAATGAATATATAAGGTTAAGGAAGTCCATTATTTTTACGTTTATTACGGGATTTTATTTAACATGGCTCCAATAATTCGTTTTGGTTCAAATATGCGCCGTTTTTACGATAACTCGTTGTCATTTAGAAGTCAATTTCATTTTGTCGCTGTTCCAAAACGCCTTGTTCCTTTTAGTAAAAAACTGAAATAGTCAGTTTTCACAAGTCTCTTTTGAAGCTATTTTTACACCACCAAGTGCGTTTGCCATGGATAATAGGAGATGATAATCGCTTGCGGCTAGGTCAGAAATATAAGGTGAATGCACAATAGCTGGCTAAATCTGGCCGCCCCTGATGGATTGCTGCTTTCACTCGGTTCAATTCCTGGCAGTATAGTAAATGACTCCCTTCCAATCCCACCAAACACATTTCCCGTCGCTAGTTACCATTCGCTTCAGAAATGGCTCGACTTCATTCAGTTTGGCCGGATTCGGGGGAAGGATGGAAACAAGGTCCATCAAATTTTTTTGTGTCATCTGGTGCGGCACCCAAACATCGACGTTATTTTTGAAGCCAGCCTTGCAAATGGTTTAAAACTGTTTTGTGGTCGATCTTCAGCTCCTGTATTTCGGTACTTTCAAGAATTGTATCGACATTTTTTTTTTATCGAAGATAGGCCTTGCAGTGCGTGGTGCATCTTTGATTCGAAATTGCCGGAATGACATCGACGAAGCCAAAGTTGCGCGTGATCGGCTGTGACAGTATCGGGACCATAGACACCACTCACAATTTCTGCCGCCTGATTTGCGTTTTCGCCTTTATCGAAGCAAAATTGTAAAATATAACAAATTTTCTCTTTGCTTTCCTCCAACAATGACAAAATAATTTTTTTAGTACATGAATCCCCCTTTCCAACGAGTATAAGTATGACCTACTGCGAAAAATACATCACGAGGCATATGTCACTAAAGCCATCTAGCGAAAAAGTAATGCATTTCTTTTTCCCCAACCCTATATAATAAATATTTGGTAATTATTTGTATCGGTTATAATTACAATTCCATATCAACGAATATCGGTAAGAGCTAATTTGAAAAAATTACTTGTTCCTTAATGCACATTTGCTTTTCCTGCGTGTCTGCATCACTTCCCAAAGCCGTAAACTCTTTTACATTTCTTGCAGGTACTGAAGGTATTGTAAAGAACAAAATTTAGTTCACCACTGGAGTTAATAAAATATTGAGTGATGGTTACTTTGTATAGGGTGGCGCATAAATAACGTTATGATTTATTTAAAAAATAACTTTTTTGTTTGTGATTTTATTTAACGTTGGCATAGTTTGGAAATAAGTTCACATTATGCTTTGAAGATAATATCTTTCAAATGGTGCCCATTGTTTGCTTCGACCTGACGTGCTCTTTCCAGAGCATTTTCCAATTTTCCATAACATAAGATCCCAGCGCCCTCACTTCTTTTCGTATATTGGGCTTAAGCTGTTGGATGGTTCTTGGCTTATTGACATACACCTTACCAATTAGGAAGCCCCAAAGAAAAAAATCGGGAGCCGTTAAATCGGGCGAACGCGGTGGCCAGTTAAAATCAGAAAAACGCGATATTATTTGATCGCCAAAAATTTCGCGCAGGAGAGCCATAGTTGCACGAGCTGTGTGAGCTGTGGCTCCAACTTGTTGGAACTGAGCCTTTCCATCATAACGTTCCCAAATTTTTCAAAGTTAATTCTGAAAAAAAAAAACGAAAAACAATTTGCAAACATTAAAATTATCTTTTCGTGTTTAGATAGTAACTCTTGAAGTGCATTTGCGTTATATCTGAGGCCAAAAACGGGCACCATCATCTTCCTAGTTAAGAAAACCGTTATGGTTTTTTTCAGTGAAACCCTATTCTTTCCGTTGTTTAGACTGTTGCTTTTCTGTGTATAATGGTGTACTCAGGTTTGATCAGCAATACGATACAATTCTTTTGGGTTACGCCGAAACTTCTCTAAACCTAGCTAAAGAAATTTCCATTGGATTGAATTTTTATTTTGCTGTGTGTAAATGTGGCACATCCGTAATGTAAACATTTTTGACTTACCGAGAACTTTAACTAAAATATTAAGAACACAGATAATGGAAGAAAACAGTCAAGTGTGGAATCCAACAGAATAATAATTTTATCTCCGCCCGAAATTCGATTTTCTTCACTTTATTGAAAGTTGTGTACCATTTTGAAGGTTCAGAAATATAAGGAGATGTGGTCCGATCAATTTCATCCGTTTAGCACATAACTTTATAAAGAGCTTAAAGTAATTAATCACATCAAATGATTTGGAACCCGTTTTTTTGTTGCTAGGGTCAAAAGTTTCTGAGCGGGAAAATCTTCTCTTTGAATGTATTTTGGAAATTAGAAATTCTATTAACTGTCACTTCAATAAGGCAGATTCTCTACGTAGTAGGTGGTCTTCCGCGGGGCTTCATCATCGTTGTTGCTGAGTCCAGGGTCTAGGAACCACTAATTCGGTTTTGTGTTCGTAGAAAATGTCCTATTTTAGTCTATTTGATATTACGAATCCTATTATATCTACTTCGAGATGATTCATTCACATGCTGTAATTATCATTTTGTTTTATTGGTCCGAGTATTATACGAGTTATATTACGATCGAATATTGCAAGTTTATATATGTTTCTTACTGTTAGTGTTCATGACTCACAACCAAAGATATATCGAGTTACTATCGACCCCAAATATTTAAACAACTTTACTCTCTAATGATAAGTTTAAATGATAAGATGTCTTTTTTGAAGAGATACGCCTGTTGAACGTCCGCAAATAAACTAGAAACAGGCATGTCCTGTTTTTTTAAATATGCTCAATATAATTCTCTCGCAAAAGAAGCGCTCGTTATATTTCGATAACTTTGACGCCATTAGGTAGTTATTGCAATATAGCCGATCTCCCTTTTTATGTAGTGGGTAAATCAGAGCCGTCTTCCACTCTTGTTTTTTAATCTAGCATGCTGTGCTTTAGATGCTCCAGCAATACTTTTTTGGTAATTTATCGAAATTATTATCTCTTTGTTAGAATTAAATTAACGACTGTCTCGTTTGTCAATTATTTCTTTTTTATATTACCATATTTACATGACAGACTTAACCTCGGTTAACTCTGGTTAAGGCTGAGTTTTGTTAAATCTCTTTTTCAATTTTTTAACTATTACCCGACTATACTGTAACTCAAGGTAAATAATACGATATAAATACTATTCCCAAGTTTCATTTTCGTCTTGTTTGCGCATAACGTCATTTGCATGGTACAATTTGTACTCTCTTTATTGCGTTTGAACTGAAAATGAATACAATTTTAGGTAGTTTTATCGGCAGCAAGTACTGGATTCAGATAATATATTTATAAATCTTCATTAAAATAAACTACTGCTTCAATTTAAATTTATGATTTTATTTAGTTTTCGTTTTTTGGTATTAACATTTTCTAATAACCTTGCATTTAAAATTCTCATTTTGAAATACATTTTACATCGGAAAAACAATATTTTTATTTCTAAATCTAAATTAACGTTTTTTGATATTGATACCAATTCGTTTATAAAATTTCTACCTACTTTCAATGAAGTGGAATTATAATTATTGAATGTATCCTCCAAAATTTTGAGTTATTTAACAAACTTATCATTTGGTTTTTTTAAGCCGCCTTCACTTATAAAATTTGTCCAAGTGGAACATCCACTAGTTTCAGTTTCACAGTGAGTTTGTACCATATTTGGAATCTTATTTTATAGGCGCTTTATAACGGGTGATTTTTTAAGAGCTTGAGAACTTTTTTTTAAAAAAAAACGCATAAAATTTGCAAAATCTCATCGGTTCTTTATTTGAAACGTTAGATTGGTCCATGACATTTACTTTTTGAAGATAATTTCATTTAAATGTTGACCGCGGCTGCGTCTTAGGTGGTCCATTCGGAAAGTCCAATTTTGGGCAACTTTTTCGAGCATTTCGGCCGGAATAGCCCGAATTTCTTCGGAAATGTTGTCTTCCAAAACTGGAATAGTTGCTGGCTTATTTCTGTAGACTTTAGACTTGACGTAGCCCCACAAAAAATAGTCTAAAGGCGTCAAATCGCATGATCTTGGTGCCCAACTTACCGGGCCATTTCTTGAGATGAATTGTTCTCCGAAGTTTTCCCTCAAAATGGCCATAGAATCGCGAGCTGTGTGGCATGTAGCGCCATCTTGTTGAAACCACATGTCAACTAAGTTCAGTTCTTCCATTTTTGGCAACAAAAAGTTTGTTAGCATCGAACGATAGCGATCGCCATTCACCGTAACGTTGCGTCCAACAGCATCTTTGAAAAAATACGGTCCAATGATTCCACCAGCGTACAAACCACACCAAACAGTGCATTTTTCGGGATGCATGGGCAGTTCTTGAACGGCTTCTGGTTGCTCTTCACTCCAAATGCGGCAATTTTGCTTATTTACGTAGCCATTCAACCAGAAATGAGCCTCATCGCTGAACAAAATTTGTCGATAAAAAAGCGGATTTTCTGCCAACTTTTCTAGGGCCCATTCACTGAAAATTCGACGTTGTGGCAGATCGTTCGGCTTCAGTTCTTGCAGGAGCTGTATTTTATACGGTTTTACACCAAGATCTTTGCGTAAAATCTTCCATGTCGTCGAATAACACAAACCCAATTGCTGCGAACGGCGATGAATCGACTTTTCACGGTCTTCAGCAACACTCTCAGAAACAGACGCAATATTCTCTTCTGTACGCACTGTACGCATTCGTGTGGTTGGTTTAATGTCCAATAAAGTAAACTGAGTGCGAAACTTGGTCACAATCGCATTAATTGTTTGCTCACTTGGTCGATTATGTAGACCATAAATCGGACGTAAATCGCGAAACACTTTTCGAACCGAACACTGATTTTTGTAATATAATTCAATTATTTGCAAGCGTTGCTCGTTAGTAAGTCTATTCATTATGAAATGTCAAAGCATACTGAGCATCTTTCTCTTTGACACCTTGTCTGAAATCCCGCGTGATCTGTCAAATACTAATGCATGAAAATCCTAACCACAAAAAAATCACCCTTTAATATAGCCTAAGTATTCTAACCCATCATAATGTAAATCACTCATATGATCTTCCGGTAAATCTGTTAAGACAGTGCTTTTTTCTGTAAGACCACCAAGTTCCTTTGAAGTCGAAACATTTTCTGGATTGTTCGTCTCTTCCATATTAATAAATTGTTGGTCATCAAGTAGAGAGTGTTTTATTGATTCGCCTAAGTCTATTTGTAAAATTTTGCAGTTATATCTCGTTCAACATTTGCCAATTGTGAAACGATATCTTCGTTTCGTCCCAGTAAATAGCTTCGTAGGTGATACTTGCAATGCCGTAGGGAGGTCATAAAGGCTTTTTTTCGTACGTATAACTCCAAAAAACATTTCTTAAGGGTCTTGATTCAGACGATATGTAAGAATATAGGCAGCGTTGTATTGCTCTTTGACATCGTTGAATAACATTCACAATGCTTTTATATCCGTAATAATCCCTTTTTGGAATGGTAAAAGGGACTTATTACTTCCAATTCGCATTTCTTTGCATACATTTTCCATATCACCTAAAATTTCTACTTGTTTTGGCATTGTCAACCCGTAGGCAGGCATTCTGGGACGCGAATCAATTTTCGGAACTCTTGAATTGAATAAATCGACCCAATCGTTAACTAAAATGATACGAAAACTTTAAAGCAAAAAATCAACTGAGCATATGAAAATTTATGAATTAAATTTACCTGTTTAAGCAAAATGGCCAATTCATTCCAGAATTTGAATTTTGCAATACCCAAACTGCCTACCCTAAGTAAAACACAAGAATTGGTGTGTGATGAGATACTGTTAAGCGATGAGATACTGTTAAGCGATGAGCAATTTTTAATTTAAGAGGATTTTTAGCCAACAGGTTATTATTTAGCAAAATTCCAGAATCGAAAAAATGATTTCTCAGAAGTTTAATGAGATGAAGAGTGTCACTAAATACATATACTTTGCGATTATTTTTACAAGGATTTGCAAAACAAGGGTGGCTTTCGTTTATTCCATTTGGTTCCACAGCCCTCGGTTACCTCCGCCCAAATCGGTAACAATGGCCACAACATCATACTCAATGGCACTTAGTTTTATTATAATTGTCTCTAAAATTTCATTTGTTAGTTTTGCATCGTAATTATAATAAACTGGCTGTTTCCAATTTTCAAATAAGTCTCTCGCCATTAGCTATTTTTAATTGCGTAAGTCTCTGAAATCTGTGGTTCCGATTCCGGGACGCTGTTTTCATTTCTGCGTAACTTAATCAACGTAAATTTAAATCATTTTGCACCCATTTATGTGGCCCATTTATATTTTTCTTTAGGTTTCATTAAAAATTGTTTACTTAAAGACAACAAATATCATTATTTATATATGTATTTTGAAAAAAAAATGTTCTCTCCACAAAATATGATCCGAATGACGGACGAAATTAGTTTCTTTTACGAACGTAACAGTTGTTTAGCGATCCCCAACTGACTAAAACTTCAGTTTATCGTTGTAGCGCCGTTACCATACCGTTGTACCAACGCCGGCTAGCCGACCACTTGTCATCCAGCTAACAGCGGTATGACGATATTCCTCCCATTTGTGCTATTTGAACAGAACCACTTCGATCACCTCCGTGCGATGCGTAGCGGCCGAGTTAAATAATTTAACATGTCTAAGAATTTTCGTATTACACTCAATGATGTTCTCTCTCGAATAACAAAAATCTCAGAAATTTCCGAGCATGTGAATAAATAAGATTTGTTTCATACATCAAATACTAGTTCAGAACCACTTCAGGCACCTCGGTGCGATTCATGTTGTGTAAAAAATAAAAATAAAAAATTGTATTTGATAAAATTCACTCAAAACTAATCAAAAAAATTAAATGTTTCCTACTTTTAGTGTATACGTATTTGTGTTTATAAATTTAGTTCAGATTTTGAGTGTTTTTTTTCAATTTTAAGTACTTAAAAGCCATATTGTATATTTTGATATTTTGGGGCAAACTTCACTCCGATATAACGGCTCTATTACAAAGGTATTGATGCAGCAAATTTCAATTAAGAGATTTACTAAACAAATTGCTATAGATAGACGCTTAGCTTTTCTGGAACGCTCATGATATGTACTCTTACTGAGAAAAACAACAAAAGGCTTTCACAAAGGAGTTGTTGCAAAAAATTTCAATTAAGATATCTTTTCAACAAATTTCAAAATTGACATATGGGTACGTTTTCTGAACCCGAAATAAGGGATCTTTTATAAAGTGGGGTGTTGCATAGTATGATAACTTAGTCAGAAATGTTTTCAGTCCGAAAAGGCTTTTGAATTTAGTATATTAGCTAAAAAAAATTCTTCGAAAGAAATTACAATTAAAAAATAATCAACATTTCACAAAATAAATACGAATTAATATTAAATTGTAAAAGTATATTTATACAATTTTCATAAATATTATTGGTAAATATTCATATTTACATATTTAAAATTTTCTTTACAAGCACGAATTTATTTAATGCCTCCATTAGATATCTGAAAAATTCCTTGTGCCGATCTCATAAAAATCTATGCGGAACATTTATAGACTTAATGTACTGAGTTAGAACAAATAACCATCTACTACCATTCAAATATCATGGGCATTATTAGTAGAAACTATTTTTGTATTATTCAATCTAACGCAAATTTAGCCAAATTTCGTTAATTTGAAATAAATGTGTGCTGATCTCAGAAAACTCTACGCCAAACGAGTATTTGTTTCAGGCGTCTCAATCAATATGCAATCATTCTACACTTGCGTATTATGAATTATTACAAATTTTTCTAATTTCGGAATTCTCCATTAGGAAAATGACCAACCTTTAACCAATTTTCCAGTTTGACGCTTGAACAACTAACAGTTGAAGTTTAGCTAAAAAGGAATTTATTGGGTATACAAAAAATTCTCCATCGTTCGACAAAATATACTAACTTACTTCTTTAGTTTCAAGGAATATGTAGCTCAGGCTCATTGATTACTTGAGTCATATGGTGAAACTGCCTTAAGTGAAGGAATTTGATATCAAAGACAAACAACGTAGCAGAAAGCCGAAAGTGTACGAAGACGCATATGAAGAACTTGCAGTTACATTAAAAATGACTCAACAAGCAATTTCTTATAATTTAAAATCCTTGGCCATTTTTCAAATGCAAGGAAATTGTGTTCCAGATGATCCCAGATGATGAGATGAAGATTTCTTCATGTGAAATGCTGCTTGCCAGGGATAAACGAAAGAGTTTTTTTGCATCGCATAGTTACTGATGGAAACTGACTCTACAACATCAACACCAAAACGAAGAAATGATGGGGACCACCAGCCCATTCTTCAACATCGACAACCAAGCAGAATATTCATGAAAAAAACACTCATATTGTGTATTTGGTGTGATCAGCTTCGTGCCGTGTATTATATAAGTTGCTAAATCCGAACAAATCCATTATTGGGGTGCGTTAAACGCATCCACAACTATTCTCCAGACACGAAAAAATTATTTTCCGGCGTGATAATGCTGGTTGATGCTTTTTTTTAATTATTAGTTTTGCAATCTATTCTGTGCTCTCTCGCAGTTCACTTTTCTGATTTTCATGGAACCATTTGCTCATTGCATAGTTTCATGTTAGACTAAAGTACTGCCATTGAAGATGTGTCGGACTATGATTTCTGTACTTCGACAGGAGGACATAGTTGTGTTCCTTTTCATCACAGATCGTACTCTGATAATAAAAATGCCCGTCTGCATCCTGCCCTATCGGGTTTCGAATCCGGTACCTTCCGTTCAAAACGCTAAAGCTTCAACCACTGTGCCGTTTGGTCGGTGTTGTTTAATTACACCTAAATAGATAAATTAAGAAGCATTGCTTCGTTTGGGATTAATGTTTGATACGGGTTTCTGCCTCGTGAAGTCTTTCGGACTTCTTTAAAATAATATCGGGCACGATATCAGGATAAAACTTTTTAGATCTTAAATTTGATTATATCGTTATATGGCTTATATGGTTTAGAAACTGTCTGGTTTCAGAAGGACGTGAGCATCTCGTTCCGATCGAAATTTCCTGGGTGTCTTATCTCAGTAAATCTTACAAGTTTACTAAAGTGAAATATCTGACGAAAAATCATATAACAGACAATATGTGTAATACGATACGATCAAAAATTCAGCCATTCGAGGACGATTGACAAAGCATCTTAGAGATAACGAAGTATACATTTTTTATCTAATCATAAACATATATTCTATGGCTTGTCAATGGTATTTTATGGAAGAATTTTAGATTTTTTATGATTCCAACATATAAAATGTATGCTTCGACTGGTCGCGTAATTATGTTTGTTTTTTCAAAATATGTAATAGAGTCAATACTACATGATGGCATACTCCGATTCACTTAGACATCTCTACGTTGGCTTTTCATTGGGCTTCGAATGGTTGAATTAGGGTCAGTACTACATGCGACCTTGTCAATGGTCTTCGAATGGACTAATTGTCGAATTATTACAATGAATATTAAATATCAAATTCCAATTTACCATGGTGACCCTTCGATTGTTGCTAATATTTAACTTAATCAATTGGGAATAAAACACATAAGTTCTCTTTTATACTGGAATTTTCAGAGCATTGAATCCAGAATTTATCCTATGAAAATCGATACACCGAAGAGGCAGTTAAGTTGATATTTGAAACTTAAATATTTTGAAGCTTTTCACTTAATAGCCAAAGCTCTACGAAATCGACCATCAGTCGAGAGGAAATTTTACATTTTGCCGTGGGATCAGTACATTGGAGAGTAAAATTAATTTTTCTGAAAAACTAACTATTATACAATACATTCAAACATTTTGACTCGCGCACAAATATACAAACATTTTTCATAGAACATTGCAAATAATTAGCAATTCACAAGTTTTTCGCAGACGTTTTGTAAATTATTTTTACCACATATTTTATTATAAGGGCTCAATGATTGTTCAACTTATTATTTCTCAATTATGTTGGATTTTGTTATGAAAGGAACAAATTACAGATGAGTTCTTCAAAATAATTAGTTTTGACGGGTAACAGTTTAAAACTTTAGTTTACAATTTTTTACAGTAAAATTTAATAGACTGTTCAGCTTCAATTTTTCTAAAATTTTCGGCAATTTCTAATCTTCTAATTTTTTAGGTACGCTTTTATTCGTGGCGCCACTTCTAGCAATTATTTTCTTTCGATACTGAGCATCTGAGTTTAATCGTTGAATTTACGGAATTGCATTATGCGTTCAGTGTTGTGCGTCTACGCGTATTTCGGAATTGTCTGACGGAATTGTCGGTTTGGCGTAGACAACGTCAAAAAATGGTAGAATATGTAGTAATTTGTCAACAAAGTAGATTATTGTTATTTGTTGTTGTTTTCCAATTGAGGTTTTCAGTACGAGGGCAAATAAATTAAATGTTTGCAATTGAAACAGATGAGATTAATTAAATTTACTAAATACGGTTAAAATAAATAACCTGATGCTTCAAATTTTTTATTAGTAATGAAGTCCGTTTTTATCGTTAACAAAGGTTTAAAATTGTATTTTTGAAATTGTCCGTGTCAACTGATACCCAGTTCCAACTATAATTGAATAGAATATAATAACTACAACCATTAAATTATTCAGTCGGTTTAAATTTGCCTATAATTTCAGCATGTTTTTATTCTACGACTATTCCAATTATTTTTGTTATAATATTCTAGGCATGGCGGCCATCACGACATTTTCTCCAGAATTTTTGTATTTTTTACTGTCCAGAATAAATATTTGATAATTTCAAGAGTGAGTGTACATATTGCCTAAATTTGTACGTTGAATTTTCGGAAATGTATTACTGATTTCCAATCAGCTCGAACCTCTAAATGTCGATATAATCAAAACCGACAAGATAAAGAGCTTATAAGAGCTAACTAAGAGCTCTTTATAAAGAGCTGTTCAATCGAAGTTTTGTTAATTTATCAAAAATTGTATATACAAATGGGTAAGATAACTCCGATCTTATCGACATCACGTGATGGGACAAGTAGTAGAACCGCATGAAATGTTCTTATAATGTGAACCCCGTTACAGTACTCGGTCATGAATGGATAAACCATTGGTTTAAATCCTAGGTGGATTATAGCTTCTCTTCTAGCTTTTGGAAGCGTTGAAATGTTTGCTGACTCGAACTTCCTAATTGGTCCGTTATAGACAGGTGTACCACGTACAAGGTAGTTTTTATTTCTAGGTCGATGTTTTTTTTAAATATTTTTTAAATGAAATACAATTTTTTAATTTATATTTTATTGATTGATTACATGGTCTTTAATGTATGAATTATAATGTCGGTCAAGTGGCCGCCGTTGGCCGTGGTGAAAAGGCGAGCCTTTTTAAGCACATTTTTTCAAAAATTTTGCAGACTTCTGATAATATTTTACCAAATGTTTTTCTTAAGCATCGAGGTTGTGATTGGTTTACTGGTATACACCTTTCTCTGTAAGGGGGTATACGAAGAAATCGGAATGGGTCAAAACAGGGGATCGTGGAGTCGAGTCGATATTACCGAGTGTGTGTGATGGGGCATCGTCTAGTTAGCACCACATGTTATGTAGGCCTAATTGACCTAATTTGAGTACACCCAATTTGTTTCAACATGTTCCGATAGCAATCATCAGTAAGGGCCACAGCATTACCTTTATTATCCTCTAAGATGAAGTCATCGAATTAAATAGCGCACCATACAGTGACTCTACGAAGGTGTAGTGATCTGTGGTATATCAATTGAGTATTTTCAGTGCTCCAGTAGCAGCTATTCTATATACAATTGATATCGACCACTCTCTATGATTGTCAAATACGTACTGACAAATGCAAAAGGTTGCCCAAAGCAAAATGGTTGCGGTAAATAAATGAACTGCAACATAAAAAGCATCCGGTGTCATCCTTTTGGGACCTGCCTCTAGATTTCTCGACAAAGTAATTCATATTCGTAGATTTCCTAGTGCCATTTGGATAAGTGGTATCGATTTGGGGTGGAAGAAAATCACACAGCCGAAATCAATTATGTTGGTTTGTGGCTTGCCCTTTAATATTTGATCACTGACTTAATGCAAAACATCTGCCCCCAATAAAATATTTATAGAGGCAGACGTTTCAAAGCTTGGATCAACCAGGACCAATTGGGATACAGGTTTTCAATTAGTGAAATGACGAGCAGCTTATATCTAGTTCTTAGATGAAATTTTGTTGACGAAGCGTTAATCGACTATTAGCCAGATTATGCTATGTATAAATTACATATGAGGCCACACCTACGTTGCAAATAGCTTTAACAGAAAAACCTCGGAAAATGATTCTCTAAGCCGTATGTAAATCAATGTTTCAAATATTCGATTGGTTTTTTAATTTTTGATATTTTTAATTTAAACCCATAGAATAAATAAAATATGTTAATTAGGTATGTTTTTATGATAAAATAAATAAAGTTTCGATCTTTAGTGTATACTGGTATATCCCGTAACTTTCATAAAAGGCGTTTAGAAGAAATTTGTAAGGTTTTTTTTCTGTATTCAGCGGGTGTTATAGAAATTAGAAATTTGCATTATGATTCAATTCGAGTTAATTTTGTAACGAGATCAAATAAACAGTCAGTTTGCAATGTAATTTTCAGAACTTAATCGATTATCATAACGCTATACGTGGCTAAATTCGACCATGGTGTAAAAGAAGTTCGCTGTGCTAAATTTTCCGTCTGTCATGGATATTTTGACGGACGTCCGATTCTTGAGTAACGTATAGTTGAGGTTACTACAAGTTTTCCAGGCTAACATTGTCTTATAACTGTGATTAATCTTGTCTTGAACAGAAATACAAGCGGGAATTTTTAATGTAAGAGATATCTCAGACATTGCCCTATTCATCATCAATCGGCGTTTGTTTGTTTTGGCTTTTTTTCACCTGAGTCATCTTGCTTGAAATAAGGGGGGGGGGGTCGGAAACAGAGATAGATTAGACAACAACATTTTCATTACTCACATCAAGCAACCATTGCTTGGATTAGTACAAGTTTGGGTCACCACTTGGAATTGAACGAGACCTTTCCCGGCATGCCAGTATACCTTGATCAGAAGCCCTGAGAGCTTGCTAGGGTTGGACCAATCATTCATTAATCCGAATTCAAAATGATTACAGAAACGAATATTTTAATATATAATGCAAACCGGTAAATATCGACCCTCGGCTTTCGTATACGGACACAAATCGGAAATTGGAACAGGAAGTCTCTGACAGAAGCAGCAAACATTACAAAATAGTAACTCTCGGCCTCAGTGAAGATAGATGAAAAAACAGTTGTGAAGTGAACACAACTCAAGAAAATTACCTGATTATTTACTCTGGAGACGATCAATATGGCATAGCATATTTACAACAGTTAAAGCGAAGAACGCACTACTGGAATAGAAATTAGTTAATGTAGCAAAATAATCGTAGACGTAACAAGATTCCATTCAAAATTACGAAACACAACCGTAATATTAAATGATATACCCCAACAAACGACGCAGATGAAACAACTAGGGATGGGTACTTTGAACAAGAAGGAGATTTCAATGCGGGAACAGATAACACCGACCTGATAACCAACATGGGTAAACAAGTATTAGACTCTGTACGTAATAATAATGAAGAAAGACTCATCGACTTCTGCATCACAAACCAATCACTCAAAAATATATACAAATACACATTGACAAGATACCAGTGCAATGAGTGGTCCAGATATTCAAAATGACCACCAACTGGTAATACGAGTATCACAAACCAAAATTAAGCCTGTAGCTGTAAAACGGATCAAGCTTAGCCTCCAAAACATTAAAAAGCAGGCACCAGTGTAGAGCAATGGTCAAAATAAATCAAAGAAGCCTATGTCGAAATAGCTGTACCAACACTCAAGGGCGAGTACCAAGAATTCAGGCGCAAACTCTGGCACTGATAAAATTTTAAAGAAAATTTAAGAACTCCTGCAACTCAAGTTGCAAATGTGCCAAAAAATACGTTGGAGCTGAAACGTCAATACAAAGATACGGCACGAGTAATCAAGATAATGGCAAGAAGTGGGCGTAGGAAATACACATTCTCAAGGCAAGAGGAGAGGCTGCAGCAGCTCAAAACTTAAAATAAATCAATATACAAGTTTGCAATATACACCGCGAAAAAAGAAATAAGATTTGACTATACCCTATAAGATATGTAAAGATATAAGTCAATCTGAAATTAAGAATAGAACAAGTTTGCTTCAGACCAGGGCGAAGTTACGCCAATCATATTATATTAACACAAAATACATTATCATTAAGCAGTCTAACAAATGGAATTCACCACTGTACCTACTCTTCTGTTCCTAATAGTATAGAATAGTGGAAAGAATTAACGGTGAAACTCAATGATCTAGATTACGCAGATGACATATGCCTGCTAACACACAAACACGCATGTAATATAAAGTACGGAAACTATCAAATCTAGCAAATGAAGTTGGCCCCAAAATAAATATCAGGGAAACCAAGACCAAGAAGAAATAGAAGATATCAATGAATTTATATACCGTGGTTGTACTCTAGAAAAAACGGGTGGTACAGATGAAGATATAAAGAAACAAATCAACAAAGCCAGAATTATATTCAAAATGTTACACAAAGTCTGGAAAACATATGTCCTATCCCGTTACATCCAACTAAAAATGTTCAATTTGTATATGAAATCAGGGTTGCTCTACAGTTGCGACATAAAATAACAAATGTTGAGCTCCTTAGGCTTCTTGATTTGTTTATCAAACAGTCGTTGGGATCAAAATAAAAAAGCGCAGGTGGGGATGAATTGGCCACTCTGAGTAAATCGAAGAATGACATGACAAAAAGGTCTCTGGCATGGAACTCGCAAGAGAAAAGAAAACTCGGGCGACCATCTAACATGGAACTGAATGATAAAAACAACTCGGAAAGTGGGATGGGTGAAAATCAAAGCAATAGCACCCAACAGAGTTATAGATGATCCGGCACATTCTAACTTGGAGAGAAACGTAAAACATACATTGCTTGAAATATCCATTGAGCCAACGATCATATTTTGGCATTATACAGGATTATAAACCTAGGAGCTTGGATGATTATTTACCTGATGATGTTGGCCATTGTAGTAGGTACATTAATATTCTGATAGGCCTTGCATATTTTTAAATGAGAAAAAAGAATAAACTCAATCATGAAATGGTTTCATTTAACAAAGAAATCATAGAATATTAAAGATTGCTAACAGAAATAATAATTTCCGATATTGTCTACGTTCTCTACATTGTCGACGCCGTTTTTATAATTTTCTACACGTGTAGAATAGTAATTATCTATGCGGTGTAGACAATACGGCGCAACACTGTATAATTAATATCCATTTTCGTATAATCATCTGAGGTTTTCTTTTGGCCAACCAATTAAACAATTTATAATCAATCGACGATTGGTTTGCCTGTTTCTTTTTGACAAGAAACTTATATTGCATGAATTATACTGGTAAACTTCTATCAAACTTTAACATTAATTTGGATTATAAATCCATGAACTTGTAGGATCATTAAACATATACTTGTCTGATAAACTTTTTTGTGCTTTGACAGTTTATTACGTGGTAAGGTTATGATTGAATATTGACATTTTGATGGCTTTGCTTTTAGTTTAGAAATGAATCTGTATGTGTAAATCAAAAAAAGAACTTTTAGGTACTAAGTGATTTGAGTGAGTGCTCTACAAAAATGTTAAAAATTTTCAAATCTGTGAGCTCTCTATCTTAAAATGTTTCCATTTAGCAATTAAATTCTGATCAGTTTAATAATTGCAAATAGAAATAAAAATATCGACATTGCATACATTTTTTACACCATTTTTACAATTATCTACAAACCTTGTATAAACGTGTAGAATATTAATAAATTTCGCGGTGTAGTCAATACGGCACAACACTGCGATTATGTTCCAACAAAAACCAACCCAGTCATGTTTACTTTCTTGACCGGCGCTTTGGTTAACCGATGGTTTTAACCATTTTGAGGCAACCAAATATGTCCCATGTGTATGTTAGTATTATGAAATATTCGAGTTAGTATTAGTTGCAGTTAGTTCAATATATTTTTCGTGTATCACAAAAAAATTCCAGCGCTTCTTTAAATATATTCGAAATTTCAATCCTAATCGGAATTGAGTTCATCTGGAAGTATTTTAACTTGACAAAATAAAATGTCGTTACGTATAGTATAGGACTCATCGATAATCACAACGCCTTACATGTTGCATGTTGTTTCTGCTGTTTCAGGTTTCTGGTTTCTTTCGAATTTTAACAAAAAATTTCCTATCATTACGTTTTCCAAGTATAGCAGTACACGTCTTTGCCATATAAAAACTCCGGCTAAAATTTTTCAAATGTGTGGTAGGAATAAGCTCCTTGGGGCCGAAATGATTACATTAGAAAAGATAATTTTCGACATTTTCTACATTCTCTACATTGTCGACGTCATTTTTTAATTGTCCACATACATTATTTACTCATGTAGAATAATAAATATGTATACGCGGTGTAGACAGTACGGCACAACACCGCCTGTACGATCTTGTCGAAGAACACGGCCTTGAAGGTTCACTGCAGATTATAGTAATGCGTGGTTTGTTAATATTTTCCGGGAAACTTCTGCCACAATATTCAAGTTCATTAAAAATCGTTCAATAAACTGCACGGCTTTATAACTGTAATCTTTAACAAAATATTATAATAAAACCTGACCTCGTGCACGCTATATCTAAATAGGAAATACAAATTAGTGTTGCAAATTACTTGGAATACTCGTAGTGTATACAGGTATATCAACACAGAAGCGATCTCCGAGTTGAAGATAAATTTTAAAAATTATGATAAATTAACATTTCATTAGTGTGCTATTAAGTGTTGTCATAATCCCACTATCTAACATATGAAACTGCTTGTTAACCAATTCGTTTTTGTTTTAATTTTCAACCGTCATCCGCATAAGTCGATCACATTTGACCTAGTACCGCATACCCAACACAATAGAAAACGATTTTCGTATTGTCAGTGTGCGTACATCATGTTTCGGCGACATCAAAATAATTTATAGATGTATTCTTTATGATTCTTTTTATTTTATGTGTGTTATTTTTTCTGCTTGTTTTTGGCACCATGCCCAAACGATGTGAAATCATGTATAAAATATATAACCCCATTAATCCAAATACAAACACCAAAAAAAAAAAAAAAATCTCAAAATTTTGAATAATTTTCTTTTTTGTCTTTCGAAATTTTCGTTATGCCGATTTTGTGTATTGTCCCGCAGCATTTTTCCGTATCTCTACATATACATGCGATGATAAATAATTCAATTTCAAATCCATCTCTCTTGCCCCAGTCTCCTCCATTCATGTATACAAATTGTGTATAAACGAACGAGCGCTGATTTAATTTTTTTACTGTTGCTATATATTGTTGTTGTTTTGGCCCGTATGGTCAATATTTTACTATCGATTTTCCTGCTAAATTCATTCGAGTTTTATAACACCAGGCGCGATATTTTCCCATATCGAAAATGTAATTAAAAATAAAAAATAAAAATGCTGTTATGTATATGTATGAAATGGAAATTGTAAATATGTTAATCAATTAAACTCCAAAGTCTGCCGCTGATAAACCACCAGTATAAATTCGATACTTGTACATACATAAACCACACACCAAAAATAAATTCGCATTTTTATCAAAATACAAAAAACAAAAAATTTTATTTTTGCCCACACACATTTTAGATAAAATAAAATAAAAAAATTAAATTCTAAAATGCGTAATTTAGAATTCAAAACAAATAAATACACAAATATAATTGGGTCAAGGCATTTCCTTATCACCGCACTGAATCGATAACAAATTGTTTTTGTATTTTTGGCTTTTGCAAAAATAAATTTTTAAATTTAGTTTATGTTTTCATGTTACGTGTGTGCACTCAAAACACTCAATTTAATAAATTGGCATGTTTATCAGCCAGTCGGAGAAAAATAGCCAAAACCAGTTTTGTAAACAAGCATTAGTTAGATAAAAATAGCTTTGGAGGGGCTTGTTGTGTGTTGTTTGCTTAATTAACACGCGATTTGCATATTTCGTCTTAAACGCCATATATGACGATTTGAAATATGTGACATTTTTTATCATTTTGATTATTATGAGACGGATGAGCAAAACAAGAATGTTGTTTGCTATAGAAATTTTGGGTATGGATAGTAGCAAAATGTCGTTTCAGAAATAGTAACGTGTAAATTTTCTTAAAGAAATGCGATGTGAAAAGATTTTGCTATAGGAATGTCATATTTTAAAAATAATAATTATCGTACCGGCGCTCCGGTACGTTTCTTCGTCCTTAATAGGACCTAGCTGAGATTTGCGATCTCTGTTGTTTTCATGCACATGATGTTAAGACCCAGGATACGTGTCGCCCGATCTGCACTCTGCTATGTTGAGCTAACGTTTGACCTATTTTATGAAAAGGTTGAATATAAATTGGGTTCTTGGGTCTTCTGGTTACACTTCTAATATTTTTTCGACAAACTTTGATAGTTTTATTTCGTTTAAGACATTGCCTTTTGTCAATCCTTTATTAATTTGCACATTAGCAATTTTGAAATAATGTCCAACATTCTAAAGTGTGCTCCTCTGGACGCTAAAATATCTGTTAAAAGTATCACTGGCAGTCATCCAAAATGCGCTCCTTGTAAAAACCTTATCGTGGGGCGTTGTGCAAAGCTATCCCACAATATTTGCTAAACTTCAAACGGTCTCAATTTTTTTACATAATATATAAATTAGGGCCATTTCCACCAAATCGTTGAAACCAGCTCAGATATGTGGTGGTGATCGTCACCGTTCTTTCGGTTTCTGGAATGCAGATGCAAAAATCTCTTCCACATATTGTATGCCACCACTCCAAAATCTACACCAAACAGTCACTCTTGGTAAATGCATTGGCATCTCTACGATTACGTATGGCTGTTCCGAAATCTTAATTCGGCGTTTCACCGGTGTGAAGTTTTTAACGAAAAGTGTAGCTACACAAATTAATGAAAAGTGTAGCTACACAAATTAACGAAAAGTGTAACTTCTAAAAAGTGTAACAATTAAAAGTGTAAATAGCACATCTTTAATAAAAAAAGATTATCAACAATGTATATTTCATGCAAATACCGGGATCAAATTTTATCGTAATAATTCTAGTCTAAAAGTTGGGGTTATTACGGGTACAAAAATTAATTCTTTAAATGTTATAAAATCCGACACTATGGTCAACTAAAAAAACTCAAATATGATACCAATTGTTGGCATATACCGTCTAATAGTAAACAACTTAAGCTGTTCAAAACAGTTAATTAAATTTAAATAAATAGTTTTGGGATAGTTCCACACAAAATTTAGGATATAAATTTCATAAAAATTCAAATATTTTTCAAAATGCTTGCTATACTATGGCCGATTCAGGAAAACACAGAGATGTTACCTAGTGTAACCATATATTTTCAGAAAGTGGATAAATCTTCCTGTTCGAAACATTTAACCACATTAAAATAAAAATAGTTGGGATTGCTTCACGACAATTTATAAATCGGTAAATTTAATTAATATTCTAATATTCTTCAAAACTCCCGCTACACCTGCCGATTCAAAAAAACTCAGGGATGACCAAGTGTGGCCATATATTTTTTTAAAGTGGATGAATTGTCCTGCTTGAAACATTTACCCACAGTAAAATAAAAATATTTGGGATTGCTTCCCGCCAAATTTTAAGTCGGTAAATTCACCCACTTTCAGAAAATATATACCCACACCTCTGAGTTTCCTGGAATCGGCCATAGTGTAGCAGGTATTTTGTCGAGTATTAAAATGCCCATTAAATTTACCGACTTAAAATTTATCAGGAAGCAATCCCAAATCTTTTTATTTTAATGTGGTTAAATGTATCGAACAGGACGATTCACCCACTTTCAGAAAATATATGCCCACGGTTGGTAACATCTCTGAGTTTTCCTGAATCGGCCATAGTATAGCAAGTATTTTAAAAAATATTTGAATTTTTAAGAAATTTATATCCTAAATTTTGTGTGGAACTATTCCAAAACTATTTATTTTAATTAAGTTAACTGTTTTAAACAGCTCAAGTTGTTTACTATTAGACGGTATATGCCAACAATTGATATCATATTTGAGTTTTTTTAGTTGACCATAGTGTCGGATTTTATAACATTTAAAGAAATAATTTTTGTACCCGTAATAACCCCAACTTTTAGACTAAATTATTACGATAAAATTTGATCCCGGTATTTGCATGAAATATACATTTTTGACGATTTTTTCATTACAGGTGTGCTATTTACACTTCAAATTGCTACACTTTTTAAAAGCTACACTTTTCATTAATTTGTGTAGCTACATTTCTCGTTAAAAATGGCACACTGGTGGAGTCTCTGCTTTCTTACATAGCCCTTGAGATGGAAATGCGCTTCGTTTGAAAATATGAGTTTTCGACAAAAGCACGCAGAGAACTGATATTGAAACGGGTGGTTATTTGATTTCAACTGCAGAGACATCTGGACCTTGTAGACGAATAATCTGCGAACTTTGTGCAAAATTATCTTTAGACTGGTGCGACTAACGGCCAGTTGCTGCGATCGGCGTCGAGTTGTGATCAATGAATTCTGTCTTACACTATGGACCACAGCCGCAATACCAAAACCTTTCTAACAAACTTTCTTCACCAATTTCACTGCAGCGGTTCCGCTTGGCGCTCTTTCACAAGCCTTATTTATTTTCAAAATTCTCACGGTTTCGGCTACACAACATTGATATTTAAAATAAGTTTTCATTTGAGAGAAGCTGTCAAATTTCAAGCAAATCTTTTAAAAACGTTTTGTCTTAGCCTATGATCTAAAAACAATCCAATAGATGGCCCACCCTGTATATTTTTAATATTCTTACATCCCATTGGATGTCCATAATTAGATTCGAACTTCCTATCCCCATATCTACCGTTAAATTTTTGTTTCTTTTTCCATTCTTGTAACATCTCCATTTTTTATTAAAGATATGCTACGAGTATTTACACTTTTAATTGTTACAATTTTTAGAAGTTACACTTTTCGTTAATTTGTGTAGCTACACTTTTTGTTAAAACTTTACACCGGTGGAGTTTCTGTTTTATTACATAGCCCTCGAGATGGAAATGAGCTTCGTTTGAAATGTTGTTTTTTCGACAAAAATTGACGTCATTATGAAGCTGGTCTATGATCGGCGAAGATAACTGATATTGTAGCGTATGTTCATTTAATTTGAACTGCCGAGTCATCTGGACCTTCTAGACGAATAATCTGAGAACTGTGTGCATTGTTCTCCTCAGGCTGGTTCAACTAGCGACCAGTTGCTGCGATCGGCGTTGAGTTTTGATCGAATTATTCTGTCCTACACTATGGATCACAGCCGCAATATTCTCGGGCGTGCGCACTCTCCGAGTACGGGGACCACTTTTGGCATCCAATGGAGAGCCTTTCTCATGAACTATCTTCACCAATTTCACTACAGCGGTTCCGCTTGCCGCTTTTTCACAACCCATATTTATTTTCAAAATTCGCATGTTTCCGGCTACACCACGTTTAAAATATGTTTTCAATTGAATGATTGTTTCGTGTCGCAGAATATCGGACTGACGAGCTGTCAACATTTTGACCAAATAGTTCAAAAAAATGTTGTCTTAGCCTATGATATAAAATCAATTCAATTGATGGCCCACCCTGTATATTTTTATTATTTCTACATCCCATTGTATGTCAATAATTAGATTTGAATTTCTTATTCCTACATCTACCGTTGAAAAATTTTTAGTATTTAACCCCTTCAGTATTTAACCCCTTCTGGGGCAATTTATAACAAATGCATAAGAAAACACAAAGAAAATTCGGAAAATTACGTAATAAGGAAAATATATCTTGTTCCATTTATGAAACAAAATACAATAAAGGACAAAGGATTTTATTGCATAAAATCATAAATTACATTTTTTGCAAGTTCAACATGCAAATAGGAACTTTATATTTTTCGCGAAACAATCGCGATCAGTTGTAAAGAACACGAACCAAAAATTTGGAATTTTCATAACTATTTTAATCGATGATGGCCTTTCCCAGGAAGTGGTTATTCTGTATAATCCCAGGATTTCTGATTTGGCAAAGACGTTTGCCAGTTTAATAGGTTAACAGATGGCTTGTTCTTTTCCTAAAGGATACGATATTTATTAGACCTTTTGCTATAAATTGTCGGTTAGTTTAGAAGAAATTCCATAAGATTTTAATATTCTCATGTGAACAATAAATGCATTATTCAAGGCTATGTCCATAGCTCTTTGATCAGCTTCGTACGTCACCTTTTTTTGATCCATAAGACCAACGCCCCCCATATTTGCGTTATATTTCATAACCACTTCCGGACATTGTACGTTTATTTTATAGGATGATCCTTGCACTCACATTTTACTGTTGATGTGTCAGTTGGTGAAATAAAGTTGGTGCAAAAATACACCTCCTTGTTGTCCATCCATCGAAGTGCAACTATAGTATCAAATTTGGGCAAATATTTACAATTTTTACGGATAGTACTGCAAGATTTTATAAGTCTTAGGCTCAATTTGTGTTGAAGTTGCGGAGAATCAAAAAAATTATCAAAATAAATTTCGTTTCCTTGATTAATGCATTTTTCAGTTAATCGAAGAATTATTTTTTCTCCTAGATTGACGGTTTTATCATTATTCATTTTACGCCCAGCATACATGTCAAATTCAAAAAGGTAGCCGGTTTTAGAATCACAGCGACATCACACTTTAAATCCTCATCTTATAGGCTTTCCTGTAAATAACACATCACATGTGTTGTACATTGCATGAGATTTTTGAATTGCTTTTGGATTGTCACAAAAATGAAGTGCCGACCTAATTTTTTCGAACCGAAGCAAACCCATAACATTATTAATTATTGGTATAATTAAATCGGGATGTGTCGACCAATAGTCACGAATTGCTGGTACTTTGTGATAATTTATTATAAAATGTATACTTAGAAAAAAAGTAAAGTAGTAAAAGCACGAAACCCTTCAGTGCTGGTATTAAATGGTTTCCCTGACGGTTGACTATGAATGAAAGTGAAAGTGAATTCTCACGAATTATTAAGGTACTAAAAATTTGAAAATTATTTATAATATCAAATGTCCTCAACGGAGTAGGCGGATGGTCCGGATTAAATAATTCAATCTCCAATGAAGCCGGTATAAAAAGTTGTATGTTATCCTAGCATTCAAAAATTTTAGCTACATATTCTGATGTCCAATCAAATCCGTAATTAGTACCTGTTATTTCATTATCACTAAGTTCTGTCGTTTGAATTGTCAATGTCTGATGATTGTCATCAGACAAACAAAATCAGACAGGGAACAAAATTACCACTAACATCATTATTTTCAGGTATTGCACTTTCAATAAAATTTTACTCGATTTTCTTCATATATTTGTTAATCCATTTCATCGTCGCTGGCCATTATATTGTATATCATAAATTAATTGAAATCATAAATAAATTAATCAATTAAAATTACCTTTCATTTAGATTTTTTTTACAATATTAGTAAAAAAAAAATAAGCTTGAATTTAAAATGTTAACAATTTTACAAAACAAATGAAAAATGAATAGAATGAAGCAAGGCGCACTTAGGAAACATAAAGAGCAACGCTGAAAATAAATTATTTTTGCTGAAAACGAATATAAACCCTTACCCTTCTACTAAATACTGTGAAGGGTTAATATTCATCTTATATTCTTCCTCTTATATGTTCCATTGTGTTTAATTCTCACAACACATGATGACCATTTACTTCTCTCATCATTATTATATTTTCCTTGTTGCTGCTGTAAATAAATATTATTATTTGAATTATATATATTATCATTAATTTCGAATTAATTTTTTTATTTTTTATTTATTAATTTCCAAATTATTTAAAAATGTTTGTGTTGACTCTAATTCCATTTTTGCCGTAATGCTGATTTCAATAACTTTCTCCAGATTTAAATAATTTAATTTCTCAGCGACATATTAATCTCTAATACCATTTTAATCTAATATAATAAATAAGCACCCCCCTATTGTCCTGCATTTAGAGCTTATTATTTTCTTCAATTTCTTTATATTCTTCTTTAATTTTCTAAACGTTGTTAATGTTTTCCTTTCAGGTCTTTTCCTTGTTTAATTATATTTTCGTATTTTAATTATTTTTGATATAAATATTTAAATTTATTTATACTTGTTATTTTATTCAATTAAAATTTCCTATTTCAGAAGCTCGTTCTGTCTCGACCAACCACTGTTTCATTCGTCTATTTTGCTTTTAATTTTTTTTTTAATTTTTATTCAAATTTAATATTACAATTACATATTTATTTTTAAAGACATTTAAATCTTTATTTTATTGTTATTTCTATCTTTCTTATTATCAATTTATTTTTATTTTTTTATTTAGTTGTTTATGTAGATAATACGAGTGAAATACTTTTATATTATGGGATAAATACTTCATTAATATTTTTTTTTTTAAATTCATCACATCAAAATTAAATTTTTCTTAACTGAAACTACTGCTAAGAAAATAATTAACACTATTAATATTAATATTTTTTTATATTTTATTTGGCTGCTATTTATAAATCAATTTTTTCATGAATTATTTAATCATGTTTATTTTCATTAATTAATTCAGATATTAATTATAACTTATTTTATTTTATTACATCATTTTTCGTAACATTTTTTATTTAGTGATATTAATTCATTTTTAATTGTATTGTTATATATTTTAATTCTATATTTTATTTTATTACTGTTTTAATCACTATTCGTTCATTAAAATGTTTGAAGTATTTTTATATATATTATAATTGTTTTTAAAAATTAATATTGCATTATTAATTCAAATTATTACTTAAATATTTATTGTTGCTATATTTTAATATTTATACAGTTAATTTATTTTTATTTATTTAAACTTTAATTAGTTGTTCATTTAATTCTTGTTTTTTATAGTTATTTTATTATTTCTTTATTATTATTTTTAAATATGTACACTTTAATATTATTTATTTATTGTTTTTAGTATTTATTTTATTTTCTCTACTTACGTTTATAATTATTTATTAAACATTAGATTTCAATTAAATATTTACTGCTAATGTTATTATTATTTTAATTAATTTACTAACTCTTTTAATTATTTTCTAATATTTCTTATTTAAACACTTCGTAAAATTCATTTTAATTGTTCTTTATTATGTTGCCAAATAAATGTTTTTTATTTGTATAAATTTGTTAATTTAATTATTATATATATTTTATTAAACATTTATTTATATTATTGTAATTATTTTATATTAATTTATGTTATAGACAAATTATTCACATTGTAACTGACTGATTCACTCATTTTTTATTAATTTATTATTTCTTTCAAATTTTTTTAAAATTTACTGTTTACTGTAATTATCTATTTATTAATACATTTTTTATATTTCTATTTAATTTTTTAAAATAATCTATTTATATTACTTTTATTTGAATATTTTAATACTAAAAAATAAATTTTTAATTTATTAAAGTTGACATTATTGATAGATTCAATGTGCCAATAAAATTTATTTGAAAAAATATCAAATTATCATTGTTTGTTTCACAATTACAATTATTCAATTATATATCAATTTATTACATGTTTTTTGATCTAATAATGTTTTAAATAATTGATTACTTTATTATTTATTATATATCTGTAATATTTGTCTATTTAAGTTAATATAATATTTATGGCTAAAAAACATGTAATATTTTTTTTATTTACGATTTAGTGTTGTATGAAAAAATTCAGTTGTGTAGTTTACTTTAATACATTTAGAATTATTTTTATTCTCAAACCTTTAATTCAAAATAAAATTTAAATATTTATAAACAAAGTAATACTCGTATGCAAAAAAATTAATTCGTAATATTAATTCATTTTTCATTTTGTTGGTTTATGTTTTAATTGTACATTTTAGTTTCATTTCTGTTTGTAAATATTTTTTTTTTAAATTATTTTTGTATTCTGAAGTTTTTAATCACTGAATTAATTTATTAATTTTTTTAAATCTATTTATATATTTTTTATATTAAATTTAAATTCTGTTTTGTTTTAAATTTATAGCTTTTTATGTTTTATTGTTATTATTGTTTTAAAAAATTTGAATTGTTTAATTTATTTAATTTTTTCAACATTGATAATTTTTTATTGTTATATATTTTTTGTTATTACTTATTTATAAACTTTGTATATTTCTATTTATTTACGGGTTATTAAGATGTCCATTCAATTCTTGTTTTTTATATTTATTTATATTTTAAACTAATTATTTACAATGTTTATATTTCAATCAAATATTATTATTATTTTAATGTTTTTTTATAATTTTTTTGGTTATTTACATTATTAATTATCTATTTATTATTATTATTATTTATTTTGTTTTGTCTATTTATATTTATAATTATTTATAATAAAAACAATTTTTTTTATTAATTCAAATTATTTAATTTTAAATGTTCAATGTTAATGTTTTTTATTAATTTAATAATTCTACTGTTTATTTTCTGGTACTGCTTATTTATGCACTTCGAATATTTCTAGTTAATTAGACTTTATTATATTGTCAATTAAAATTTTATTCTGTCTATTTATTTATATATTTAGCTACTTTACATATTTTATTTTTTATTTATTTATATTATATTATAGATAAAATATTTGTATTTTAATTGTTTTATTTAATTATTTATATTATTATATTATTATTTTACTAATTCTGTCATATTTTTCTAAAAATTCACAGTTTACTATTATTATCTATTTATTAATTATTTCATTATTTATTGTTTTATATTTGAATTTTTTTAATATTTATAAATTTGATAAACATATCTATTTATAATAAATTAGTTAAATTGTTTAATCATTTTAAATAAATTTTTAATTATTTAATCTATTTTACATTGAATTATTCATATATTTAATTTGCATTTGCACTAATATATTTCAATTTTATTTTATAATGATAATAATTAATAATAGTTAATTTATAATTGTTTTATTTTATTCTTTATTTTCATATTTTGTTATTATCACTGTTTGGAAAAATTACTTTTTACATTTTTAAATAATTAAAAAGTTAAAAAAAAACATTAACATATAAAATGTTAATGTTATTTTAATCATTATTTGATCATTTAAATTTGTATATATTTTAATAATAATTAAATTTACTTTGCACTCTGATTTTCTGGTAGTTTTATATGTTTTGATATTTATTACTTGGAATTTATTGTTTTTATTATTTATCTCTTTTTACATTTATTATTATTTTAAAAAAAATTATATAACTAATTATTTACAATACATATACTTGATTTAATTATTATTATTACTCTATTATTTCTTTTATATTTTTAAAACATTTACACTTTATTATTTTCTATTCATTATTATTAAAATTTATTTTCTTTTGGCTATTTACATTTATAATGATTTATAACAAAATTAAGCTTATATCAATTTAATTAATTTATTTAACAAATAATGTCTTAAACATTTGTTATTGTTATACTTTATTTTTTAATAAAGTAATATAATTTTATCTTTCTTTTAATATTTTGTTATATTATTGACAATTTACCAAGATTCTATTGTAATTGTCTCATTTAATTATTATTATTAATTTATTATTTCTTTCATTTTTTCTAAAAATTTAATTATTTTTAAATAATTTTTTCATTATATATTAATTTATTTGTTCTTTTATTTTTCTAGTTATTTAATATTTAATAATTTTTAATTTTTCAATTTATTTAACTATTAGTATTTATTTAATATTTTAGTTATTAATTTTATAGTTTAACTAATGTATTATGTTTTTTATTTAATGATATTAATAAATTGTTTTATTCTATATTTTAATACTAGGGTTTATTTTTATTACTGTTCGTAAATATTCATATTTACATTTTTTGATTTTTTTGATAAATATTTTTTCCTTGTATTTTTTACATTTTTTTATATTTTATTATTAAATATTGCTTCTAGAATAATTTTTTATTCATATTTATTATTATTTATAAAATTTAAAATTATTTATTGCTTTTATATTTAAGTATTTTTTATTTTTATTATATATTTTTTACTTCGTAAATTTTTATTTATTTATACTTTATTCGATTGTTAATTTAATTTTTGTTGCTAATATTTATTTTTAAAATACACTAATTATATACAATGTATTTATTTCAATTAATTATTATTTATATTTTATTATTTCTTGTTAATTAAATATTTACATTTTATTATTAATATTTTTTTTGTGAATAGATCACATAAATAATTATTTAATAAAAAAGTATAATTTATTATCAATTCAATTTATTTAATTTATTTAACAATATATTTTTTAGTGAAATTATTATATTTTAGTTTTCAGCTTCCTTTTCAATCACACAATTTAATTGTATACTTTTTCTTCTACACTCTTCTGATTAAATTTATCAGATTTTGTTTTCTGTAATTGAAAGTGTGTTTATTGATAAAAAAAATTTAATAATAACATTTAGAAGGAGAAAAATTCCAGTTCGTCTTCGTTTTCATAAATAGTTTTTATAACTAATAAACTTTAATAGTCCCCTAAATGTCATTTATTGAGTCATTTTATTGAGCTATATATATTTGAAAAAATAGTAATTATTTAGTAAAAATTTCTTTTTTCTATATAGGCCTACGAACTTCACGTGCATAAATCAAAAACGAATGAAATTCATTAAAAAAATATAGGGTGGCGCATAAATAACGTTATGATTTATTTTGTGAATAACTTTTTTGTTTCTGATTTTATTTAACGTTGGTATTTATTAAAATTTAGATTATAGTTTGGAATATGTTCACATTTTGTTTTGAAGATAATATCTTTGAAATGGTGCCCATTGTTTATTTCGACCTAATATACTCTTTCTCTTCTTTTAGAATTGCAGGTACCAGCGCCCTCACTTTATCTCGTACATTGGCCTTAAGCTGTTGTATGGTTGTTGGCTTATTGGCATACACCTTACCAGCTGTGGCGTCATCTTGTTGAAACCACAATTCTGGATTGTTTTCTACTTCTGGTTTTAAAAATTTTTCAATCTTAACCCGGTATTGAATGCCATTCACCATAACCGCAACTTATTCGTCGTTTTCGAAAAAATATGGTATAATGATCCTTTCTGATGTTATTCCACACCATAGTGTGCACCTAAGTGGATGCATTTGATCTTCAACAATTATCCTTGGATTTTGGGACCCCATATTCTGCAATTATGTTTATTCACGTGGCCAATGAGGTGACGATGTGCCTCATCGCTCAATATGAGTTTGTAAATAAACTCGTTGTCTTCTAGGTACAATTATTCAAAACGACGACTATATTAAATGAATATTTATACATCTTGTGAACCAATTGAATGTTATTAGGGAAAAGGTGTAACTTATGTAAAATTATTTGCAAAGACGGCTAGACATCACCAACTGCTTAGAACGTCGCATGGTGGAAGTTTCGGGTTTCCTCAATGCTTGCCTGCGCCCGAGCAATGTTCACATTATTTCGAACTGCACGAAGTCTTCCAGCACGCGAAAGATCACAGACTGCCCCTAGTTGGCGAAAACGCTGAACCAATCGGTAAATTATTGGAGCGTGCATTTCGAACATGAAAGAAATTTTGATATGATCTTTGTGTCTCAATAATCGAATGCTGACTTTCAAAATAAAATTTGAATAACTTTGGTTCCTTGTTCAGTGCTGAATTTTTCCATCATAAATTTCCCAAGTTTTTCAAAGTTAATTCTGAAAAAAAAAATACGTAAACAAAAAATTTATTCACTAATTAAATCATAACGTTATATATGGCACCTTTTATATACTTAGGTATGTTTATTGTATTTAGGTATATTTTTAACAAAAACAAAAACCCATTATTTCTAAGATTCTACTTTTTTAAATATCAATCGTTTCAAACTAATCAATCTCTCTTGGTACTTTGCTAGATTGAACTAGCCATAACTAATTTGTTTTTGCATTTTTAAGTAAATTTTTTGTATTTTTTGACGATTTTTTCTAATAGAGAAGAGAAGCACAAAATCCGTTTCCACACATGAGAAATTTCATGAAATTTACCAAGTTTAAGAAATCTAAACAAATGCGGGAGTGATGTAAATGATGAAAAATGTTCATATGGGGAACAGAAACAAAAAAATTGGAAACGAAGTATCCAAATTAAATATGTGAAATCCGTGAACTCCATTTTTATTCCTTCCTCCGAAAATAATTTAAAATTGAAAAAATGCGGCGATGACAGAAAAACTGGCACCATGATTCACTAATAATCTTAATACCAGCGCTTTATCCTAATGTACCTACGGATTTTGCATTCAATTACTTGACGGAGCGCGCAATAAATCAGCAACTCACCAACAACAATTGTTTTCTATATCGCAAAGTCTCAGAAGTATGTATGGAACAAAGTTTCTATAATTTTATAGGTACAATTTTTTAAAAATCTTTTCGACACCCGTATGGGAAATAGGTACCTCCACACCTAACTAACTTCTTTACTCACCATTTAGAGAATAATACCAGCTCTTCATAAATGTGTCCACGCATATAGTTTAGATGTGAATTGATGTGTTCGCAATATTTAAAAAAATCGTGCTTGGACGGTACGATAAGAATACTTAACGAACAGTACAGGACCGTTATCACCCGTGAGGAAGAAGTAAACGATGTTTTGCCAGTTCAAGTAAACGTAATAAATGTCTCAGAATTCAAAATGGATTAGTATCAAAGATATTGCATGGATAAATGCTATGACTATCGGTTCATTAAAATTTTTTTGATTAAACATAAGCGAAAACAACTTTATCAAGTCCTACTGTTTTTGGTAAAGTTGATAAAATGAATTACCGTTCTATTCTGTTATCACTTGTTAGTGATAACTGGGAAATATTTTAGATACTCAAATCTGTAACTACAAGAACTTAATCTCACCACCTGAATGGATACTCTATGAAGAAGAATACATCGGTCAGACATCCCGGTCGTTTCAGAAACATTTCAAAGGGCATGATAGTGCTGTAAGAAAGAAAGATATCCACAAATCACCAGCAGCGGAACACATAATCAATATTGACTGTGTTTCTTTATGTTTGATCTGATCCGGTTTAGTTCATGTTCATCATTAGGAAACGCCAATATTGTTACAACTAACGATTATACTCGGATTGTTATAACAAAAACAACATAGAAACAAGCTTTGCTGGAGGATATCGGTGTGCCTTAATAAAGCATCCATCTTCTGGCCTAAAATTTTAACTGAAGCCGAATTTTTTGTACTAAGGATTTCGTGCCAATGCTAATTTTGGTTCATACACAATGAACAAAAGTTCTAACTAAAAATAACAATACAGTCGATAACAAACCCCTAGCCAATGTTTACGATTATATCTCACTGTTATTGCCGTACGAAACTGAATGAAGTACACACATGTTATTGATAACCAAATTAAATGGCGATTAACTTTCATGTATAGCATTCCGCTCTTGAAACGCGCATATCACTGTATGAAATGCAAAAACATTTACTCTAAAATAAACAATTTAGACACACCTCCATTCAATTTCGACATTTTAGTTTAAATTGTATATCCAATTTCAAAACAAGCATCACCATTTGGAAACTATTTTCAAGTCGTATACAATTCATCCACTGAGTAACGCAGTTGTCGTATGACTCATTACGCAACTGAAAAAACAATTGACAATATTGTTTGTAAAAGGCTAGTTTCTAGTTATGGCAGACAGAATACGTTTAGCCTTCGAATTTTTAACAAACATAATACAACATAACATTAATTCCACTGCTCATCACAAATCTATTCCTTATGAGATAGTGTTATTATATTTAGCAAGCAGGCAGTCTGCGAATCTAACCGGTCTATCTAGAAATGTATACAGAGCGAGAAGTCAAAAATTATGATCGTGCCCCATATCATTAAAAAAAGTATTTTGTAGAACAAGAATATTCCGGAGATCGTCATCCACACTGTGAACAAGCAGGCACATTTTTCTTGTGATTCGAATCCACCAAAGCATATTGCTGCATAAATTAATTGTAATAAGAGCATATGCATGTAATATATGTCACGAACACAGACTCAATATTGACTGTGTTTCTTTATGTTTGATCTGATCCGGTTTAGTTCATGTTTCATGAAACTACACAAAGTCGCTTATTAGATTTCAAAGCAGAATTTATGATCTAAACCAAAATTTGGTTTGTAAAATATTTCATAAATAATTTGAACTGATCCAGATCAATGGGTGTCACGGCACATGACCACTGGATCGCTTTTCATAAAAAGTACGATGAACACTTAATGCATATAATGTAGATCCAAGTCCGATCCATTCCAACTTTTTTGGGGTATCTAATGTTGTGATCTCAGTAAAAGATTAAAGCAACCGTGATGGAATGTAAGTCCTGTTTCATTAGTTTTTTTATTTCAGTATAAAATACTGGAAAAAGCCAAAGAGAATGGAATCTTAAAATTTTATTATAGTGACCGAGACGAAAATTACTCAATACAATAAAATCGTGGTTAGCATCAGACGGAACTGCAAATGCAATCAAAAGCCTTATTTACTGCAGCCGATTGTGTTTTATTAAGGATTTCGTGCCAATGCCAATTTTGGTTCATACACGATACAAAAGTTCTAACTAAAAATAACAATACAGTCGATAACAAGCCCCTAGCAAATTTCACTATTATTGCGGTACGAAACTGAATGAAGTAAACATGTTGTTGATAACCAAATTAAATGGCGATTAACTTTCAAGAATAGCATTCCGCTCTTGAAACGCGCATATCACTGTATGAAATGCAAAAACATTTACTCTAAAATAAACAATTTAGACACACCTCCATTCAATTTCGACATTTTTATTTAAATTGTATATACAATTTCAAAACAAGCGTCACCATTTGGAAACTATTTTAAAGTCGTATACAATTCATCCACTGAGTATCGCAGTTGTCGTATGACTCATTTCAAAGCGTAATTAAGTTACTTATAGGCAAATACGATACGCAACTGAACAAACAATTGATAATATTGTTTGTAAAAAGCTAGTTTCTAGTTTTGGCAGACAGAAGCCGTACACAAACAAAATAATAGGTTCTTAAAAATATGTTTAGCCTTCGAATTTTTAACAAACCGCATAATATTAATTTCACTGATCGCATCACAAAACTATGCCTTATGAGATAGTGTCATTTTATTTAGCAAGCAGGCAGTCTGAATCTAACCGGTCTATCTAGAAATGTTTACAGAGGGAGAGAAGTCAAAAATCATGATCGTGTCCCCATACCATTACAAAAAATATTTTGTGGAACAAGAATATGCCGGAGATCGTCATCCACACTGTGAACAACAAGCACATTTTTCTTGTGATTCGAATCCACCAAAGCATATTGCGGCGTAAATTAATTGTAATAAGAACATATGTATGTAATATATATATCGCTTTATATAAAAATCGCGATCCACGAACAAAACATAAACAAAATCATAAATTAGTAAATAAAAAGTCGAAAGCAAGCAAGCAAAAAAACAAAGAAAAGCGAAAAATACAGTCTATAAATAAGTAACTCAACACAAGTATAATTAAAAATTATAAGTAAACAAGAGACAACAAGAAAATTCACGAGATGTAAAAGGTGTGTCACTGACGTAACACAAATAGAAATTTATTATTGGTTGATATTTGTTATCGCGTGAGTATTTTTATTTTCGCTATTTTATTTTTTTATGCTAATACTTGTTTTTGTTTATAAATTATAAATTGTTTTTAAATTTTAATTTTCAAATACTATTACTATTTTTATCAAAGTTTATAAAAATGGCAAAGCAACACATAAACAATCGAACATACATATACATATATAGATCATTGGGTTTGTGCACAGGATATATTTTGTGGAATACCGCGATATTACAAAATATGTATGTGAATTTAACAAGATCGCTTTTCGAATATTTAATGGCGTGAAAAATGTGTTTTTTAAATCGCGATCGGTCGTGCGTACATATTAAAAAAAAAAAAGATAAATAAATAATGTCGTGCGTACGATCAACATAAAAAGCACGCACGATCGTATACCCTAGATTCTATTTTTATGCATCACGATTACATCATCTCGTGTGTGTTTGTGTGGATATGATCATGTCCAAAAAAAAATAAAAAAAAAATACAACAACATAATTGATAATTTATTTTAACGATCAATTAAGTTCTTTATTTTTAATTTTTTGTTCTTGCTGTTTTTTTTTTTGGCCAGACACTTATGTTCTCTTAGTGCAAAAGCGAAACGAAACACAAAAAATGTTATGTTGTTTTTGCGTGTTATGCTATTCGATCCATCCGAGCAGAAAAACAAAAACAAAAAATATTATGATCATAAATAATAATATCAACTATATACACATACAATACATTTTATACATTATCATGGTTTTGTTTTAATTTATTTAATTTTTTTTTATTGTTAATTCGCGATCGTTTAATAAAATAAAATAAAATAAAATAAAACAAACAAGAGCAAAAAAAAATAGTTCTGTTATTTACATATGGAAATGGATCGTAAAATTAAATGTTTTTTTATCCATATATTTTATTATACATACTTAAGCCGTTGTTGTTGTTGTTGCTATAAAATTGTGTATTAGATCAGACTTTTGTGCGACGCAGTTTTGTAAATGGCATGTTTTGAGGAGATTGATAAGAATTTATTTTTATGTATTTTTTTTTTTAGTGTAAACAAACAACTTACTGTTTTTTTTTGCAGGCCTAGCCGTGGTGTTTACATTGATAATGTGTTTTGCATGATTGAGTTTTATTGTGATTTTAATGAGGTTTATCCATTCTAATTGGTTACGGGCGTTCGTATGATAAAGTTAGCGATGCGGAGATGTAAACATTGTATCGTATATAAAGCATGTAAGAAGTTCAATAAAATTTAAGTATCAAATATCCGCACTAGACCTTTTTATAATATCACGATTTCTTTAATATGTTTTAGAAGATTTTAAAAGGCTCCCTCTCTCGGTAGACACGATTTGAATAATAATATCTTGAAAGTTGAAGGCCAATTTTTTCAAAATCGTTTTTATGAATTGCATTTTATATCTCCTCCGTTAATTTTTGTTTATTGCTATGTTTTTGGATTTAAGCTCATTCAACTGTTTTCGAGGTCGACTTTTTGGTAACCTCGCTTTATCATTGACTAATTAAGAGAGGTAGGTGCGGTTGCTTTTGGTTTGTGTGCACAAATTCGACAGACCCTAAACCTTATATTATAGGTAGATCTGAGATTCTTGTGAATCTGACAGAGTAACGATTCAAGGTACAATTTGGTCTCAGGTAGGGCTAAGTTTGCCTTGGCTAGATGAATGATTTGATTGATGGGCTTATATGGGAGCGACATTTTGTTGTTTTATCTGATGCAGATGAACATTGTTCTGGCTATCCCGAATTAAAAGAGCCTAATTCTATGCACAAGTAATAATATTCGACTTTTAGTTTGAAATGCTTTTACTAAGGTTGTTGAGCAAAGTTTTAAATTTTCTGATATATCGTCCACTTTACATTATTTTAAAGCTTATGAAGTCATTTTATCACACTGATGTCAGTGTGATAAAGTGACTATGTGAATTACAAGTACCATGGCTCAAGGTTACAACTTATATTTTTGGGGTGAGTGTTATGAGGTTGTAGGACTATAATTTCGAGATTTTCGATATATCATAAACAAAATTGGTTGTGAGTCTAGGTGTTCAATATGAACAGGGTCATTTAACAACAACCTCATATGCAGTTTTGCATATCACGTTGTAGTTAAATGTTAATTTAGCTATAATAATTAAATTTAAATGCAATTCTGCACTTTTGGATGTTATAAAGTATTGAAATCGATATATGACCAAATATAATGTAAAATACAACAACAAGTAAACATCAAATTTGTATATAAATGACAAAAAACAAATGAACAACTCAGTTCTAATTAAAACTACGACTCACGCTTTCATTTAAATATTCATGTATTAGCCCTCACCAGAAGAAACCTCCGAATTTAGAGTAAAAGTGTAATATTATTTCAAGCTGAGGCTGAACTAAACAGTGGTCCTTTGAGCCATTAAGAACAGGCGAATACAACCGGGTAGTCTACGACTAACACGCAAAAATAAATCAATTGGCAAACAAGAACTGCCGAAATAAAAAAAAAAATGGAAACGCTGGCACTCAATCAGGAGGAGCTTGCGGCTCAGATTGATAAAATGTACAATAACTACAAGAAGGATGGTCCAGAGAGGAAAACAAAAACCTACCTCACTAACCGTATACAGCAATTAAAAGAGCTGTATGCAAAATTTCAACAAACAGATGATAAAATAAGAGAACTGCAAGAAGTCAACTTAGACCATCCGTACTTCAAAATGGTAGCACGTATAGTGGCAAGATATAACGGATTTATTACGATCATGCGTGCAAAATTAAACAACTTCCCACCACTTACACCGGTCCCAGATCATCGCAGTACAAATCAACCAGAGATTGAGAACACTCAAACCGGGTCCGACACCAATTCTAACAGCAAAGACACAGGGTTGGAAATAACGAATCCAGAGTTGCAGCAATTAATAAAACGGCAGACTATTCGGATGAGAAGTCTCTACAGAAAGATTGATGAGGCCGAAGACCTTGTCGTGACTGGGCCAAAACCGGCAATGAAACTGTCACTAGGAGTGATGCAAAAACTCATGGAGCAAGTAGCTCAACTGCACGAGGAAATTTGCATGCTCGTTACCGATGAAGAAGAACAACGTATAAAGTACTTCACAGAGCAGTACTTCGAGAACATCGATAACAAGTGTCAAACAGTAATTCTTCAAATAACAACGAGTATAGAAGAAACCGACAAAATTTTACCAACAAACCAAACAACGGACATTCGGCTACCACGAATTCAAATCCCAATATTTGCTGGGGATTACCAGAAGTGGACTGGATTTCGTGACACATTCACCAAACTCATCCATGAGAACAGACAGATCAGTGATACCCATAAAATTAACTATCTAAAGGGTCAGTTGGAGGGTGCTGCGGCCAAATTAATTAACCACCTCCAACCAACAGAAGAAAATTATGAAGCCGCCTGGGGAATTTTGAATAGCAGATATGACAATAGAAGACTACTGATTTCAACATATTTAAATACGTTGCTCAGTCAAACAACAATAAACATAGAGATCTGCAGCAGCACTGAGAAATCTTCACGATACAACAACTGAATGTTTGTACGGAATACGTAACGCAGGGGTCAACATTGAGTCTTGTAACTCAATAATAATCTTTATCTTAACTAAAAAGCTAGACAATGAGTCGAGGCGGCTCTATGAGATCTCCTTAGAAGATCCAAGGGAATTCCAAACAACAACGGAATTTTTAAAATTTCTGGAAGGAAGATTCAATTCATTAGAGGCCAATGGCAACCAAAAGCCAATAATCCTACCGACAACCGCCTCACGAGAAAACAAAGGTCAAATAGTTAAACGGGCCTTCTTGACAACAACAAACATCTGTGTCTACTGCCGCGGGGGACATAAAATTAATGAATGTGGAGGATTTAGGAAATTAATTTATGGATTTTCCTATAAGAGTTTCGTATGAATTAACAAAACTTTAAGAGATTTTTCCAGAGATTAAAAAATTATACCGAATCAACTTAAGAATTTTCTACTTTGAGAAGCAAATAAGAATGTCCTTTTATAGCAGTAAAACTTGACGATAAAAATTCGTAGTAATTAACCTTAAGCAGTGCATTATTAAAACTAGATGGTGCTTAAAAAACTACTTCACGAATTAGCGAGAATTGAATCTCATTCTCCAGATATGGTCGTCAATGGCCTTCAAAATTGAGTATAAAAACCAAAAATTCTCCTGACTACTGATAGGTGACATTGACCTGAATAACAAACTTCGGAAATGGCATATATTCGCCATCTAAATTTGAGTAAAAATGAAATCAGTACACCTAGAATATCAAAATTCGTAGCAATAAACCCGAAGCCGTGCACTATTCTATATGCCATTATTACTCAAATTTGGATGGCTATTATCGGTCATTCCGAGAGATCGTGATTCAGGTCTGGCTAGTACAAGAAGTTGGTCACTGAGTCGCTTATCCAAAACCACCTATTGCTAATACTGCACGACTTCCGGTTTATTGCTACGGATTTTGATATTCTCATTGTGCTGATGTCATTTTTACTCAAATTTGGGTAGCCATTATCGGCCATTCACGTACACGAGGTTGATGATTGAGTTACCTACCTAGTGCTGATAATGCACGAATTCGGGTTTATTGTTACGAATTTTTATATTCTCGGTGTACTGGTGCCATTTTCACTCAAATCTGAATGGCCTTTATTGGCCATTCACAGAGATTCAGGTCTAGCTAATACATGAAGTTGGTCATTGAGTCACTTAAACAAAACCACTTAGTAGTAATAACGTACGATTTCGGACGGTTGTCGTTTTAACTCACATTTGGATGGCCATTATTGGTCAATCCGTCCGATAGCATGTGAGGTTGGTCCTAAATCAAGCATTTCGTGCTTAAAATGCTTGACTTTGAGTTTTTTGATAAAAAGTTGTATATTCTAGGTGTTCTTATGTCATTGAGTTTAACTCAAGTTTGAATTTAAAACTTTATGTTATTTTATTAAAATATAGGGTCATATAATAAGTCTCCGCGGTTTTTGATGCATTTTTGAACAAAAATTTTCTATATTGAATATAAATTTTAATCATGTACACATTGGCCATTATTATTTATGATCTATGGCCATTTTTCGGGTAGCTTCATAATTCCATCGGTGTAGAATTTGTGTGGTTTATGGTCGACTAATTTTTTACCATCAAGAGAGTTTTGCAGAGACCGAAACAAATAGTAGTCAAACGGTGCAAGTTCCGGGCGATACGGTGGATGCATCAAAACTTTCCAACCAAGTTCCTTCAATTTGTTCCGAGTTATCAAAGATGTATGTGGCCGCGTATTGTTATGAAGAAACACAACTCTCTTTCTGATGGCCAATCTTTGTCGCTCTTTCTGGATTGTTTCATTCAAACGGACGAGTTGTGCACAGTACGGAATCGAATTGATGATTTCGCCACTTTGCAGCAGCTCATAATGGACAACTCCCTTCCAGTCCCACCAAACACTCAACATAACCTTGTTTGCCGTCAATTCAGGCTATTTCAGGCTATAGTGTCTCCGCTATTTCCTGACAGCTTGCATGCCGGTCTTGCTCCACCAAAATTTTAAAATTTTTAAGCGATTTTTTCAGTGACTGGCCAACCACTGAGTGAGGACCACCAAGTGAGGGCAGCCCAGGAGAAGGATGCTGATTTGCGCCCGATTTTTTACCTGCTTAAAATCGGTAAGTATTTCGATTATTTTACTAATAATAATGTTCTATTCAAGATGAAAGGCGAACACCACTGTTGGTTATGCCGAGAAAGATGGTACGAGAAATCATTAAAATCTACCACGATCAAGGACACTTTGCTGTGCGTAAAACTGAGGAGCTTATCGAAAATATATATATATATATATATATATATATATATATATATATATATATATATATATATATATATATATATATATATATATATATATATACAGGGTGGTTGAGACCAAATGTTACTTCACTCTGCTGTCAATTGTGTAGTTATCATTTTCGCGCGACAATTTTTTGGCAGATTGAAGTTTGGTTAGTTGTTTACATGTGGTCAACAAATAATTGTTCTAAATTAATATCTTCATGAAAAAATCGTAATGGAATTCTAACATAATAGTGTAATTGCACTGTATTTGGGTGGAAATTCACAAACAGCAATAGTTCGTCAGCTCCAGCATTTGAATGTGAATAAAATGTTTGTGTATCGAACCATAACTCGATACAACGAAACTGGTAGCATCGCTAAACGCAACAGAGGCGGTCCTAAAAAGACAGCAACATCAAAAGAAATTATACGAAATGTGAAGAAACGAATCGTCTACATGTTTCACGATACAGCATTCAAACCATATTGAAAAATGAACTACACTTGAAGCCCTACAAGGTAAAAAAAGTTCAAGATCTTACGGAGGCACAAAAAAAAAGTTAGGCTTGAAAGAACACGAGCATTGAAGGCCTTGGCCGAACGTGATGAGATTCCAAAAATTGTCTTTTCTGATGAGAATTATTTTCACCATTCAACAGTATGTGAATAAACAAAATGATCGTGTTTGGTTAGAGCACAAGTCCAACGATAATTTGGACACAAGAGTTGCCATGCGCAAGCAATCACCAGCTTATGTTATGGTTTGGGCTGCATTGACTGCAGATGGACGCACTCCTCTGGTTTTCATCGAACTTGGAGTCAAGGTAAACCAAGAAGTGTACCGCCAAAAGATCCTAAACGATGCTTTGCTACCTTGGGTACGTAAACACTTTGATACGAACCGTTGGACATTCCAACAGGACTCGACACCGTCACACAAAGCTCGAGCAACACAGCAATTTTTACAAAATTGCGTTCCGCGGCTGATTTCGTCGAAAGAATGGCCACCATATTCACCAGACTTGAATCCCATGGATTTCTCCATATGGTCCATTTTGGAGAGTAAGGTGTCCACTAAAAAATACGAAAGTGTTGATGCATTGAAGTCAGCTCTTGTTCGAGAATGGAATAAAATTCCGCAAGCTCACGTTCGGTCAGCATGCAATGCTTGGAAGACTGAATCAAATAATCAGAGCCAAAGGAGGTCATATCGAGCAGTAACATGTTTTTCATAAAATGTAATATGTTTTCAACATATTCCACGAAATTTCAATAAAAAATAATCAAAATTAAAAAAATTACAGCGTTTTAATTTGGTAACACTTGGTCTCAGCCACCCTGTATATATATATATATATATATATATATATATATATATATATATATATATATATATATATATATATATATATATATATATATATATATATATATATATATATATATATATATATATATATATATATATATATTACATATGTCTTTTCTCTTGTTGTGTACTAGCTGATGAGAGAGAAGTTAAAATAAAACATAGGAACACGGTGAATTCAAATTTTATATTTTGCGAAAATTTAAACATGAGCACTTGATGATAACCATTAGCTGTTTTTAAACTTTGAAAGACTGAAATGCTTGAAAATTATTTCAATTGTTTTTTTTTCTATTGCTGCGATTTATTTCCCGTCATTATTTTAAAAAAATCCATTTTTTTAACAATGGGTCGAGGTAAGGAAAAGGAAAAAATTGGTAAAATTGTTGCATTTAAGCGAGAAAAATATTCTAATCGGCAAATAGCGCTTAAAATTGGTCGAAATCATGAGACAATCAATAATTATCTAAAGAATCACAGAAATGGAAAAACCCGTAAAGGGCGCACATCAAGAGCAACAATAGAACGAGAGCGTAGGTTAATTTTACCGCTCGCAAAATAAAAGATATAGTTGGAACTTCAGCCAGTATCTGGACAGTATCTTATGAAAAATCACATTTACTTCAGCGTCATAAAGATGCTAGATTAGAGTACTGCCGGACCAATTTTAAATTGGAAAGAAGAATGGCATCAGGTGATGTTTTCTGATGAAAAGAAATTTAATTTGGATGGACCTGATGGGTTTCAGTACTACTTCCATGAGTTAAGGCAATCTGAGCAGTTGTTGTCTCGTCGTCATAACCCTGTTGGTACCGTCATGGTATGGGCTGCAATTTCATTTCATGGCGCCATCGATTTGGTTATTTTGGAAGGTCGGCAGACTTCAGCGAATTACATTGAACTATTAGAAATACAGAAAATTAATTTCCAAGAAATGTTCAATGGCCAACGATGGATTTTTCAACTAGATTGAGAAAACACCATTAAATTATGTACAGTGTCTGTTTAATTCCTTATCAGATAGAGTTTTTGAAGTTGTATTCAAGAATGGGGGACCTACACATTATTAACAATAAAAAAAATTAAAATCAATAGTTACTTTTTATTTATTTTTACTATTTTATAACACAATATTTAAACCAATCAATGGTTATAATGAAGTGCTCATGTTTAAATATTCGCAAAATATAAAATTTGAATTAACCGTGTTCCTTTTTTTATTTTAACTTCTCTCTCATCAGCTAGTACACAACAAGAGAAAAGGCTTAACAAAAATTGTAGCAAAACAACAACCAATGAAGAATTAGGGCAAAATTTAAAGTGGTTATAACCACTGTGGTTAGGTGTTTTAATGAAAGACTTGTTTTGCTATATCCCTGGGCTAGATTCTCTTTAAAAATATTCATATATCTTTTTAATTTCATAGTCAAATAATTTTTTTCTTTCTGGGCTGGGATAAATTCCAACAACTTATAGTTCAAGTAAATTTTATAAATTCCGAGGCTTGTATAACTTACTATAACAGTAACTGAGCTTTTTTAATAGTGTTGCCTGGTTAAACCTTTTTATTTTCTGAGCTAGAACTCTGGCCTATCTTCTTATACGTATTCAATTACAAATATGATAAATTTGTTCATTTAAGAGTTCAAAATTCACGTTCGGTGGCCCTATTCCGGGAATTCGGGAAAATTACACAGCTTTTATGTATAAATCTGTTTTACTGGCCTATTGAGGAAAAAAGTGTGATGTAAATTTTTATAAATCGGGAAAAATATTTCAATAGTGAAACAAAGCGGAGAAAAATATTCCTAATTTCATTTTGCTTCCAAAGCAATAACCACTAACATTTTACCTTAGTAAGCCAGAAAAAACTGACCTAAACAAAATGATATGTAAATTCTTTCCCCAGTTTTCGGTTCAAGGAAAATCACAGGTAGACTTTTGGCTATAATTTCTCGAAATAAATTTAGTGGAGTGAAAATTACTCCATATTTGTACAATTCAACGTCATAAAATCAAAATAGTAAAAAATGTGCATAATTATGAAATGCCACATTAAGAAATGTATTAAATATCATCGAATTATAATTAAATTTGGCTGCACAGTACATTTACGAGTAAAGATGGATGATGTGCGGAGTATAAAGTGGTAGATTCAATTTCGTAAGATCAAAACTAATTTAATTGCAATTAATTACAAAAAATCTTGCAAATTTTTTCATGTTGTGTTTTGATTTAGAAAGGTCCATACATGTACGGTAAACAAACGTCGGTTAAATAGTAATCCAGTTTTATTTGGAATAAATAATGTTTCTTGCTTGAAATCATTCAATCACCTTGGTGTTAAATCAACATCAACAAAATCCAAAACTCAGTATTTTAATAAACTAGTTGGAGGTGAAAAGACCCCATATATGAGGACGATTTCGAGATCTTGATATATTTCATAATAATTGGTTTTATAGGGTTACACGCACTAAGACATTCAGATACCATTCAGATTTATTAGATCCAGTAAAACAATCTGAAACAATTCGCTGACTCAATTAATTTCACAAATTGCGTCATCTTTGAAGTACACTTCTTTATACGGTATAGAACAGATCTAAAACACAATAACAAAACCGTTTACGTACGAGGGTTAATCATTCGAGTGAGTTATTTATAGGCGATGTAATTTAAAATCAATTAAAAATGTAAAAACTTTTAAACCGTTTAGTAAATAAATAACACACTCAGTTACATTATATATTATGATAATTAGAAAATTATCAGTCATACACACACAGTACATAGTTTTTATTATTGTTAGACTACATTTATGCGGTTACGTTTGTTATCGCAAGTTTTTTTTACACGATCATAAAAAAATAAACGGCAATAAATCGCGTACTGTATACGAAAGAATCAGATTTTCCTTGGGCTAGGTCATAATTTTCTATATACGCAAACCAATTCTATATATTGCATAGTCTGACTGGTCTCTAATATCTATAAAACCATTATGATCATAAACAGTTTATCTACATATATATTCTAGATAACTGATGAAGGTGCTTATAAAATTTTCAATTATATTATTACATTTTTTATCGATTTATGGACTACACATTCATTGCTACTATTGTTGCGGTGATTTCACCTTCAAGTGATCGTTTAATGTATTTTTATAAACGAGTGTAGGAAAATCTATAGTAATTATTAGGTTTACGATCGCGTCTATATGTAATAAAAAAAAAATGAGGTTAAAATAATTGATCTTATTCTAATTTGCAATTAATTAAATTTGTGCATAATAAATGCTGGAAATCAATCTATATACAAACCGCAGAAATAAAATTTTGTGTTTTTTATATATTTAAAACCTTTACTTTTAGAAAACGTAAACAAGCTAATTACATTGTCAATCACCTAAATTGCAACATCGTAATCGAACTAAAAATTTAACTCAATAACAAGAATGAATCATAAGAGCTAGTATCTAATCGAAAAATTGTTTGATTTGACATTTTTGACATAACATATAATAGGGATCAATTTAAAATTTGGCCTACAGTCAACATTTATGTACTTGTTGTTTTTAGTAACTAGAAGAACGCGATTTACAGTTTAAAATAATTACAGATGTATATAAAGTATAGAAGCAGTGCCGCTAGGTCCTATTGGCATATACGGGTTATTAGAAAACGATGATGGATCTGTTTTTTATCGATCAAGCAGAGTTGGCCCGATTATTGTGCACCGTGTCAAATTAATCTCAAATGATCCGGTGTGTACAATTCGTATACTGATGGCATTAATTTTAGAATAACATTTGCTGTACCGATGATATTCTGCGAGCACAGATCACAAATAAAATCCAGTGTGAGAATTACAAATTTACTAATAGAAAACTTACTAAAATTATAAGATCATTGTTGACAGTTTCATCCAAATCAGTTTAACGCTTACTCGTATTAGCCAAGACAAGCATTCATGAACACAGATACATCCTGCACTTTAAAAATAAAATATTGTTACGAATTCGAAACCGGTTCGAATCACTGGATTCTAAATATCATTATATAGGGTGTTCCATCTGTTGGTTTTAAGCTCAATGAGATATTGCGGGTTGCGGTGGCAACCCGAAATTTTTTTGACAAATGAAAAGTCTTAACTATGCCATTTTTAGTCATGTGTTCGTTTACAACACAACAATGCGTAAATTACTTGTTGATTTTGGTCAACATGACGTTTTGAAAATAGTTGAAGATCTTAGATCATATGAACACCATCGACCAGTTCTTGCTCGCGAAACAGTAACTGTATGTAAAAATGTTCGTGAAGAGCCAAGTATCTCTTTGAGTCGTCGTTCACCGTAGTTACGTGCAATTTAAGATAATTCTAATGTAAATTGGCCACCTAGAGCATACGTTTTGGAAGCGTTAGATTATTTTCTTTGTAGTTTTTTGAAAAGTAAAGAGTATTAAAACTACATTCGATCTGAAATTGAGCCCATTAAACTGGTTTTATTGGAAAAGTGGTGGTCACGTAAACAATGTTGTATTCCATGCACAAATGGTATATAACCAACTTTTGTGTTCAATAAAAAAAAATTTCACTGACATCTCTTAACTACTAGTTGTACTAATTTTAACATGTTCCATAAATCGATAATAAAATTTCATTAGAACATGGAAGCGATCTAACTAAATCGAATTGCTACTAACATTCTGCTGGCCATGAATCGGCTGATTCATATAATTGATTGGACAATTTGAGTAATACACGCTGCATTGTTTACTCTTGGTTTGCTCTATTGTACTTTGCAGATTCACACTTTTCCATCTGTACCAAGATGCGTTGCTGTAATCTGGCCCAAACACCATGATGGTTCCGATGCTGCCGTTCGCCACATATTTAGTTTCATTCTGCCATTAATTCTTTCGTTACAATGAGGCAAGACAACCCCATTGCCAGTGTTCACTTTTATACATTCGTACTATCTCGCTGACTTGGTTCACAACAAATGTAGTCCTCGCTTCCATTCCACAACGTTTATCAAATGTGCTAATAGTAAAGCACACATCATTTCTAGTCTGACTGCGGCATAAACTTGTTCAATTGTTGCGCAATGCACATTTTCCTTGCGTTTGTAAATTTTGGTAAGTGGTACAGAGGTTAATATTGCCTGAGCAGCTTCTGGTTCACATAACTGTTATTGTACCTCAAGTTCCTTCAAACATCGTGTCTCCAAAACCGCTGTTAATGATCTGTTGGTCATTGGCTCGAGTTTGGAGTAACGTGCCATACATTTTATGACGTTGGAAATCTTCTTTATCAACCCACACATGCTGTACATTTTCTCGATATCACCACACACCACGAATTTGTGTTGGCGAAATCTCAACAATATCTTGATGATCGGCAGCTGAAGTGAGACTATCTATTAGTATGTCATTTAACGACAACCCTGTCGACGATTTGACAAAGGCATGAAAAACGTCCTAAGTTTCATGGTCGCATATACGATTAGTCTTGCGTATTCTATGAAGTAGGAGATAATATCCGTTTTCCTTATTTTTGTACCCAGGTGTTCGTTGCATATGTCCGCAAGCTTCTCATATTCGGTTATGAGAGTATATTAGAGAACTCATCATTGTATGATGTTCTAAGTATGGTTCCGAGTTGTTTAAATGGTACCCGAACTACAAATTTGCTGTCTTCGGCGTGTATTGTTGTCGATTGGAACCAATTTTCACATCCCTTTTCTCTTCTAGAACTCGCTATTCTCGGTAGCTATTCTCGACATTTGCCGGTCACTAGCTAAATGGTGTGAACTTTCGAAACGTAATGCTGGTTGCGAAACGTAATGAAGTAGTGGAATTTTTTGTCGATGTTGGCCGAAAAGGTTGGATTTTCGTGCTGTAACATTTCAAGGATTTGATCATGTTTATACGCTTGCCAAGAAAAGTGTTTCATTGTCTAATTTATCCAAGGCGATATATATCAACTGAAGCACTTTTTTGGTGTTTGATTTCAGTGCCTGGAGAGTCCAACTTCTAATATTGCCCACGTTTGGTTTTATAATCTTTTGCTGATCTAAGTATTACGAGTATAACCTATTTTTGTGCAAAAAAAAACACGTTTATTTCTAAGAAATGGTAAATTTTATTTTAATAAAAGTATTTTCCATCGTAGACTTTCGACCATCTTTCTGGCAATTTATGGATTCCATCGAAAAAAAGTGCTTGGCTTTTGATGCGATCCATTCGTCGAGCCATTGTTTTGATTTCCTCGTGGTTTCTGAAGTGCTGGTCTTGAAGATCACAATCTGGTGAATAGAGAGCATGCAGTAGAATTTCGTGCAGCAACAGCGTTTTTCTTTTGATTAAAGCAAAACAGTAATGCTTCCCGCAAATGCTGCTTTGTTGGTACGAAATTATGAGTCAAATTCAAATGCAATATTATGACCAGTATTAACTATTACTTGAACCAACATGCCTCTCCTAAAACAAATAAAGAAGAAATCGAATCCAGAAACAACCAAATACCGTAGCACACCGTTGATATGATCAAAGTAGCAAAGAAACGCACGAATCCCTATCCTCACCGGATAGAATCACTGTAAACTCGCTAATTAGCGGATCCATTTATAAAAATTATTAAATGAAAAACTATATAATGTGACTTGTCCTCGCCATCCCCAATCCAATGCAAATTATTTATGAACAAAAAAATCAAATGAAATCCAGTTCCAACGATCTAAAATTAACTAGCTAATACAACAATAAAGGATGTCTGGCATAGTTCCAGAATCCCAACACCCAAACAAACTGGACCAGAATTAAACACAACTATCCAATCGACTGTTCAACGCCTGGATTACAAAATAAATGATGAAGTAAACATCCAAATAAGACATTCGAACATAATCTATGGTCGTCAACCATTGTCTATATCAACAAATTTACAACAGTGTTAAATAAATAATAAATTATAAAATAAACAACCAGCACAATCACCCATATCCCATAACCCAGAACAGGCCAACCAAAACCCTCACCAATTCACAGTCCCCCTCCCATATAACCTACAAAATAATTTAATTAAAAAAACGTCACGATCCCCGAAAAGCTACCTAAACACAGCAACATTCAACTGCACTCCAAATCCACTCTGCAGCCTCCAAACCTTCCAGAACTTCAAAAACTCAATCTTCCGCTGAAACATCAAACCCACAAGCAAACCAGACAGCCATTATGATTTCAGTCCTGTCGGCACCTCCAACTTTAAACCAAAATTCTATTTTCAATTGGAAAGCATTATAGGCTTCAAAGATCCCCTTTAATCAAAAATCATAACCGCAGAACCAAATAGACACCGACAACTCCAAATCGCTAATCAAGCCAAAATAAAAATATAACAATTATTACACAAACGCTGAATAACTGGATGAAGGAATATCACCGAAACAGCTCTCTCCGAAAATCTTCGAACTAAAACCGTGGAAGAAACCACCTCTAAAAACAATCGTAGTAAAATGTACCCAGAGAGTTGTTCAAAACCCATTGAGGAGCACTCGATACTCGCTCCTCTACAGCAAAAAACCAAACAAACTGCAACACCTAAAATTACCTCCGAAACGATCCCAACAGACGGTATGAATCCTCCCACCATGAAACCACTACTATCCACCAAGCGACCCTGGGCCAACACTACCATTCAACAAAACCCACGCTTCACAAAGCCGTGACGAATTCATGACAGATCACAAACAGCTCAAAAACTTTAACGTACGACCGATCATCCCAAAACTCCAAAAATGATCCAGCCGCCGCTAAATCGACGGCAAACTACAACAAAAAACTTCCAGCAAAGAAACCAATTGGGACATACAAATCCAACTTTCAGGCAATGATTCAATACAAAATTGCAAATCCGCCTTCATACACTAACAATTGAGAACTACATCAGGTTCTAAACAAAACAACCCAAAACATGAGCACAACCCTCCGCTAGTTGAGAAACACAACATTCAACGAACAACCACTACTAACCGCAGACACCGACCTATCACTCATCATGAACGAAACCCATTCAAGTCACTCCTAATATCAAAAAAGATTCATTGCAATACAGCTGCAGCGCAAACTCGCCGCCACTGTGTAAACCAATCTCACACAAACACCACTCGTCAAAACTTAATCCAGTTTTCGCAACCACAGAGAAAAAGTATACCCCCCTCTCAACCGCCAAAAATATACATTTTGCGCGATCATTCAGTGCCTTCTATAGCACCGGTTTGCGACAGCATCCACCCTTTGCCGATGACGCCAACCAAAGTCGACGACAAGAGGTCAGCGTTAGCCGTCAGCATAATTAATATCATGTTCTTTCGAAATGTCAGGCAACCAAAACTACCCCGGATTCAGCTGTCAGGTTAAAAAAATTTGACCGGATTCAGCTGTCTGGGCAACATGTTGACATTACAAATTCGTTTACAAAAGAAAATCTTGCCCGGAAAAGTTGCTCGGGTTAGCTTTAAAAAAACACGATATTTTGTCAGCTTTTATAAAAAATTTACGCATACATATATACAAAAGTAAACGTCACAACATAAATATCAAAATATAGACACCGCGCCATTTGTACAATTCAATTTTAAATTTATTTTTGCGACGTATTTTCAAAATATCTTGTGTACTAAAATGTTGTGTTTATGTGCGAAATTATATAATTTCTTATGTTTTTAATTGAAAATTATTGATATTGAGTGGTAAATAAATTAATAAAATTAAGAAATGGAAAACACTATATGGAACATTTTAATTCTTTGCTTTATAATTTTTTATTATAGCGATGCTAACAAGCTGAATGATACACCCGGCATTTATAATAAACAATTTTTTGTCTTTTTTCTCGCAAATACTACTAAAAAAGTCGGGTAAATTTTTTTCATGTTCGCTTACATAAAATCCGGATAAATTTTTTGTTGTAAAAGTAAACGAATATGACATAAGTAAAAACAATACACCCCGCCTCCTCACTATGACGGCAAAAACCTCACAAAGTTAACAAAAATCTAAATTTTTGTATAACAAATCAACAAATTATGAACAATTTAAGTCTAATCGACTTTGCCAATTTTGAAATTGAACCCCCCACATCCACATTCAAAAACATTTAGTGCGAATCCAAAGAAATTCGCCCATTTAGACAACGTAGGCATCTATCTTGGGCTCATGAAGCAAACAAATTTTTAGTAAGACTGGATGCCTTAACATGTATCACCAGTCTGTCTCAGGTGGCAATATTCCAGAACTTCTTCCAAAAATAGTTTAAGAATACCGTTTCCATCCAACATACCCAATATTACCATAATTGGTTAAGGAATGGCCAAGTTCCTTCCCAGGTGGCCATATTCCAGAACATCTACTAAAAATTATTAAAGGATATCATTTCCCGCGAGTTCCGTCCTAGGTGGTTATATTAAAGTACTTCATCCAAAAATCATTTAAAAACCCATTTTCATCCCACATACCCAATCTCATCATTAAGAAATTGACTAATTCCGACCAAATTCCAGAACTTTTATCAAAAATCTTTCTAGAATCAGGTTCCTTCCCACGTGACCAAAGATCAATTAAGAATCCCATTGACATACCCAATTTTATGGGTACAAATTTTATGTTTTAAGATACTTCAAATCCAAGACATTAATTGTGATATACGATAAACTGTCGTCACGATAAGTTGTTTCACGATAAATTGTTTAACGATAAATTGCTCTACGATAAATTGTTCCACGATACGTTTTTCTACGATAAATTGAGTCTACGATAAATTGTTTCACGATAAACTGACAGTATAAATCGTTATTTGGTAAAGGACATCTTCTTGTAGATATTGTAACTACTTTTGCTTTTTAACAGTTTTCTGTTCGCAATGACAATAACTTTGGTTAAGAATCAATATAAAATTATTTAGGTAACAATTTTCGATTAATTGCATCTTGCGGAATGCAACGAAAAATACATCGTTACCATATCTGACACCTTATTCAACTCTTAGTCACCAGTACTTCAAAACCAAATGACTAAATGACATCGATACAAAGATTTATTCTAAGGAGTTCATTATAAATTGCAAGTCGATTTGTATTATTCTATTTTTCTTTTAATCTTCTGTGTTAATTCGCCTTCCATCAAACAACGAAAATGAGAAGTCGTTTTCACTTCCAATCTGGTGGATTAAATTATTCGAGCGTAATTTTAATTTTTACTGTGTAAAATCAAAATTTTTTAAGGACAATTCAAATTTACTCGTTTTCGAATAAAACAACTACGAGTATATATTTTTCGAACGGCGAATTTACCCCCATATCTCGGTAAACTTTGCTAGATTTTATCAATTTGTGTTTGAATGAAAATAAATCGAAAACACAATGATGGAACAAGAACAAAATTTGCTTACCCATATAACCGACCATTTATGTTTTATTTTATAAAAAACGAGATTAAGTTATCAAAATATAACAGAGCGCAGATTGCTCTCATTTTTGTAAACTATACGAGGGCTGCCGTAAAAGTTTTTAGAAAAAGTAATAAAAACTTCAAATTTTTCATCAAAAATTGCTTTATTGCTTTTCAAAATATTCGCCGCTTCAACTCTTTTGCTTCTTCATGCGATAAAAATTCTTGTCCACGATCCTTATCTTTAATTATTGGAAACAGGAAGTAGTTATTGGGTGCCAAGTCGGGGCTGTAAGGCCGATGACCCATAATTCGATCGTTTGAGTGCTCAAATACGCGCTTGTTTGATGTGATGTGTGTGAGCTCGCATTATCGTGATGTAAAATGATTCGCCGTTTTGGGTTCTTTCCTCTCAATTTGTTGAAAACCTCGGGCAAATAAATGGTCGATTACCAAGCTGAATTGACTGCCTTTTGATTTTCAAGAGCCGCACAAGATTTTTTTTCGCGAAGAAACACACTACCATGTGCTTGCCAACGCTCCAAACTAACACAACTTTTGTTGGTGTTTCCTCGAATTGAAAGACCCAAACAGTTTATTGCCCTTCCATTTCCTGCTCATACGCATATATCTATGATTCGTCACCTCTCACGATCTTGTACACATTTTAGGAAGTACCTCCAACAAGTTTTTCAATCATTTGGCGGCACCAATCGACACAAACCTTTTTTGTGCATCTGTCAACAAATGTGGAATCCACGTGCACATAGCTTCCGCCCCTTTAAATGTTCATGTAAGATCGTACGTAGGCATGCCTCGATTTCATGGTAAGTCATATGAAGCATTCACATGAAGCCTTTCGAAAATCTTAAAAAACAACACAAGAAAATTTTCTCGCGATAATGCGCGGCGTACTAACAAATGGAGATTTGCATCGGGAAACACTAGTATTACTATTTTCTAAAAACTGTTACGGCACCTTATGTACAAACCTATTTAAGCTACGCTTAAAACGGTGTGTAAAAAATGTGTATTTCAGCAACAAATTGGTTTTGTCGCGTAACACATATTTAGAGATGATCTACAATTTTATTGTTTTGAATTGAAGAAGCGGAAATATCGATTCAGAACAAGCTTATGATTTTAATAAATCTTAACTAATGTTTTGCCCAGTTTTTATGTAAAGGGTTATCAAAGGTAATATGCATGCTGCCATACGAATATGCGATGGGGAAAACAGCCGTAAAATGATAAACAGGTGTTATAAATAATATTAATGACTTAATTATAGTTTTATTGTAAACATAACGAGCATCCGTCTTTACAACACGTTTGTGTTAATTTCTCGGGTTTCAAGTTATTAATTATTAATGTTCTTATTAATATTAGCGATTATCGGCAAATGTGCTAAAACTTATTGAGCCTTGATCAAACAAGCAGAGTTACTCTATCAAGGCTACCTATATTTTGTTCCTAATAATCCGGTTTATAAGTTCAATTCAAAACATTTCCAAATAAATTGAAATTCAAACCATTAAAAATCATAAGCCACATGCGTTATTAGTTAGCGCCAGTTATTCACAAACGTTTCTTGTACGTACACTAGATGTATGATGTCTCTGATATTAATGTTTAATTAATTAGAATTTAGCCATTAAATTTTTGGTAAAATTTTCCATAATTGTTATCTGGTGTTTGCGATATAATTACGAGGAGTTAACGTCAAAACAAAATAATTCGCATATGGTTACTCACCCAGGCAATAATCAAAATAATATTTGTTAAATTTTCCATTCAGCAATACAACTTCTAATCTACTCGTATATAAAATGGCATAGGTCATGCACAATAACATGATTTGGTTTATCTTATCTCCCGAAATTTTATATTATGATGATTTTGGAACAAATATTATTGCCAATTTTTTGGTAAACATAACCTACCCGAATATAAAAATAATTAAAACAGTTGTTTCGTATTTTTATTAAAAACAAAACAATTACCAAGTATAGATAAGAGCGCCTGGAGTCTATAGCTTTACCAAAATTACTTTCAAATTTATACCACCTTGCAAGAACCATAAAATTATCCTTGGTATTATTTTACCAAGTTTAACTTAGACTTTTGAAATCATTATATTTCAAGAACAATTTCAAACAAATGAAACACAAACCTTTATACACAATGTGGCTTAATACAGACCCGATTGTTAATACGCTTGGTCCAATAATATACGACCAACTGGTGGAATTTGTTCATATGACTTTGGATGCCAATAATGAAACAATAACAATATTGAATCTGTGTTATAGTGAAGTTTCTGAACTAGAAATGACAAAAAACTTTACAACAGCTCAAAAAGTGTAAATCTATGACAAGCTAATCGAACCATGTGCGATAACCATGCTTTATGATTTCTTGAAGCTAACTTATTTATGCGGTGGGGCAGTCATAGCTTTTTTTTAATTTTAAAATTTTGCCGTAGTAGAAAGTGTAAAGACTACGCTTCGATTGTCAATGACAAGACATCGTAGATGTCTAGGTAAATCAGAGGATAGTATCGTGTAGTACTGATCCGACTGGAGCATAAATTTTCTATGTTGGAATCATTAAAAATCGAATAATTCCACCATTAGAAAGCCAGATGTCTAAGTAAATTGAAGTATGCCATCGTGTAGTATTGATTCGATTGCATCTTTTATAGAAGCCAACAAAATTATGCGACACAGTTTTTCCTTAAATTTATAGAGACCTGTGAAGTATGGCCGAGATCGGCCCGCGAAAATGACCTTTCAAATTAGTTTTGCTACAGTACCGGTCTAGAACAATTTACTAAAATTTAAGCTTCACTGGGTTATTCCAGTGAATTTTTCCGAAACCAGTTTAGCAGAAGTGGCAGCTCCTTTAATTATTTTGAAAAGAATGAGGTTATGCCATTTAATCATTTTATGAAAAACGGTTTAAAACAAAGAGATCAACATTAAATTTAGACCATTTTTAAATTTTACCGAAAATGGCTGTAATTGATTTAAAATACTACTGTGCGACCCGTCGAAGCAAACATTTTTTATGTTGGAATCATAAAGAATCGAAAAATTCGAAAAATTCAACCATTCGAAGGTCATTGACAAGGCATCGTAGAGATGTCCAAGAAAATCGAAGTATGTTACCGTGTAATACTGACCTTATTACATCTTTTGTAGAAACCAACATAATTATCGAATTTATGCTTCGACGAGTCGCACAATTATGTTGGCTTATACAAAAGATTCAGTAATGTTAGACCGGTTTCAAATTTTTGGACACTTTTAAATTTTAGGACACTTTTATAATTTGGACAGAAATTTACGCGAGTGTCCAAAATTAATTTTTTAGTCAAAATATGGATTTTAGACAGATATTTGGAATTAGATTAAATTTTTGTATTTCATATTATTATTTTTAAAAATTACTTTAATCATCAGGAATATACATATAGGGTGTCTGAGCAAGAGCGCCGGATTTAAATTTTCCTCCATTTCGTTAATACGAGTTGTACGGTGATTTGTTTTTGACAGAGGAATATAGAGAAGTATTCAAACTAACAACGTTTAATTATTGTAAAGACACATTACAAAAATGGTGAAAGTTTTTCGCATAAATGTGGCTGTATTTCACCAATAACGCGCCGTATTTCCTCTTTAAAATGTTCAACTGTTTCAGGCTTATTCGCATACACCTTTTCCTTCACATAGCCCCAAAGAAAAAAGTTCATCGGTGTTAGATCGCACGATCCTGGTGGCCAATGTTGATCGCCAAATCGAAATATATGTCCTCCACATCAATTACATCCAACTCGGGCCACAAAAACTCCATTAACATTTCGCGATACCGCACTCCCAAGTTCCTGGATTCTCGGCCACAGATTCCCTTACTGTGGCTCTATTTTCGAGTGACTGACAAGGCGACGAACAATGATCATCTGATCCATCAGCGTAAATTTGGTCTCAAATTTTGTAATTAAACGCCTCACTGTCGATTCATTTGGCGCACCGCAAACTTGACGTAATTGGCGAACTTTTTTCTTAAAACTTTTACCATTTTTGTAATGGGTTTTTATAATAATTGAACGTTGTTAGCTTCAGTACTACACCATATTCTTAAATCGCTTGGTCTGTATGTGACAACTGTCAAAAATCACCGTTCAACTCGTATTAACAAAATTACGGCAAATTTAATTCCGGCGCTCTTGCTGAGACACCCTATAGTATGTACATAAAAGAATGTCATTATAGCTAATGATAAATTACAAAAATCTCAGAGATTGGCTCGCATAGTGGCTATAGCTATAAAGGATTGTAAAGATCATACATTGTGGAATTAAAATGACCTAATGCCATTTCGAAATTAGCCGTAGGGCTCTCGTATATAATTTTTGAACATTCACACTTTTCACGATTTATATATGGAAGGAAGTCGTTGTAGATTTCGAAATGGCATTAGGTGATTTTAATTCCACAATGTATGCCTTTTCAAACCTATATATAGCCACTATGCGAGTCAATTTTTGAGATTTTTGTAATTTACCATAAGCTATATTGACATTCCTTTGTATGCATACTATATTCCTGACCATTAAAATAATTTCTGAAAAAAATAATACGAAATTCAAAAATTTAATCTATTTTACAAATATTTTTTTATTTACACTTTCTAGAAATGCACACTTGGCCAAATGTCTGTCAAAAATCCATATTTTGTCTAAAAAATTAATTTTGGACACTCGCGTAAATTTCTGTTCAAATTATAAAAGTGTCAAAAAACTTCGCACCGGTTAAGGTCAGTACTACACGATAGCATACTTCGATTTACTTAGATATCTATACGATGCCTTGTCAATGGCCTTCTAATGGATGAATTTTTCGAATTTTTCGGTTTTTTGTAATTTGAAACATAAATATATATTTTTTAATTATGATTTTAATGACATAAAATAAATTTAAATAAATAGTTTTTTTACACTTCTTTAATTATCTTGTTGTTCTAAATTAAAAATTATGTTTAAAAAGTGAGGCATTCTTATAGTTGAAAATGTAACATTTTCTTTTACACTTTCTGATTGTTATAAGGTTTTTTGTCAATTTGTGACACTGCCACTGTGTACGCGTATTTAACTCGGCAGTGCGGACGTTTCATTTTAATTAATTAAGCTCTTCCGAGCTACTAAGAGCCTTTCAGTTTACAAACTAAGGTTAGACGAAATTTTAAATTGTTTAACTTTCACTAGAATATTATAAGGGGGGAAGGGGGGAGGAGGGGTTTCAATGGGATCAAAAATGTAATTAAATGGATCAAAGTTTCAGAGTATTGGTATAACTGCGGACTAACGAATAAATTCCAAACCTATTCATTCAACATTTGTGAGAGAGGTTCAGTCAAAAAATTATAAGTCAAAAATGTAACACAAGATAACTAGAAAGTTTCTGTAATAAGTTAAACTATATGCTGTCAGTCAGACAAATAGACTGGCGATTTTTGAATATTCTATAAAAAAAATATTATATTTGAGATTCCCTAAATTTTTCCTAGTGTTCCTAAACGCCGGCCATCGTAACATAAACTTATTTTGAGTAGGTCATGATCTATTCTGACAGAAAATTACTCATTTTTAAACCATTCTATGGTCCTAGAAGCTTAGGATGGACGATTTTTGAATATTCTATTGAGAATTATCGTATATCGCATTTTCCTGAGGTTTCTAAACGCCGGCAATCACAACAGAATTTTTTTTAAATTATATCACGATCTTCTCTAACAGAAATAAGTTTTTTTTAAATCTATGGTTGCAGGCCCTAAAAATTGACGATATTTAGATTTTCTTACGAAAATTACTGTACACATAGAGTTTCCCAGTGCTTTAAACCTAGCTTACAATTAAACCAGCACCTTCATAGACGTAAATTTTGATATAGCTATGATATCGGAATGGTTGTTGGACCAAAGTTTATTACAAATTAATAACATGAAGCTGGTTAGTTTAACACTACCCTTATAACTTGCCTAAGGGTATATTTCATCCCAAAATAATTATTTATGTTAAAAACGCCAATCTAACCGACTTTAATATTTTATTAGACCAGACCGCCAATAGATATTGGACCAAATGTTACTTTGTGAACCTTGTATAGGGTAAGTCAACCTTATCTAGATATTTAATAAATTATTTTTGTGTCAGGTTAAAGAGAATTGGGTTCAGAAGTTTACAGCTCCAAATATGTAGGTGGTAAAATCGGCCTTTAAATTACATATTTAAAGCTTTAACTTAGAAAGCCAATTCCACCTAAACGATTTATTACACACCTGGATAAGGTTGACCTACCCTTGAAAAAACTTCTAGAGTGACATTTCGCCCAAAATCTGTTGGCGGTCGTTTTGAAATAAATTATTAAATTTGGTTAAACTGAATTGTTTGAAATAGATAATCGTTTTGGAGTGAATTTTTTTCTAAGGCATGTTATTGGGCTGGTCTTGAACTAACCAATTCAGTGTAATTAATTTGTAATAAATTCTGACCATCCCGATAACATAGTTGCATCAAATGTTACAATTTTGGCAGGTTTAATTGTAAACTCGTTCCACGAAAACAGTAACTGTAACAGTGACTGTCCCTGTCGGGATCTGTTATAATAAATGTGTAACAAATTATGGTACATCTCATTGAGGCGGGCTTATTTGGTCTGTGCAGGTTCAAAGCATACTTGTTTTTCCATATTTTTTCTGGTATTCTTAAACTGGGGCCGATCTATTTTAACCGAAAATTGACTATTTTCGGACAATTCTATGGTCCTAGGCACGTACAATTGACGAGATTCCCGAACTTTCATGCAAAACGCTGGCCGTCCTAATGAAAACTTATTTTGATTACGTCACGTTCTACTCGAACAAAAACCAACTAATTTTTGTGAAATTCTATGAAGACAAGCACTAACGAGTTCTTTGTATTTTCCTGGTGATTGTTAACGCCGGCCATCCTAACGAAAATTTACAGAGTATCGCCATTTTACCTATTGCCTTATGACAAATATAATGAAGTAATGAAGTTAACGGAAGCAAACGGAGCAGTTGCCTAAATCAATACGACATCTGGATATGCTCCTTGAACATGTATTGCAGATTTAATAAATTTTAATTTTTTGTTTGTCTGCTCTTCGTAAGAGAAAAGTAAAAGGCAAATGTCATTTGGAAAAGTTGTTTGCATTGGGGATGCGGTGTTTGTTATTTTGAAAAGATTGCGAGTATTTTAACCGGAGTTTAATCATTTATAAAAAAATGTATGGTCCCAGGCATGTAGGATTTATTATTTTTAAATGCCTATAGTGTGAGAATTATCGGATTCCCATGCATTTTTCAGGTGTTTCAAATGTCGGCTTTCCTAACAGAAGACTAACAATTCTATGACCCCAGGCACTTACGATTGACAATATTGGAATATTTTATGGAAAATAATCATATATCGAGTATCGCTGAATATTCCTGTGGCACATTAGGAGAATTGGAAAGAGCATTTTTATCTAAATTGTATTTTTCTGGCCTAATAAATAATTGGTTTTGGTGTAAATATTTTCGAAACAAAGTTAAATGGGAAAATATTTTCCACTTTTAAAATTTTGTGGAACAATAGTTTCCCACTTATCTTTGTTTTGAAAATGCTTGCACTAAACTTATACCTTTAGTAGGCCCGAAAAATACAATTTGGACAAAAAATACTATGAAAATAGTTTTCCCAATTCCTTATTCCCAGGTAAAGCCAGAATAGTGGCACTGGCATTCCTAAACGCCGAACATAATTTTGAGTGGGTCATGATCAACTCTAACAGAAAATTAGTTATTTTTAATTAAGTACGGAGTTTTCTTCCATTCCTTTCCGGATTATTCTTCCATTCTGTTCTTTGTTGAGTTTGAAGACACTATGTGTACTTTAATATACAAATCGATTGGATACATAATCTAGATCATAACCCGCTTTTCGCACTCTTAGTCGTGTCATAAAAAACAAAATAGCGCCTGTTACATTAATCTTCCCAAGAAGCGTTCTGGTGGTCAGCAATAAAAGCACACAGCAACTACCATTTGAATGGAGCTGTGGTGTATTTTCGCGACCTGTGAATTTCGTTAAAGCTGGTGATTATCACTGAATGTGTCCACCAGAATATTGAAACCGGTGATGCTGTTTAAATGAATATATGAGGTTAAATAATGTTGAGAAACGCAACGATCGATACGGCAATCGATTTGGCATAAGTTGGGTTATTCGGAGAACTCCACGAAATTGCAATGACTATATGCGGGAATTTGGTTAACATTTGGGCAAAAAACCGTTGAGGTTACCTTGGTCTTGTTGTGTTTACCGCCTGCAGTGTGAGTAGTTACAACACCAACTACAACTTTTATGTTCAGGCCACTTATAGCGATGCGAACTAATTAGGCGAACTTATGTAATTCAGTCTGTTGTCATCAATGGACCGGGATAAAAATACATACTTAAGCTTTTTCCATAAATTAGGAGGTGCTACTGATGTTTCACCGAAACCAGTTCACATGAAATGATAGCTTCCATTGTTCAGAATTTTTTTAATTTTACCGAAAATAACGAGTTTTGATAAAACAGAACTTCATTTCATAAAGGTCGATCGGTCTGATCTGGGCTGATATAACTCAAAAAGCAGATATAACACCATTTCTTATTAAAACAAATTTGTATAAAACGAAAAATCTCCTATAGAAGCAGCCACTTTCGATGGACCGATTTCGGCCAAAAATCACTAGTTCTTCGTAATTTATGGAAATAGTTTAATTATGACATTTGATCCCGATAATTCAATCCATAGAGGCTGTAGCAAAAATGTTTTGTCAAAATGCCAAATGTTTTGTCAAAAATCGTCATTCCCGCTTAAATTTTTTAAAACTAATCTGGACCGTTCCGGTTTCAAAATTAATGTTGAATCTTTTAGTTTATAATCATTTTTCTCGTAAACGTTAAAAGTGGCGGACCGGTTTTGATCAAAAATCACTAGGATCTGACAAAATTTCATACATAAGGTTTTTCCTTAAATGTATAGAGACCTGTGAAGTATGGCTGCAAGCAGCCCCCCAAATTAATTTTGGAATAGTACCGGTCTAGGTCGATTTATTAAATTTAAGCTCACTGGGCTATCCTGGTGAATTTTTGCCAAAACCAGTTGACCAGTAGTGGCAGCTCCTACAAATTGTTTGAAAAGAATGAGGCGTAAACGAAAAATGGTTAAAAACAAACAGATTAAAATTAAATTTAGACTATTTTTTAAATTTTACCGGAAATGACCGTAATTGTTTCAAAATACTATATTTACTTGGATTGACTACTATTCGAAAAAACACTTCATACTTAAATTTTTCTGCATTAAGTGAGCCTTGCGAAAATTTTGAAAATCAGTGTACCGGAGCCTCCATTTTTGCAATGTTGTCGAAAAATTTTGCTTTTTAAAAAAACGGCAAAGAATTAAAAGATTTTAATAAATTTAAAGATTTTATTTTCATCCAACAATAGTTGGCCTTGCAGGTTTTCCGAAATTCAAACATTACTTCTAGATTATACAAATAACTTCTACTAATGTCCGGTAGCTGCACATACATTCGTGACAAAAAAATGCAGGGGCTGGCCACAAGATATTCACCCCTCCATTTTTTAATAAAGAGAATTTTTGAGTCACGGTTCCATTTTAATTTTTTTGGCCAGCACGATTTTGAAAAAAATTCATGCAGAGGGTTTAAAGAATGAGTTTCAATTTCTTGAACGCAATTTTTATGGTTACGATTGGTCCAGATTTCGGTAAAAATCGGTTAGATCTTCTGGTGGGCTTCGGGTGGCTTTCTTTAAATGTGTTTCGGCTCACAGGATTCGATTGCAATGTTGCGTTAATTTAAAGAAACCCCGTTGAGAGGGTCTTCCTTAAACTAACACTGGTGTGGCCCGGGTCTTTATCTTTAATTTTTATTTTTAAATTTTCGCTTCACACGAGTTTTATAAATATTGCTTAGGAGGCGTTTTTGATCACATTAACATGTGTCAGGAAAATTCATGTAGGTGGTGAGGCATCAATATTTTATTTTTCGAAAACAATATTTTGATAAAAAAGAGAACAAGGAATTTTTAAATGCGAGCAATTAATTTCGATTGCAAATGTAGCGTAAAATCGTTTAGTGAGGCATCCGGTGTAGGTCAGGATCCTGTTTAAATTTGTTTTCGGTTCAAGCGAATTTGATTCATATTCCAGTGATAAGAGTTTTCTAATGCCAGGAATGGATTGCGATGAGAGCTAATTCAGCTTTTATTCATGGAGTTCTTGTTCGGGTTTGGGATCTACTTCTAACAACTTATTTTGCTTGTACGATTGTGATAAGATTAGGCAAGATCTATTGCAAGGGAACGATTGTAAGATGCTCTGATTTCCAAGAAATTAATTTAGGGGTCTTCCGAAGAGGTTGTCATGTTGAATTCCAGGACTCAATTACGATTTATCCTGATTTCGAAAAAATACTTCCAGAGAGTCGTCCAGTGAGGCTACAACATTTTGATAAAAATTTAATGGGAGATTTCGAATTCCAGGAATCACTTTCGAGGATGCTAACTCTCGAAAAAGTCTTTTAATGGCTTACCCGGCGGGAGTCGAGATATTTTTCAAATTTGTTTGACCTCTAACGATTATGACAAAAACTTCGATGGTAAGGGTTTTCCAATGCCATTTTGTGCAAACGATTTTCATAAAAACACTTGAGGGTGGTTTTCAAGTTATATTAAAAGATAACGAAAAGCCTTGTTCATAGACGTTTTTGGTCGGGCTTGAGGCCTTATATTAATGTTATATTTGGTTTTAATGATTTTCATAAAAATTGGTGAAAAAGTATTTTCAATTACAAGGGAACGGTTACAAGGAGTTCTGATTTCAATAAAATTCAAATAAATGTTCTCCAACGAAACTGCCATGATGTTCAATATTGCGGTATGTTGCAACATGTTGCGTGATGTACACTGTGTTGTTTGTTGTTGTTTCTTGTTGAGAGATGTTCTGTGATGTTCCAGAATGTTGCATAATCTTGCAGCATGTTGTATAAAAAATTAAAATTGCTAAACAGATTTTTCTAGTACTAAACATCGATTGCTAAGGGTGCCGACGTGAAAACAATTCATTTAAGACCGACCAAATGGCACAGTGGTTAAAGCTTTGGCGTTTGGACCGGGAGGTACCGGGTTCGAATCCCGATATGGGCAGGATGCAAAAGGAATTTTTATCAACAGATTACGATCTGTGATGAAATGGAACACATCTATGACCCCCTGTCGCAGTGCAAAACTCATGGGCCGACCCATCTTCCATGCCAGTATAAGCTGGCATGGAGCTATTCCATGTGCAGATGGTAACAAAATCGGACCGTACGTCCTGGCGTAAAAGTAAGGACGGAAAAAGCTAACCGCGAAAGAGTTGGGAGAGCCTTGGCCCCAGAACAGATTGCAGCGATAATAAAAATATAAAAAAAAAATCATTTAAGGGGCTTTTCGATGTGAATAAGAATTGATTGCAATAAAACCGTATTTCGCGAAAATTCGTTTATAGATTCGTTTCTCCGGCGAATGCCATGATTCATTTTAAAAAAATTTTGGCTTGAAATATTTTGATGAAATTCATATGACCTCGAATGAATTTAATGATTTATGTTGCATCGTGATGTTGCTTGAAATTGAGCTTTGTTGCGTGCTACAACATTTTTCATGGTGTGTATTCTGTTAAATAAGATCAATTGATATTTTGCATCATATACTGCTATATTGCTTCGGTTGCGTTTCGGCAAATGTTGAATATGTAATTGTTGTTGGTTAATCGTATTTTTGAGACTATCAAGTATATTTAAACGCCATAAAATTAATGTACTTGCAAAGATTTCGAAAATATTTTTGTTCGAGTGCTAATCAATTGCAATGTGCCCTAGTTTTGAAAAAATTAATTAAACTTTTTTTCTGGTAAAACCTTTAGGGAGGTCCGGCTCCCTATTAAAAAAGCAGCTCGGCAATTTCAAAATAAAATTTGAGGATTTTTGAGTGTCATAAAATGACTGCAATAATATTTGAATTCGGGAAATTTGTTTTGAGCTCGTCCAGTTTAGTCGAAGTTATATTGTGTTTTGTTCCACAATAATAGGTACTATCAAATATGGCAGGACTGTGAAATATTGTCAATATAAATAAACCTATGCCTATTATTAACCGCGTAGGATAAAATACTGTTTGTGTGTTAAACATAGAAACCCAATATTAACAATCAAGCAAATCTACGAATTGTGGGGAGCAATTATGTTATTAAATGCTGGTAAGAAAACTACTAGCTCAGGTAAACTACTAGTTCGGAAATGAATAACTATTGCGTAGTTTAAAGCATAGAAAACGATAGATCTTCCAATTCCAAGCATACGACTCATAATTTTTGTTTAATTTGTGTGAAATTCTGTGTGATTCTGCCAACTGATCCCTCTTGCTAATAAGCCAGGATTAACATCATAAAGCAATTACATGAATTTTCACTGTTATGCAATAAGTTAAAGGTCAGTAGATAGATACGGAACCCTCCAAAGAATTTAAAATCTTCGTATTGTAAGACTAATATACATTGATGGACAACTAATAAACGTTTGTTACAATCAAATAATAATAGACTTACAGCTTTAATGCGTAAACATCGATAACCCGATAGTCTTATTTTCACTAATTTTGTGTTTTATTCGTTAAAATGATAACGTCAGCTTTCATGATTAACCGTTATTAAAGTTCATTTAAATAAACGTATGACAAACAATTTTGTAAAATTATTTCAAAATATCGGGCTGATAACAAAATATACAAAAAATTGAATCGTGTATTTTAGCACGATGACATGATGTACAGCCCTTATAGAATCTACACTTTGATGTTCCCAATTTATGCATCGGAATCAAGTATTATATTACTGACCGATGTAAGGGAAGTAGTTATTTCTAATCAAATTCAAATGCATTTCTAATCTGGGCTTTCAAACCACATTTGCGCTAATCTTTCGTTCGTATATAAACATCATCACTTTGACGAGCTAATTGTTTTTAAATTATCGTTATTTAAGTTTTTATTAAATAATCTAAAGTTATATTTACAAAACAGAAAAACAAAAGTTTGATAAGAACAGTTGCACGTCAGATTAAACTCGCATTTACAATATTCATTTTTGTTTTTTTAAACAATATGATAAGCGCTCGCAGACGGTGTGGTTTATATACCTGGCTTTAGTTGTATACAACTCTTCAAAATCGTAAAAACAAAGAGTTCAAAATCGAAGTAAACATAAAAGTAATCAATATTATTGTAAATGAATCGTGAAACACACTTACGAATTATGTAAGTTGATTTATTTTATCTGCTGCACCGAAAGTGTTAAAGTGCAACAAAGTGTTTGTTTGGCTGACTGCGATAGTAAATTTAGCGAGCTTTGCGTGCTTATCATTCTTCCTGTATTGATATTTACGGTTCGCATTTTTATTTTGAATTGACTACTTATCGCTTTATTATACACCAGAATTAAAATAATTGGCGTCATAAATTTTCAGATAATACAAAAACTGAAAAAAATTTCATTGAAAATATAAACATTCGATTTAAGGATTAAGTTTAGAAATTTTTTAATAAAGAATCCTATTACTATTTGCCTTTTGTAAAGAAAATAATGTCTATCTAAAATTGCGATAGACTTTCTTCGAGGCTTGGGCTCTATCTAACAATTGAGACATTGCACAGTTATCAATTACTTGATAATTACAATTAGCCAAATGCTGGTTGATTTGAGCACGAAGAATGATCTCGAATGCTTTAGATAAAATGAAAACGTAACTAAGCGGTCTAAGATTATCCAAAGAATCGATACCCTACTTTTTACAATCGGAATCACAGTGTTTATTTTCCAGATTTCAGGAAACTCGGGACGCATGATACCACTGTTAATTAGGTATTCAATGGCGATACACTATATGGTAAAAGATTCTTTAGAAATTTTAAGTTTACTTTAACGTGACCGAATAAATTTGATTTGATAAGATATGCAATGGAATAACTACCGATCATTGGGGTACATTGCAAAAATAATTATTTTACTATTTCCAAAAAAAAAATATTTTTGTTTGGAAATCCTTATCAAGCTACTTACCCAATTGCGTTCTTTACGATATAATTCTATATTCCTCATATTGCCTGTTCTTTTGTACTTTACAAACGCATGATCCCACGCAAGCACAGTTTTAGCAATATTACAATTAAGTCATGGAGCATAAACCATGGGGCAGCGGGTTGGTAATTAACTTTGTTTTAAGTTGGCACACAATTGTCATGAATATAATATTGGCAATCATAAAAGGGTTTGTAACAATGGGAATTGACATTATCAGACGCCTGCAGAAAGCTCCAGTTAATGCCAGAAAAGTATAATTAATTATCTAACTTTACACTCAGAGGAATTATGAGAGTAAAGCATTTTTTACTTAATTAAATTTGTCGTTTAATCTAAACTAAAAATTAAATTTGAATGTCCCTATATATACAGTTTCGTTACCATTCAAACCTACCTAATAGAAAAGCTCCGTATTTGCATTCGTCGCTCTATCGACAATTTTTTAAGTTAGTTTTTATAATTGTTTTTGGAAATTATGGGTAATCTGTTTTTATTTAAACTTTTTTTTAAATGTATAAAATTAAAATATTTAAAAACAATCAAGACTAGACACGAGATTATGGATTTACCTTTATTATTGCAAATATTTGCTTAGTCTATTCCTAATTTAAGCGCAGCTCTACTCAAAATTATATCATTAGCACAAAACGGCTGGAACATACAAAATCTGCGATAAAAAATTTTATTCGGTAAAAATCGGTAACGCTAACCATCAGGGATTTTCGGAAAAATTGAAAACATTTCATTGTTGAAATTCCGGTTCAAAATGATTATAGTTATTTACTGAGAATAATACGTTGAGCTTAATGGTAGGTTACATATTTAAAGCGAGATTAATGAAATTTTGTAATTTTGAAATCCGGTGACATTTTGTAATTGAACATTGATTGCAGGCGACTGAGGCAACAATTTAAAGGCAGCTCTACTCAAATTTGTATTTTGTCCAGTTGGATTTAATGAACTTTGAAGGTATTAATTAATTGACATTGACTCCTCTTCATCATTCACGCGCAGCACACACCACCCCATTCACACAAGTACAGTATACCACCGGCACATGCAAGCTCTATGTACACTGACATGGACGGTGGGTGGGCGCTGGATTCTGCACTCCAACAGAGCGTTTTAGTTGTGTTTATTAACGATTGTAATCTATGATAAAATTCGCTTTGCCTCCAGTCTCTGGTGGGATTCGAACCCAGTACTTTCCGTTCCAAGAGCCGAAGCTTTAACCACAGCACCACTTGTAAATTACTTCTTTAACAAAAAATAGCCGGAAACCACCTTTGGGTTCCGTCGCAACCAGTCTGCTAATGAATGTGTAGAAAAGTTTGTGCAGGAAGTGCGAAAGAAAAAAATCATGTTGTGGCGGTATTTTTGGATATAGAAAGGGCATATGACTACGTGGTTCCGGGGAAACTTTATCAGATCCTTATAAGCCTGGGGTTTCCTTGGAAAATTTGCAAATAGGTGTATGAGTTCATGAATGAAAGAAAATTACTTTTGTGTGGTAGAGAGTACAGGTTGGAAGGAGCACGGAATATAGGCCTCCTCTAAGGCAGTAAAATTGCATCGACTATCTTCAACCTTTACGCGAGCTCGATACATAGGTTTAACTCCTCAGACAAGGTCATTCTGCAATTTGCTGATAACTTTATCCTGTTGGGCAAGGGAAGGACCATTGAGGAGGCCTTAAGTCGGGCTCAAGAATGTGTGAATCAGGTAACAGAATGTTTGACTGAAATTAATTTGAATGTAAATTCGAGAAAATGTTGTTGTATGACGTTTCGAATGAATCGTATGGTTGACGTGTGCAAATTTGAATAGGTAGTTGGGAATCTGAATTGATAAGCGATAGAGTTTTAAAGTGCAAATGGAAAAAATAGCCAAAAATTGCAAGAGTAGATTGAATGTAATCAAAAGGGCGATTAAACCGAAATGGGGAGCTCATCCTGATGTGACTGATATGTTACGAAAGGCGCTAGTGTCATCAAAAGTCGGTTTTAAAAAGTTGATGAATGCGGAGAATGCCTGTGCCAGGGTGGTATTGGGGGCGATTAATTCAACCCCAATACATACTTTGTGGCATCCACTTTGTGGAATTAGATGATTCACCTCTTAATTATAACAGGGAGTGGATCACCGTGCGAAAGACGGTGCGAATTTTGACTAAGGACAAAAAATTGGTGAATGAAATGAAAGAGAGATTGCCAAGAGGGACGGACTACCAAAGCACAACAAAGATCACGGGTGATTTTGGAAAGTATTAATGTATTTTCCAAAATTCGACCTGAAAATTCGAATTTCTTTCCGAGCAATCAAAAATTTGGTGATACAACAAAAGCGATGGTGAATGAGTTGTTGGTTAAGAGTGAGTTTTTAAAAATGTGAATGAATTATTTTGCCCATGTGGAAGTGTATACAGAGCTAGTGTGAATGATGATCGAGTAGGTGTAGGAATTTTTATTCCGTGAATGCCAGCATCTGTATAATGAATTCAGAGTTGATTGGGATTATGGAAGGGATCAAGTTGACAATGACACAAGGGAGGAGGAGAGTAGTATTATTATCCGACTCCCGGAATGGATTGGAATTAATTAGTAGGAGTGGGGGAACTCATGGTAATGTGTATGTGGAAATGTTGTATGAGTTCCTTCAGTCGTGTGGGAATGAGGTCATTCTTCAATGGATACCTTCAAACCTACAGATTGAAGGTAACGAAAGAGCCGATATACTTGTAAAATGGGGTTGAGAAGGTAAATGAATATGAATTCATGGATGGAAGAGATGTACTTCGCATGTTTCAGGTGAATCTGTGGAGGAAATGGGAGAGTCAGGTAGGAAGTACTTTGAGTTAGTTAGTTCTCCGTTGAGTAAACCATTATTTAAGATACTCAAGGGAGATACTAGAATGACAAGAACAATAGAACGAGTGAGACTGAATCATGGAAATTGAAAGAATGTTTGAAGAAACGCAATTTGATTGAGTGGGAATTATGTGACAGCTGCTTAGTTGTGGAGGACATCGAGCATTTGATTTTAAAATGCTCTGCATTTAATCAGAGCAGACAAATGTTTGATGTTCTTTTGAGTGCAAGAAATTTGCCAGAATTATTATGAATGGGAATGAAAGTGTATAAGAATGTGTATGATTTTATTAGAATGAATCAGATAGAAGTATGAAAAGGGATCGATGAGTGAAAGGTAAATGATTGAAATACTAAAACAAAATTTGTAATTTGAAACTGGGCCAAATGACACAAAATTTGAAGCTAGAGCCAAATAGAAAAAAAATTGCCTAAACGAACAGAATCTGTGACAATAAATTTTGTTCGGTAAATGAGAAGCTCGGTTATTGGAATTTTCGTATTTTGAAATCCGGTCACATTTTGTAATCGAACCTTGATTGCAGGCGACTGAGACGGACATTTCTGAGATTTGTGCCGGAAAATTACAAATTTACAGAAATTCTTAATAATTCATAATACGCAAGTGGTAGAATGATTCACTAAATTATTTCTACTAGTAGTCCCCTTGATATCGAAATGAGATTTCGCTGTCTTATTAGAATCCTGATGCCAGTACCTATTTGGCGTATGCTTTTCTGAGATCGGCGCAACTATACTTCAAACTAACCAAAGTTTGGTTTAATTTGCATTTGATAGAATAATAAAGAAATCATTTCTACCAGTAATCCCTGTGGTATTGGAAAGGTAGTTGGATTCTTATTTGTACTAACTTATTAAATATTACAATAAGACTGCGTACATGGCATCGGGAGTGAGTGCGCCACAAATTCTACAGTATCGCCCATAATGTATTAAAATAACAACTCAGTTAAAATTATTTGATTGGTTTTTAGTATGGGAACGAGTGTGGTGCTGTTTACTTCCGATGTCATATTCGCACAGTAAGCCTAGAATTATTTCGTATAGACATTTATGGGACCGACGCCACAAATTTTTAAAATTTCTGCTAGCGGCATTAAAAAAATTCTTTCTTGTAATGAAAATTTTATTTTTAAATGTGTAAACATGAATCTCAATAATATTTACGAAAATTGTAAAAATATACTTCAATGTTGTTTAATTATTTAATTTTAATTTATTTTGAAGATTTTTTTTAGCTAAGACACAAAATTTAAAAGCCTTTTCGGGCTGAAAAGACTTCTGGCTAAGTTATCATACATCATGGAATGTATGAGCGAGGTTGGATGGCGACGGGTAGCGATCAATTGGATTTGTTCAAGCTGTACGAACTGAATCGGTGGTTTGGATTCCCACGTTGCATTATAAGCGGTTTTGTAACAGTTTGGTGATGTTGCGAATTGTAACAGAGTTGGTGCGGAGTGGAACCGAGTATTCGTGTGAATCTGAAGTGTTTGGCGTGGTGTAAATAAAATTACGGTGAACACGGTGACTCGGTCGTTCGGCACAGTAGGAGGGGCTTTTGGTGGTGTGTACCGTGAGAGTAGTGGAATAATTGGGGATGGAGTTGTAAATGTAATGTTGGGTTAATTGGTGAGTGATTGTGGAAATTGTTTGTGTTGCTGTGTTTTGATGGATCTTGGGAAAATTGTTCTGGGATTGCTCGGTGGTGGTGTGTTTGTGTTTGAGAGATTGTTCCAGTGATTTCGGGAATATACAGAAAACAGTGTCAAGTTCGAGACCGGCAAGTTCTGTAGCTGTATTTGCATTCCAGTGGTACCAACTCGGGTTTGATAGAGCAAATTCGGAACCATGTGATGCTTGCATTGTCATAAATTCAGTTCCTTGTTGGATATAAAAGGAATATTATTGCAATGAAGTTATTTTTCTTAAGAGTGGGTTAGTAGTTATTTTGTTTTGGAATATGTGCAATCAAGTGGCTCGTCATGCGTGATATATAATTCAACAGTAGAATGTGAGGTCGAACAAAAAATTTTCTTCCAAATACATTAAGATAGAGGGTACTTTTTTCTTTCGTAATTTCTTGTCATTACCAAAATGCTTAATTATAATTTGTCAAAATATAAAAATTTTGCTAAAAATTCCTAACTGTCTTAAATCTTTTAAAGTACAAGATTTGGAATAAGTCCACTGACTTAGGTCATTCTTGTTAACCATGAATTAATTTCAGTAGCTGGTTATGTATCACACTTAGAAAAGGTGATGTAGCACGAACACATAGATCTAATCATTCAAAAATAGAATTAGTTTGATTGTGAATCGACTTTCATCAAATCGATAGTTTACTCGCAATTTGCCCTCAAATATCAACTCTCGATTCGTTAGTTTATCTACAAAATTTCCCGTACATCTTATATATAACATCTACCTTCTATATAAAATACTTATCATCAATACATCTAGTTTTTCATTACAAATTAGATTTGAGCAAAAAGTAAAAATGAAAACAGGAATTTTTTTTGTGAATTTTCACCTTTATGATTGACGTCACCCATTCAATCATATTTTTTTTTGTTATTTTTTTTTATATAATTTTATAAAGTGAATATTGGATTTCCAGAAGCAACGTCAAATTGAAAATAGAAAATCGAATTTTCCGTTTTTTTTATTTTTGGGCGAAATATGATATTGATGATTATTCCACTATATGTAGTTTTTATGTTGAATATGGTTCGATATTTTCGATAATCTTATTAGTCGTGTGTTTGTGTAACATATACGGTTATGGATTGATGATTATATCATATATGGTCTTTCCCAAATACATGTAATATGTATATATCGAAAGTGTATACACACACATTCATGATAAATTATTCCAGCTAAGTGTTTAATCCGATGACGTATTGATAGCTAAAATTATTTGGTTCAGTAAACATCAAACAAATTGCTAAACAGAAAACTTTTTCCTTCGTTCGTTATTTATTTAATTTATTTCGGGAGACTCGTGCACAATTAGAATTAACCTTCCCCCTCATTTTAAGTAGTTATATATAGAGATATATTTGTTATTATGGTACGATATATAGGCAGAGAACAAAAAGCGTCATACAAATCAACTAAATAATTTTCCTGTTATCCTTTAAGTTTCTTTTTCAAACTTAATTCATTCTCTCATCTCGAGTATTATAGTAATAACAATAAAATAGAGTAAACTTATTTTGCTGCCGCTGCTACCATTTGTTCTTCCCGTTATCTATAGGTTATCAGCTACTTTATATACGAACCTTATACGTAAATAAGAAAACTTTACGACGAACATGAAATGAAATAAAAAGTTTTTCTTGTGCTTTTACTTTTGGTTTTATCCATCAGTACAATAAAAAAAGAAGTTTTTTGCTTTTCGCATCCTTTTTGCCTTGATTCCAAGAAAACCGAAAGAAGACAACACAAAGCACATACATAATCTAAGAAAACAATTTTAATGGGATTGAAATTTCTAATTGGTTTTTTTTTTGGTTTATAGTTTTTTATTGCAAGTTCGTTGTAAGGGAATCTTCAATTTTATTCGGTTTTAGAAAACTAAAATAATTTTTGGCCTGGTGGATTCCCTAAATGATACTTTTTCCACGATTCAAATACATAGATGTCGCTTGCAAATTACAAAAATGTGTAACTCTCTTCATTCCCGATAACATTTATCACATTTTAACTTAACTACTCGTAGCTAGATTTTTAAATTAATAATATTAAATATTAAAAGTAACAATGTGACGACTAAAGGCAGTAAGGTAGCAGTAAACGATGTTTGGTGCTTGTTGCAAAATAATCACTGTTATGACTGCACCTTTATAAGATCTAAAATCGGATATGCTGGTGGAGTGTCTCTTAGAGACCATGCCGTGATCGATTTGGTTTCTCGTTCTTTCATCATTCGAATGTGGAAAAAACGTACTTTATACAACTAAGTTGTACATTAGGTACCTAGTGTGTGTAGTGTGTATTGTGAGGTGCAACCTGTTCGAATCGATGCGCGATCTATTTGCTGCACTCTTACCGATCTCTGCATTAAAGCCACCCACGATAATTTTAATATTGTGGTGCGCGGTGTATTGATGGCATACTCCAACTCGACAAAGGATACATATTTGATGTCGTGTGATTTACCTTCGATGGGTTTATGTTCGTTAAAAAGCGAAATGTTAAATTTTTTAGTGCATAGAGTCTGGAGTGCATATCCGCGTTTGGCATGGCGGAAGTTGATCATATGTTGATTTCACACTGATGAGAGAGATATGAGGCTACCTACACATATTACGGTTTAGAGCTCATAATGAATTATTAGTTAATCCTTAGCTGTTCGCTACAAAATCCGGTTACCCTGGGTTTGACGCGATTCAACTAAGATTTTCCGAAATATTTGTTCGATGCGGTGCATAAACCAACTTGAAACCCTGTCCTTTATATTAGTAAAGCTGTACGGCCCATGACTAGTAATTGGTCATTGAGTGAGATCTTATTTGAAGGCATACATAAGAGCCGTCGAACACAGCCCTGGATTTTGTGGTCTTAATATTGAGTTTTCAAACTTCGTGATGTGACAAATAACGTACTTCGCTATTTAGTTCCTCTAAATGTGGCTACTTGACTGAGTGACTCGTACTTTAACAAAAACTTTCGATATACCGGGTGTTTCTTTTAAACTGAGACGATCAAATATCTCAAAAAATAGCCACTCTACGGAAAAAATGTCCATTATCAAAATTTAATCATACCGCGGGGGAAACACATTAATGCAAAAAATAGTCCCCCATCCTCCGCTTTGTAGATGGAGCGGGGGTAACTTTTAAACTAAGATAGGAAGCCATATTTTTTATTGCAGATACGGATTCTACGACTAAAAGTACGTATGATTTGAATGAAATATTTTGTTCGGTTCATGATAGATGGCGTTGTAATCGACGAAATTCAATTTTTTAAATTTCTCCTTCTTAGAACACACGCATTCGATTATGCAATACGTTTGAAATAAAAAACATCACGTTTTCATTGGAAATATTCGAAATTCGTCATCAAAACAATTTATTAATGTAAATGGCAGGTGAATAAAATAATTTTAGCTTAAAATAAGTGTTCAAAATGATGGCCTGCGACTTCAATGCACTTATTAATACGCATTTCAGATGATTGTACACAACTGAGAAGTGTGTCTGGTTAAATTTCAGCACACGCATTTCTGATTCGCTCAATCATGTTCTCACGTGTTGTTGGTTCTTGTTTGTAAACTTTGTCTTTGAGATAGCCCTACAAAAAGAAATCTGGCGAAGTAAGATCTGGTGATCTGGCAGGCCAATTTACCGGACCAGCTCTATCAATCCAGCGACCATTGAAATCACGATGAAGTATTTCACGTGCCACCACCGAATAGTGTGCAGGACAACCATCATGTTCAAACCACATGTTCCGTCTCACTTCTAAGCTCAAATTTTCATGTAATATTGGCAGTTCATTTTCCAAAATGTTTCGGTACATTTGACCATTCAAGTTGCCTTCAATAATGTGGGGGCCTATGAGTTTTTTGCCAATTATTCCACACCACACGTTGACAGTCCAAGGACGCTGATGTTGAACTTGACGAAGCCAGTGCGGATTTGTAACACTCCAATCATGCATATTGTGTCGATTAACCGTTCCATGGTTTGTAAAAGACGATGCGTCAGAGAACATTACTCAACGAAAAAAATTGGGGTTTCGTTTTATTTATTCACGTGCCCATTGACAAAAAGTTACCCGATTTTGGAAATAAGCGCCATGAATATCTTGGTGTAAAGACACATGATATGGATGATACTTGTGCCGTTTAAAAATTCTCCAAACACTGGTGAGGGACAATCCGGAATCGCGAACTATTTCTCGTGTACTAACATGAGGATTATGAGCCACTGCTACCAATACAGCAATTTCATTATTTTCTCCAGTGACTGTTACTATACGGGTCCTCTTTTTCGGTTGAACATTTCCATCAGTAATAAATTGTTTGATAGTACGGCCAAATGAAGCACGTGAACGAATCCTATCCGGAAAACGTTGAGCGTAAATAGCAACAGCATTTCCAAGATTTCTGCCAGCTTCTCCATAAACCAGAACCATTTCAATTTTCTCTGGCACAGTTAAACGCTCCATTCTAAAGTATTTTATCGTTTATTTTGCAATTACGAAAAACATGAAGATAAGAAATAACACAAACGTTAAATGTGATTTACAAAACTGATAAAATTGTTTTGATGACGAATTTCGAGTAATTCCAATGAAAACGTGATGTTTTTTATTTCAAACGAATTGCAGAATCGAATGCGTGTGTTCTATGGAGAAATTGAAAAAATTGAATTTCGTCGATTACAACGCCATCTATCAAAAACCGAACAAAATATTTCATTCAAATCATACGTACGTTTAGTCGTAGAATCCGTATCTGCAATAAAAAATATGGCTTCCTATCTTAGTTTAAAAGTTACCCCCGCCCCATCTACAAAGCGGAGGGTGGGGGACTATTTTTTTGCACTAATGTATTTCCCCCGCGGTATGATTAAATTTTAATAATGGACATTTTTTCCGTAGAGTGGCTATTTTTCGAGATATTTGATCGTCTCAGTTTAAAAGAAACACCCGGTATATATACGACCGAGAGGAGGATTTGAAACCATTCCGCGTTCCATTGAAATTAGTGTGCATTTTGCTGCGGGATAGGTATATTTTCTCATAAGCGTTCCAATTATTGTCCATGGAAATTTCTTCCTGCTCCCAGAATAATGCGTAATGTTTCGGTGTTATCACTAACTGATACTTGTGTTTGGCCACGAATAACCCAAAAAACTCGTATGTTGAGCTATTAGTGATACAGGGGCCAAATGCTTATGTTAAACGGAATCCCATCATGTAAAGAAGTGTGATGTATATGGCATCATTTAATGTTCGGTCTTCGAGATTAGCATTTGTTAATTTGGTGAGACGTTGATAAATATTTAAAACAATATATAAATTTTGAGTACTTCGTCTCGTTCGTCTTTAGTCTTAAGCTTCAGAAAATTATTACACTCCGGCAATTTGTGATGTCGATGACAAAATGAACATGGTCGTATATTCGATTCGAAATATTTCAATTCTTAAGATTTCGGACTTTGTCAGCTATGTTGTGCAGGTTGCGAATTTTCTTTGCAAAGTTTTCTTTGACTATTGGAATTTCAAAAAATATTCTTACGGGCTTAACATTACGTACTGCAATTCGTTTTTTATCGTAACTTTGGCAAACATAATCCCACTCTTCTCAATAATCTGGTTCTGATATTTCGAAATTTTTAATGTGCTGAATTTAATTAAATTTATTCAAATTCTCTATTTTAATGGGGGCATAGAAAACATTTCGAGAGCTCATAAATGTAGTTCATAATTTTGACCGATTATTTTTTAAATTCTACGTGGTGGGCCAGCTCAACAGGAGTAAGCAATGATCCAGTAAAGGAGTAAGACAACATGTTCATGGTTTTGCTTGCTATGAAACGCGGTTTAAAAACTGATGAACCGTAGATGATTGGCAAGTCAGACACTTCCGGCCTTTGAGTTACGACAGTAACATTTCATGTTATTCTTTGAAATAAACCGTTTAGGTTATTCTACCCATAAAACTTATTCTCTCTAATCTAAAATGTGAATTAATTCTTTTCGAATTGATGAAAGACTGAATTTTTTTGAAAAACATGGCTAGAAGAAAAACTCCGGTAATAACATATCAGTGTGCTAGGCTATACGAATAATAAAATATTGATTGCAAATTGGTATCCTCGGGACTCACTTATAAATCTCAAAACAAGGCAAAATACTTTAACATATTTGTGTGACAGTAATTTTTTATAAGTGTTTTCTAAAAGCAGTAACAGTATTATCTTCAAAGGTAATTGACATTAAAATAATTTCTGTAAAATTATTCTTGCTCCAGGGGTTGCTTTCTTTGCTAAACTACACACAGATTACCGATTGTAAGCACATACAAACTAATTTGAAGGATGAAAACCAATTTGGTATTATAGGCTATAGCCAACTTGCAACGTGGCAATGTATCGATCAGTCCTTAAGACTCGAAGACAATGAATAGTGCAATTTTTATTTTTCGGGGTACGAGAACCCAAATTTTAAAACATAATTCGAAAATATTTTAACGCTACTATACTTATCCCGCCTAATATAGTTAGTGGGATAATTATTCGATTGGATAATGGAAATACTTTAGGTCAAGTTTTTCAGTCTTGTTTTATAGCTGGATTCGAAAAGTTATGTATGATGTTGGTCTAGTGTGTGCGGTTGTACAAAGTAATTACATTTTTTATTGTATTGATATTCAATTTATATGCGAGGGAGCGATAGAATTGTTTCGAAATTGTATGCTGTTTGGTCGATACTTTAGTTTGTTGCAAAATCATGATGTATAACAAAAAAGCAAAAGATCAAAATCTTTATGTTTAAAATAAAACCGATTCAGGCTCAAAAAACCTATTTTTTGTTAACCTTTTAATGAGTAACATGAAAATATTTCCTACGATCATAAGTTTAAATTTTTTTAAATTTATTCAGCGGAGTTTAAGTACAAGGTGACAAAGATGGACTGCAATGTAGGTTTTGGAAGGTTAAAAATTGAATAAATTTATAAAGGTTTTCTGTAGAAATCTGCTGCTTCAAATTTTTCATCAATAACTCTTATCTAAGGTTGTTTTTTTTGCTGGTTTAAGATTAATTGATTTAACGAGGTTTCTGATTTGGTTGATACTAAAATTTTTTAAAACATCTGCCGAACATAAATTTGTTCTGCTTGCCATAGATTAGTAAAAAATCAGCAATTTAAAGTTTTGTAAAAACCCAAAGTAACTTTTTTATAAATGATCTATTGCATTTCAGTCAACTGAACGCGATGGGTTACATTTATTTTCAAAAATTTCACTCTGCAAATAAAAATAACAAATTTCTCCAATGGATTTCATGCATTAGTTTTCTACTTTGCACAAAATTGATTTTGAACAGTTTGGAAAACATGATTGCCTGAGTAATTTGGGCCTATTCATCTTGGGAAATCAGACATATTGAAACACTATTTGTGATGCATAAACGGTTAAATCTGCAACCACAAGAAGCCTCTCTAACAATATGTATTCAAATTAAATCAAATATGTACAGGACTCTGTAATAACAAGGAGAGTACCTTTCAAAATATTGGGCGCAAAAATTAGTTACAGTATTAGTCAAAGCTAAATTGCACAAATACATTTTAAAAATTTTGCTTTAGTAGCCATAGTCCACGTTGCCTGATTAGGTAGATACTTCTTAAGTAAAGAAAAGTAAAGCAGTACTAAGTTCTTTAGTACGCACCTGAAAAGCTAGGAAGCCCGGATCAAAATGTTTTATTCTATAAACATTATTAGTTTAATAAATATTGTTATCGATACAAATTTTACGTCAAACAGTTCTATCCTAAATTTTTTATGAAGATCGTATATCGCTTTATGAGAAAAGTTTTGAGTGAAATTGTAAAAAGTTCACGCATCAAACTAATAAATCATATATTGATACGAAACAAACCATAATTTATATTTCCTAAATATATAATGTTTGCAAAATTATCCACGACTAATAAAACAATTCATCTGAAAAAAAAAATATTTTAAAGTTAAAATTTAAATATAAAATTTATTGATTCGGTATCAAAATATAAATTAGTCAATGGAAATTTGTAGAATGCAAAACATGGCCTATAATTTATATATTTATTTGTCTACTAAAATATTACATGCAGGAAGGGAAAATTGTTGTTCATAAACAATATTTTACAAGATTATTTCAACATGAGTATATCAATTAGTTTGGGTGCTACTTCAATATTTAATACATAGTTTATGTAATATAACTACAATAAAAAAATTACATGCAGGAAGTAAAGATTTTGTTTTTGTTTCAGTCAAAAAAGATTGAAAGTTTAACTCTATAACTGTTTATGTCGAGTATTACTCGTCAGAACGAAACGAAATTTTTTCGCATAGTGTCGAGTATATTCGTTCATAAAGATAAAAAAAATTACATTCGTCCTGAGCAAGGACAAATCAAGATCATTTAAACAAATACATTTTAGAATATTCATAACTAAAGAGGGAGAAAAAGTTTTACGAAACAAAATTAAACAGTTGGGTTAATATAAATTATATTATTGTTAGTGCAAAGTAAATATTGCTGCTAGTTTATCAAAATTCAGTGAATAATTATAAGCTAACTGAGTTATTAAATGGCTTCCAAAGGGCTAGAATTTTTACAGTGTCTAAGCAATTATATTTACATCCATATTGTCACATGCAGGAAGTGAATACATTTCTCCTTACATGAATACATTTCTGCAACGCAAAAATTGAGCTTTAACATACCTTTATTTTGTTTAATAGAATTATTGCTACATGCACGAAGTAAATATTGGATATTATTCAATAAATGAGATAAATAAATAAACTATGTTGAGGTTTTGATTAAATGCTTGAATTTATCACAATGTTTAAGCAATTTTACTTAACATTAAATATTTACAAGCAGGAAGTGAATTTCTTGAAAACACAAAAGGCGTCGATGGTGTTATAAAATACTAATTTACCCATGCTGTATTGTGGTATGCTGAATATAACCATTACGTGCACGAAGTCAATTTAAATATCTTCAAATAAATATAATTTTTAGGTTATACTGTAATAATTCCTTTTAAATTTTGGTTACAAATTCAGATATATTTATTAGTTTATCAAATAATTATCAAACTAGATGTGAATTATGCAAAATGCAGAATGCAGCTGTTCATTTTGCAAAATTGTATATGATTATTAACGATGAGTATCCCAACCATGGTTTTGCTGAAACTTTCAATACAAAATTTTAAGACATATAACTTTTATGTAGTATACTTAAAAAATTACATGCAGGAAGCAAATACAATGAAATTCAATGAAAAACGGATCAAAAGTAAAATTAAAATATGTACGCTATTGGTATCAAAATATAAATTCATCGATTGTGTATTGTGTAATGCAAAATATTTGTTAATTTATTAAACATATTTATTATTTATTACCAGCACGAAGTAAATTTTGCTGTTTGTTTGGCAAAATTAAATAAATACTCATTACTTCTTCTAATGGAAGCCATTATGTGCTGTTATGTGTTATGTTTAAATACTTAAATTTTTACAACATTAAATCAAGTATGTTTATTTGAAAAAATGTACTTGCTGGAAGTAAATACATCAATCTCTTGTTAGATACGATTGCAATCCAAAAATTGTTTTTTAAATGAATTAAGTTTGAATGAATAATAAATAAATAATGAAAAAATTATAACCTGTATGATATAATTATCTTTATAGTAAGAATGTTTTAAAGTGGATATAGAAACACAAATTGCGTCAATTGGATTTAAAAATACAAAATATTCCATGTAATATTGTGGTATGCTGAACTTATTTACAATTTTGTCAAATATTACTTTGAAGTGGGTTTGGCAGTTTTTATTGAAAAACTGATTTAAACATTTATAAGTATATTACACAATATTTAGGTGTTTCCCAAATTGTTGGATTTTTAAATTTTAAGTACAAATGTTACTACTTTTAACTCATTTCATGCATGAAGTGAATAATTTTTTACATAGGGTTAGAAATGTTTTAAACTTACAATTTCAATGAAACAAACATTGCTTCAATAGCAAAATATAACTTTTTAAAATGCTTAATATTGCTCGTAATTTAAATATTTGTTGGTTTACAAAATTATTACATGAACGAATTGAATATTGATACAAATTTGTTTAAACTGGTTAAACCAATTAGTACATAATTGTACGAAACATAACTACATACATTAAACTATTACATGCAGGAAGCGAATACTTCTTCCTGATTTCAGTCAAATTTGATTTAAAGTTAAAATCAAAATATTTTCTTATGTGAAATGCTGAATATTTATTGGTTTATTAATCAGATTTATTATAGCATGCCCGAAATATATATTGATGATCATTTAGCAAAATTATATAAATAATTGTAATCACAAGCTAGATGAATTAAAATATTTTTCTTTTTCAAGAAAATAATTAAATTAAAATTGTTACATGCGGGAAATAAATACATTTATTGTTGCAAACGATTGAATACAAAAATTTTGTTTTAAAACACAGCCAAATGGATCGGTTTATTATGGTATGTTGAATATAGCCTGTCATCTAAATTGTCCTTATTTTGTTAAATAAAATTATTGCCACATCCACGGAATAAGCATTGGTAATCACCTAGCAAGTGAAATAAGCACGTTTACAATTTTTAGGTTTTACTCAAATTAAGAAACATGGCAAGTTTGAATAATTATAAAAAAAAATATTTACATGCATGAAGTGCGCATTTTGTTGAGGCACTAAGTCTTAAAGCTAATATCAAATCACAAAATGCATCGATTGAGTTTCAAAATACAAGTACATCTATGCTTTATTCTGGTGTGCGGAACATGGCCTGTAATTCAAATATTTAAAACTTGGTAAATTTATTTTGTTATTACATGCACGAAGTTGTTCCTTAACAAACTTCATTTAAATATCTACAATTAATTACGCTGTTTTTAAGTGTTACTTAAATGAAGTTCAACTAAAGTTTGTGTGAATTGAATATGCCTTTTTAATTACAGTCGAAAATGTTTTATTATTTAAATATAAATATAATTGATTTGATATCAAAAAACAAATTGGTTGAAGGGATATTGTAGAATGCTTATTATTGCGTTTAATTAAATTTTTTTAAGATTACTAAATTATTATATGCACGAAGTAAATACTGATGTTCATTATGCAAAATTGTATAAGATTAATTAGGACGAATATACCAATTTATGTAGTCTTGTTCAAACATTTAACACTTATTTTTAAGAAATATAACTACATTAAAAATTACAAGCAGGAAGTGAATATTTCAATTTGTTTCAGTAAAAAAAAAGATTTATAGTAAAACTTAAAAATGTTCTTATTGGCTTCAAAGTATAAATGAATCCATTTTACTAGTTTATTAAACAGGTTTGTTATTACATGTACGAAGTAAATAACGTTATTCATTTAGCAAAACTAAGTAAATTCTTGCAACCACAAGCAATGTTAGTAATTGAAAGGTTTCTAGGGTTTTGCAGGAAATGACTGTTGTTACTTGTTACAAACGATTTCGATGGAAAAATTTAGTTATAAAACAAAAACGAGTCGTTGGTTTATTATGATATGCTGAATAAACTCTGTAATCTAGTTATTCTTAATTTTGTTTAAGTAAATAGATTTAAAATAGTAATTTAATTTTATATGCGTGAAGTGAATATACATTTTTAATTACAGCCAAAAATGTTTTAAAGTTAAATTAAGTTTTGAAATTCATTGATTCGATGTAAAAATACAAATTTGTCGATGGTGTATTGTGAATTTACAAATATTGACAAATTATTAAATTATTACATGCACGAAGTAAATATTGAAATCGATTATGCAATATTTTATGAGATTATTCAGGATGAATATACCAATTGGTTTGGTTTTGCACAAACATGAAATACATAACTAAAAAAATGCATGCAGGAAGTCAATGCTTTACTCTTACTTCAGTTAAAAAAGCTTTAAGATAAATTTAAATATTAAATATGTTTTTATTTGTATCAATATTTAAATGTATCGATTTTGTATTGTGAAATACTGATGTTTGTTCTTTTAAATAGATTTATTATTAATCGCACGAGGTAAATTTTGTTGTTCGTTTGGCAAAAATAAATAATACACTTTTAACAATAATCAAGGTGAGGAAACAAAAGGGTTACAAGGGTTTTCTTAAATAATTAAATTTATTACAACATCTAAATAACCATATTTACATATAAATATGTACATGCATATGAGAGAGTTTCGTTGCAACCCGAGGCTGGTTTGAAAAGTTTAAACTACGTGCTAATTTACACAGCATTAGTCTTTCCGGAGAATCCAGTGCCAGTGTTGGTAAAAAATCTGAAGAGGTATTTAAGAAGAGTCTGGATGATATTATAAAACAGTAGAATTATCCTCCGCAGCTAATTTTTAATTTAGATGAAACCGGTTTTTTTGGAAGAAAATGCCATCAAAAATATTCATCTCGAAAGAAGAAAAATCCACACTAGGTTTTAAAACCGCGAAAGATCGTTTCCCTTATTATTAGGTGGAAATTCAACTGGGGATTTCAGGATGAAACCGCTACTCATTTACCATTCTGAAAATCCCAGGGCAATGAAAGGGATTTCTAAACAATCATTGCCTTTGATTTGCATGACGAACCGAAAAGCATGGATGACTGCAATTTTATTTAAAAAATGGTATCAAGAATATTTCTGTCCTGCTGTAAAATCGTATTGCGAAAGAAAGGAATTAGAAAAACAGCATTTCTGATTCTCGACAATGCTCCAGGACACCCTCAAAATTATCAGAATTACAAACTTGTTTGTCTATAGAAATTAGTTTTACACCTCCAAATACCACATCAATTTTGCAACCGATGAACGAATTCGAAAAACTTTTAAGCAACTAGTTGAAGCAGTTGACAGTAATCAATGTTCCATCAAAGAGTTTTAGAAGAAATTTAATATCATGAATGACAAAGAAAATAACGGTTCATCATGGAATGAAGTGCAACAAAGTTGTCTCAAAGAATGTTAGAACTGCTTGCTGATTAAAACGGTAAGATGAAATAATTAATGAAGTACCACAAGTTTCTACTGACATAACTAATTGAAAGGGACGACTATGGTATATCCAATGAGGATCTGGTTGATAGTTTATTCAGGCAGAAATTGCCGAGCCTACGCTAGAAACAGAAGATATAACAGAACATATTTTAACGAAAAAAATGTTGGAACATAATCTAGAGATAATCCAAAATGCCTTAGAAGATTTAAGTGAAAATGAACCCAATTGTGAATGGTGCTGCGCTATAAAACGAGGAGTAATGAACCCTTTATCACCCTACATCGAAATTTTAAAAGTGAAAAGAAAACTATTTAAGCAATCAAGCTTAAACACATTTTTAAAAAAGAAAAATAGTTAAATATGAATTTACACCTTTATTTTGAGATATGTATTAATATGTTTTTTTGTTTTTATTGAAATTGTTTTGTTATATTGAATTTTAATTTACTTTCTAATTTTTAAATAAAGTATAAATGAAATAAATTTTTTTTTTTTTCAAAATACAAATATGTACCATATTTTTATTTTTAACTTCAAAGTACCAAAAAAAATTGGTAAATAACAGCTCTATTAACGCTGTTTCTGTTAACGCTCCACTTTCAGAAACGCAATATGAGCGCTAAACGAAATATGCCTGTAGTTTTCTACCTCTTTAATTACAGCGAAAAATGTTTTAAAGTTAAAATTTATTTATATAATTCAATGATTCGGTATCAAAATACAAATTCGTCGATGGAAAGTTGTAGAATGTTGAATATTACCTGATATTTAACAGGTTATAAGTTAACTACATTATTACATGCACGAAGAAAAAATTGCCTTCCATTATACAAAATTGTATAAAATTACTTAGGATTAATATACCAATTTGCATAGTGTTGCTAAAATATTTAACACTTAATTTTAATAAATATAACTACATTAAAAAATTACAAGCAGGAAGTGAATATTTCTATGTATCAGTAAAAAAAAATATAAAGTAAAATTTAAAAAAATTTTCTTATTCCTTATTGCTTTCAAAGTATAAAAGTATAAATGTCTTTCAACGTTATGCTTAAATACTTGATTTTTTTTTTAAACTTTACATGCAGGAAGTAAATAAATTTCTTGTAAAACACTTTTGCAATTAAAATACAAATTTTTAAGACACAATTGAATTTGTTATATTATGGCATGCTGAATATATATCTAGTCTGTATTCTAAATATCGATTATTTTGGTACATAAAATTATTACTACAATAACAAGGTGAATATTGAAAAACACAAAATATATCGTATAGATTTTAAAATGCAAAATTATCTATGCTATATTGTGGTGAAAACCCCGAAGTGTACATACTACAAGCATAAACTGTATACTTCTATTTAATTCGTGGACTGATAAATATTTCCTGTAATTTAAACATTTGTTAGTGTCCTAAGTTATTACATGATCGTAGTAAATATTGTTGTTCAAAATGCAAAATTTTAAAAAATATATTCAGAATAAGTGTACCAATTTGTTTGGATATGCTCAAATATTTAATAATAATTTTAAGAAATATAACTACACTATAAAAATTGCAAGCAGTAAGTGAATATTACCTCATTATTTCAGTCAGAAAAGATCTATTAAAACATGCACGAAGTAAATATTGTTATTCATTTTCGAGAAGTGAATATCTTTCATCGATTGGGGTTTAAAGTACAAATTTATCCACAACATATATTTTGGTATGCTGGCCTTTAATTAAAATAACCTTACTTTTATCACAAAGTGTTTTTATTACATACACGAAGTGAATATTTTTCTTCTTATAATGATAAATCGAATAATCCTGTGTGTCATCAACGAAATTTCTTCTCATATGTCCTCCTTCTACTTTTGACAGTTACATCCTACGAAGTTCTCTATAAGTATCTAAAAATTTTAATAGCTGCCAAAATACAATGAAAATTGTGTTAGAGCATCGAAATCAAATTAATCATGCTCTCCCGCATTGGTGGGGATCGGCGATGTGTTTACAGTGGTATATTAGTGTAATATTAGTCAAATGAATTATCGCTCATTTAGCATTAACCGACATCCGGTAAAACTTTTAAATGATGATTCGAGAATATAGAGGTGAATAAAATTAGTAGTTTTCTTAGACGAAATGCCCACCGGCAGTACCTAATTATAATAACAACGATTTCTTCATGCAGGAATGAGCATACTTAATCAAACTATACTCTGATAGAAATATATGACGGGTATTACGTACGTGAAGCTATCCTACGATTCCATCCCAGAGAACAAAAAAATATCATGGGGCAACACTAATCAATAAAAACTCCATTTGCTCTTATGTGAACTCAGCCCAGCCCAAAATTTATTTAAATTGATTCAAAATAAAGCGTAATTGGTGAAGTTAGAGCCCATCCTAGAATTTATTAAAAATCACGTTAAATACAAAAATTAAATACGTTCTATTTAGATTAGGAGAATTTAATCAAAAGAACATGTACGAACTAAAATTAGACGCGATAAAGGTAATTAACACTTTATAAATATAAATGTGTCGGATTAAGGCTATGTAGATCGTTACACTTCTAATTTACTTTTAGAAAAATTCTGGGCCAGATATATCATTATATCCATACAACTCGTATTTGAACAAAAATTAAATTTAAATTTTGCACGCTAAAGTATACATTTGTCGGATTAAGGCTATTTAGCTTTGAAATCGTCACACTCCTGCCTTACTTTAAGTAAAATTAGAAAAAATCGTTCCGTGGCAACTTTGCGAAATTGGAAACCACATAGCATTAATGCGACAAGCTTATACTCTTAACGTGCGAAATTCAAATTTAATTTTTTTCAAATACGTGTGTTGGGGTATATCTGGCCCAGAGCCCAATTTTGCAAAGTTGCCACGGAACGATTTTTTTCTAACTTTTCTAAAAGTAAGGCAGGATTATGACAATCTCAAAACCACATAGCCTTAATCCGAAAAATTTATTCTTTCGACGTGCGAAATTCAAATTTAATTTTTGTTAAAATACGTGTGTTGGGGTATATCTGGCCCAGAGCCCAAGAGCAAATAGGGGTTTTATTGGTTAGTTTTAGTGTTGGTTTATTGCCTGAAGAAATTCTTTTATTTTCTGGAATAGAATCGTGGGATAACTTCACATACGTACGGGTATAACCTTAATCATCGAACACGTGACTTGAGCACTTATGTTGTTCTTTGTATTTAGACATCTAAATATGTGATTGTAACATATGATTTATGTTGTTTCTCATTTTAGCTTCTACTTTTTAACACAGGGAACAAGAATACACACTGCAAAATCGAGAAATTGTTTAATATATTCGAGAAAGTCGACGTACAGGTTATATATTAACGAAATGATTGACCGTCATCCGATAGATCATTTGGTATGGCTTTACTAACTATTCAATATGAATTATATTGGCTAACGGCGCTCATAACTGGCACTGACTTGCAGGAAATTGCAGTGCCTTATTTTCTACACGTAATATCCCTAAAATCAATAGACAGCTCTTCGATTATTCAGGTGAAGGGATCAGCAAACATATCAGTAGCATGGGTCCCATATATAACACAATATTTCTAGCACATTTAACGATTACTAACATTAACAGTAACGTCGAAATAAATGTACTTCATCAAATAAAAACTGGAGTGGTTCCATTAAAAAAGAAATCATAGAATTATGCTAATTGTTAATAGAAACAATAATTTTCGACATTGTCTATATTCTCGACGACATTTTAGACAATGAATTAACTTCATGGTGAGTACAACTGCCGAAATTTTAGGAAATGGAGAAAAACTAAAATTGATATTTATTTCTTTACTAATATACAGCCTCGTCGAATAACGTTTCAACTATTGATATCATTTTCAATATTCCCTGTATTTGTAAATTTACAATAAGTTCTAATCTATTTCTACTCTGATTCATTTGAAATTCGTATCCTTAAGCAATTTTAAAATTACATATGTCGCAAAATTGTATGTACACGCGAAACAAAATTATCCAACCATCCGTGTACCTACTCGGTATGTACTTAATGTTTATCCCAAATCCAATTGAATTACAAAAATATAAAAATCCTTTGCTCAGATCCACCAAATATTTTCCTTTAACCGCACAAACAAAATAAAATAAAATCGTTTGAAGGAGTTTTCCAATACACAAAATTGTTTCCATCGATGATTACAAATTCTCTCTTCAATCAATCATAAAATACAGAAAAATATTTATATTCAAACTAACCGAAACGAATATAAAGCAACAACAACAACAAAACATACCCAAAAACCAAGATTTCATCAAATTTTCTTGGTGGAATAACCAAAAATTCCAACTGATAACGGGAACGGAACATAAAAAAAAAATCTTCGAGATAATGTAATCACTCTAGAGAAATTTGTTCGATTTATTGGATTTCATTCTCCTCCTCGCTCAATTCAATTGAAGTGTAAAAAAGAAAAAAAATTATTGTTAAATCGAATTCCCAATCAAATAAGATAAATAAAAATAGCGAACAGATATAAATGTGAGAAAAACGGATAAACCGCGGAGTATTTTATATTTATTTTGAGATAACAACAAAACAGCAAATACATAAATTTAATTTTGAAAGATTTTTTTATATTCCTTATTTATTTATTCGGTTGATCAATTTTTATTTGTATTGTGTTAAGAATAGATGTGCCGTATTGTTGTAATCCTGTTTCAAGGATACAATAAATAATAAAAAGAAATTGTGCAATTTGCATTTCTTTTGTATGATTATTTTGAGGATTGCATCGTTCGCGCACTCAATATGAAATTTTATCCCTTTTTTGTAAAACTCTTTAACAGGACAATAGGACAAAAGGACACACAATAAATTATAGTAAAAGAAAACATTTAAATTAATAGTTATTTAGAGTATTCTTTACTATACTCTCTTTATTCACAGTTTAAAATTTAACCGTCACTTTATATCCGTATTGTTTATGTCCCCGTTAAAATATTTTCCTTTATATTGTTACGATCCGTATACAATGTAAAGTACATATGCGGTTGATTTATGCTTCAATTGAAGAAAGTATTTTATTTTTATAATATTGAAATCCTTTAAAAAGGATCTTATAAAATTTATTGAACTTTTTATTTTTTATTGTTTTGTTTTGCGAATGTGTGAACATAAAATATGTAAAGCGATGTTGCGCGATGGGAAGAACTCAGGTTTTCTTTTTATTTATGTTGTTTGAGCCGCATTTCTTTATACATAGTCGGTCTGGGCTGTGTATAGGTAAAGAAAATATACCCCTGGTTATTTGGTGGTTTAAATAGAAAATTCGAACGAAATTATCAATCAGAATGATACAAAAAAATCCGTTTTTTTATTACATTTATCTTATTCTTATCCAACTGGAAATCTTTTGTGAAAACCACCAACTTGTTTTTTGTTATATAGAAAATTATCATAACAATATCCCATGTAATTTAATTCAAATAAATAATTCATTTTTGATATAGAATTTTCAGTCACACAAAATAATTTTTCCAGTATTTTCTTATGAATTTTTTTTTTTTGCTTTGTTTTGTTACTGAATGCTTTCATTCTTATCGCAGACGGAGGAAAACATTTTGGAAATAGATAAAAAAGGTTAAACGCTAATGAATGGATATTATGGTTTCTTGTATCATGTGTTGTATTCGTGGAATAGAATAAAGAACATTTTTCAAGACCTTTGTACGAAAATATAACAATTATGGGAAATTATAATTTCACTGTTAATGATGGTTCAATTTTTTTCTTTGAAAAAAGTGTCGTAGTTGGGTCAACAACGGGGAACTTTAAATAAATTGAAAAAGTATTTACGCAATACGACGAGTTTTAGCGAAATATACTTACGCAGGGTGGAGGATGGGCGACAACGTCTATTACACATAAGACAACGTCGACACTACTCGTGGACAACCACTTGTAACTAAGCCAGTAGTGATTTCATTCAATAACATATTCTTAAATTCGTTCATTTTTCGGAGATTTTAGGAATGTATAATTTATTAATACTATAAAATATATTTCTATGTAATTTTTACTGTGTGTCTCTCACCGTTTTTTGCCAAGTACTGACGGAGATTTTTTGTCTAAATTTCGAACCAACTAAATTAAATGTTGGTTCATACTTGTTACAAATAGATGTCTCTGTCATTATAAAACCAAAACATGCATATGTTTACAACGGAACTACAAACTTAGTTCAGATTTATTAATAATACATTTTTATTAAATATCAGACACGATTTGCTTTGCACCATTTATGAACGACTAGTATAAACTTGCATCCTAAAATTTGAATTTGTCATCATCCGATACGATCTTACATGAAATTATACGATAAGTTAGCTGTTTAGTTATACGCTAAATAGCTAAGCTTGGCCGTGAAGCACATTGTTGCCAAGTAAGTACTTCGGTGATATATAAAAATCAGTTTTACCCCTACGTGCAATTTTAGAACTTTTAACACTCTATATTCAATAAAATAACGCTCATTTCTTTAATTAACTTTACAATTTCGATACAACTGAAAGTAAATTTCAAAAATTTTGCTTATTAACTAAATTTAATTGCTACTATGTTTCAAATTTATCTTAAAAGAGTGCGAAGGAACATAACATGCAGCAAAATGAAATAACTATGAAAAAAATGATGTTTACATCTAGATGAGGTTACCAAGACGTTGGAAGCTTGGTTTCGAACTAATGAAACTTGAACTTTTTAATTTAAATTCGGTCGTCTCATCAGACTGCAATGACCAACCTAGAAAAATATTGAAAACACTTTGCTCTTACATATAAAGTATAATCACAATGCCTTAGCGAATTATTATGTTTCGCTACGCAATTGTCAACCCCTTCGTAACCTCAAATTTTATTGTATTTGATGCAAACATGCGATTTTTAAATGAAATTTGGGTTATTTTGGGTGATAACCAGATATTGCTTTTGCATTTAGGTGCGGTTACCAAGACGTTGAACTTGGTTTCGAAGTAATGAAAAATACACAAGAGTTTGGTTTGTAGTGCCCAGTGTTGGGCAATTACGCATTAACAATAATTTTTTACATTTTTTACGTAAATAATGTAAATATCGATTAATTACGGGAAAAAATTGTATTAAATGTAAAAATTGTAATTAATTAGCGACATCTGTATGAAAATAATTAAACTAGTCAAATAAATTAAAATAAATTATTTTCTAGTAGATAATACAACCTTTACAACCAGCTACATCTATTGGAATTTTTAGCTTAATATATTATATACTATTTTGTGGGCTTGACATCTGCTAATGAATGGCGCTACTACCACAATTTAATGTGTAAATTACACAAATATTTTAGTATTAATATTTTTAATAAATGTCAATGCACTTTTCAATAACGTTGCATACTAAATTTTTTAAAAGCGAAATTCACTTGATATTTGGATAAGACAAGACTTACTAATAGCCGATCCATTTATGATTCAAAGGATGAAATATATTGTTAATGGCTCAGGCAATCACCTTAGGCGGTAATAAAAATTCGCAGGGACTCAGGAAGCTTTACAAGTTTGATTGGATTTTTGGAAGTGTTACTTTAAAAAAAATATATTTTATCTCGCTATAAAATGCTGGATGTGGCACATTTGGCTGAATTCATCAGGTAAATTGTGTGGTTTGATTGCTGATGTTGGAATAACGCTGGGTGATTTATTTATAACTGTTTTTCGAATTAAAAAAAATAAACGGAATCACCCAATCAAATGTTTAGCTTGTATGTGTTTACAGTTTTACACTAAATACATGCTTATAAAAAAAATTCAAAAACTCGGGCGTACGATTATTGGTATGCAAAGAAAATTAGAAACACAAACAATTATTTTAGCCAACAATAAAAATTAAATTCAAATTATTTTCATGCAGATGTAACATAAAAAAATTTGCGCAATTAATTCAACTAACGGGTGTTTCAACAGGTGCGCTTCAACTTTTTTCCGATAGGGACGGCGAACGACGCCATATTTTTTATTAATCTTTTGTCATTTGGAAACTTCATTAGTATACATTTCATCATGGAACGCTACACAAGTGAACAGCGATTGCAAATCGTGCAAATTTTTTATCAAAATAATCGTTCTGTTGCTGCTACTTTAAGAGCATTACGGCCATTTTACGGTCCATTTAACAAGCCAGCCCGTTCGACAATCGACCGTATAGTGGCAAAATTTAAGTCTACGTTTTCGCTACATAATGTTCCGGTGCCCTCGAGAGCAAGAAGTGTTCGAAGTGTTGAAAACATCGCAGCCGCCAGGGCTTCAGTTCAAGAAGACGCGATAGTGTCGCTCACACGACGTTCGCAACAATTGGGCCTTTCTGTGACATCATTGTGGCGAATTTTACGTAAAGATCTTGGCCTACATCCGTATAAGATCAACCTGACCCAACAACTAAAGCCGTTTGACCATTTGAAGCGACGCCGATTCGTGAATTGGGCTCAAGAGCAAATCGAAAATGATGCAGATTTTCACCGAAAAATCATCTTCAGCGATGAGGCTCACTTTTGGCTAAATGGATTTGTCAACAAGCAAAATATAAGTTACTGGGCAGGAAGCAACCCACACGTGATTCATGAGGCACCGTTGCATCCCGAAAAAGTCACTGTTTGGTGCGGATTACATGCCGGCGGCGTCATTGGGCTATATTTTTTCATCGACGATAACGATCGCCACGTTACTGTTAATGGAAATCGATACCGCGATATGATAAACGATTTTTTGTGGCCGCAATTGAATGGAATGGACTTGGACGACATGTGGTTTCAACAGGACGGGGCCACACGCCACACAGCACACGATACAATCGCGTTATTGAAGACTAAGTTCGATGAGCGTGTTATTTCACGAAATGGGCCCGTCCAGTGGCCACCGCGCTCGTGTGATTTGACACCTTTAGATTATTTTCTTTGGGGTTATGTGAAGTCATTGGTCTATACCAATAAGCCGGCGACGTTGCAAGAGCTCAGAGCCAATATAGATCTTGAAATTGCTGGAATTTCGGCCGATTTATGCGAAAGAGTGGTCGAAAATTGGGTTCAAAGATTGGACTTCGTAAAACGTGCGCGCGGTGGTCATGCAAAAGAAATCGAGTTTCATACTTAAATGTATATGTTCAAATTCGTTAATAAAAAAAAAGTTAGTTCAAAAGTCGAACAGTTTGTGTTTTATTCAAAAAAAAAAGTTGAAGTGATCTTATTGAAAAACCCGTATTTACGTGTAAATAATAGCGTAATTAATGTAACGTAATCAATCTGCACACCACTGGTGGTGCCCATTAATTTTCGCATGAGGTCTACTTTTACAAATCAAACTGACCAGTGATCTACTTATTTATCCAAAATGAGACTGTAATTTTTCCGTTCATTTTCCTGATAGTAAGTTCTTTTTAATTTTAATTATTTTTGGTTTTAAATGTTAGATGAAGCTAGTTAATAACTAAAACAATCCCTTCAAAATTTTCGAAATTATGTGGTCGCTGTTTAATACGTTTTTCAAACGCTTTATTAATATTTTTATAGCACTTGGTACTTCAAATTCGGAAAATGGGCGAAATTTTTTTTCTGCTGTTTTGATATTAGGAAAGAATCTAAATCCATTAGCCAAATATCGTCATCCTCTAACTGTTCGTATTCGTCGACTACACAAATAAATCACCTTAATTTCATTAATCCTTTGAAGGAATTCTCTCCTGTATTTAATCAACAAACATCGATACCGACCAAATGGCACAGTGGTTAAAGCTTTGGCGTTTGGATCGGGGGAGGCACCGGGTTCGAATCCCGATAGGGACAGGATGCAAAGGGAATTTTCATCAACAGATTACGACCTGTGATGAAATAAAACACATCTATGACCCCCTGTCCGAGTGCAAAACTTATGGGCCGAACCATCTTCTATGCCAATATAGGCTGGCATGGAGCTATGCAATGTTGCGGATGGTGATACAATCGGAACTATAACCGTGCGTCCTCGAATTGGCCTATAATGGCGTAAAAGTAAGGACGAAAAAAGCAAACCGCGAAAGAGTTGGGAGAGCCTTGACCCAAGAACAGATTGCAGGGATAATAAAATAAAAAAAAATAAAAAAACATCGATAAGCAGAAGAAAGTTCGTAGATCCGTCCATATCAATTTCTTGTACCTGTAGTTTAAAAAGTCGCTCATTTTAAATTGTGCTCGCAATCTTAATTGTTGTTCACATGAAATTTTACCATAAAGTACCTGTTGATGTGAGATAGCGCTTTGTTGGCGCACTGTAGGCATCATGATTAGTAAAATCGTCACCAATTTGAATTCAAAATTTTATAATGTTCGAAATATTCATAACGTTGGCCTTGATTTTTCCCAACATATTTCCAACATTTTAGAACATGAAACCGTACAATTAAATTACAGAAAATTATCTTAGTTTTCTGTTATTTAATTGGACGGTTTCATGTTCTAAAATGTTTGGAAATATGTTGAGAAAAATCAAGGCCAACGTTATGAATATTTTGAACATTATAAAATTTTGAAATCAAATTGGTAGCTGATAGCAGTGATGATAGCGGACATTTGACAGCGAAAAATAAGGAATTACGCTACGCGCCGCAAGTGGCATCAAGAGAATTTATTTTGTGCGATTTTTTTTTATTCATTTTGTATCCGTGCCAGTGGAATAAATCATTAAAAGTGAACCTTAATTGGTTGATCTCCGAAGTAAAGGAACTCTGTAAATAAAATCTTGAATTTTAACAATATTCCGTCTTTCCGCCATTTCTTAACGAATTATGATGAAATTTAGAAAATGTATTGATTAGGAATTTTAAAGTAAGTTTTGGACAAAATTCTAGGATCTGTTCATGCTAGACTAAACTTGACTATTTCATAACCAATCCTTTTGAAAATTTAAAAAATTTAGTTATTTATTTTCCGTTTTTGGCTAACAACTCAACAAATCCCACTAATAGCTTAGATTATACTGAGAGTACAACGAAAATTTGAGGAAAATTTATGATTTAGAATTTTGACTATAATTTCTGGATTTTCTGCGGCCATAAAAGTTCATTTCAGTTATTGGCGAGTATCTTAAAGTATCCCGATTTAGAAAAACAACCGAAAATATTGGTTACTTACTAGTGGAAGTTTTTTAAATATTGGCCAAAAACTGAAAATAACTTAAATGGCCGCAGAAAATCAAAAAATTCTAGTGAACATTCTAATTCATAAATTTTCCCCAAATTTTCAATGAAGTCTCAGTATGGTCTTAGCTATTAGAAAAACAAACGAAAGGATTGGTTACTAGTGGAAGTTTTCGACATATTGGCCAAAAACTGAAAATAAATAAATTAACTGTTTTAAATCTTCAAAAGAATTTGTTCTGAAATTGCCAAGTTTAGTCCAACATGAATAGATCTTAGAATTTTATCCAAAACTTACTTTAAAATCCTTGATCAATACTACTATCCAAATTTAATCGTAATTCGTTCGGAAAGACGGAACATTATTAAATTTAAAAATTTCATTTACCGAGTTCCTTTACTTCGGAGATCAAACAATTTGTAATTTTAAGGATCACTTTTAATATTTTATTCAGCTGGGATGTTTTATTTAGTGAAAAAAGAGATACAAAATGATTATAAAAATTCCGCTGGTAATCATATAACAAAATAAATTCTCTTCTGTAATAGTGCTGCCACTTGCGGCGAATAACGTAATCCCTTATTTTATGCTGTCAAATTTCTGTAGTCTTATACAGCATTAATTTTCTTGAACCTCGAAAATTTATAAATAAATAGTGCTGACGGTAACATAGACATACTATAGGCATCACATTTGGAACAAAATTGATGACGTTTTCTAGAAATAATTAGTTATTAGAAGATAAATAATTCGGTAGGTCAACCAAAAAACAGTATGCGATCGGACCTTATAGACACCACTGTGTTATTTCAAACTTCAGCTGCAAGGCACCACAATATTTATTTGAAAGGTTTTGAGAGCAATTGGAAAATTTTCGATACTAGAATCTTTCAAATTTCCCATAACTGCCTTAATTTAATAAAATTGTTCTATTACCATCGATTCCTACCTTAGCCTTCAATAAAACGATGTTTTTATTTCAAAGAACGGTTTCATGTTTTCCAACCGTTGGTATTATGAATATTTAAAACATCATTTTGATTTTACAGTTTTATCAAATTTAAAATTTTCATAAAGTTGGCCTTGATATGAAAGCACCCGATTAACCTTTGGACACAGTACGGCAACACGATGCGTTTATCTTCGTCTTTGACCTCTTCGCCTATAAATTGTAAAGCAGGCGTACTTTGCAGCACGTTTACAGCAATCATTTCATGTGCGGCTTGTGTAGTATACTAACTTACTCAAACAAAAACATAAAACAATTATGGGTCAGACTTTTTCTTTCTGTTTTTACGCGATTAGAATGAAAATTAATTTTAGTAGAAAATAAACGCCTGAGCAAATCTGAAGAATTAATTTTACACTTGGTTTTAATACGTACAAGGTTTTGAAAATTTAATTTGTCGTTTATTATATCCGCTTCGCGCAAGCATTCAATATAAAATGAAAATTATTTTTCACATACAGAGAAAAGAGCCGCACTTGAGTTTTGCGTGACAAAGCTTGCATTACAAAAACGCAGTGTACGGAAAAGTTTGATGTCCAATTATGCTGTTTTAAAATGAAAATTTATTTATATTGGTTGCCATTTAGCCTTTCCAAACACTGCGTTTTGCAGCAATACTCAAGCTGCACTTGCGTTTTCACATTAAACTCTAATGCGGCTCGTGTCTATGTATGTGTAAAATTTTATTGATTTTATATTGAATGCTTGAGCGAAACGGATAGAAAAACAAAAAATTTGATGACAGATATTTTACTGTTTATTTTCTACGTAAAGAAAATTTGTCCTAAATCTGACCTAAAAAGCAGCAATAACAAAAAATGTGCAGATGTGTTTGTAAAATGTCCCGATTTAACGTTTTTTCGCAGAATGTCTCATATGTACGGTATTCCTAAATTTCGCGGAAAAATGCTATAACCTGCGTCTTTAATTAACGTTTATATTGCAATATTACTTTGCCCTGTGAAATAGAAAAACGCGATTTTTTTGATCAAGTTGGGAATTCAGAGTATTTGGGCAGCCAAATTTGCATTGTCCTTCCATAAATTACGAGTACATGTACGGTTTTTATATTAAATGGACCCTAGTACCACTTCAGAATAAACGTCACGCAGCATGCTGATTTATAGCAGTTTACAGGAGCAGTTCAATTATACGTTTTATTTATAGCGTGTTCTCAGAATTTGGATCACTTAGAATGCTTGTTCGTAGGAGTTACTGAGAAATATTTAGCAAATTGAACGTCCGATTTATAGTATTCCAAGGCAATTTTGGCTGTGCTTAAATCTTTAAACTTCAAATTTGATAAAAATGAGCGAATTTTTTTATTTAATGGGATCTAGTGGCTTCTCAGAATTTACGACAAATATAATCCAAAACAAATTTAGCTGTTCCCTAAACTCCCAATTTTATAAAAATAAACGAGTTTTTGTATTATATAGAGTCTAGGTAACATTTCCGATTAGCATACAGGTCTATAGGAGTTTAACGGAAAAATTTAGAAAATTGTTCGTTATAATTATAGCACTCCACGGGAAATTTTGCTGACCTTACGGCACAAAAACTCCAATTTGGCCTTCATTGAATTAGTATTAAATATTTTCGAACATAATTTTATACCAAAATTTATTAAATTTTTGTGACCATTTCCTATTTGTTTCCCAGAATACTAGGCACAATATTCTTCACCAAGATCTTATATCAATACGTATAAACGATAAAATCAATGGTATTGATGAATTAATTACTACTGTAACATTATTTTATCGATATGAACTTGATGGTTTTAGTCAAAATTCTAAAAAAAATAATTGAACTTTTGTCGTGAGAATGTATTAGTTAATACTCTCGTTATAATGAATTTTAATATTCGTAATAATTGGAAATGTTAATAGAAAATACAGAAGCAATTAAACAACGTTCATTAGCAAAACAATTTTCAGAATTAAATTCAATGAAGAAATAGTGGTTTTTGAAGAATAAAACCGGTCAGTTAATAGCATGTAACTAGCCGCTAGACGTGAGGTCAGCTATCGTCAGCATATCTATACTCAAAGCATATTCATTATTAAAGGCAATTAATATGCACTTGTCATATGTCGTTGAATTAATGGAATGGAAGTGTTTCTAATAACCTGCACGAATGTCAAAATAATTCTATGACGTTGAAATAAAATATTATGATTTGAGTACTAGCGTACTAGTAGACACTTAAACGAATCCAGCGACATATTGCAAGTGCTCGTCATTTACCATTAACCTAGAAATTTGGAATTAGTTTTTCGCAACACAAGTGCTTTGGACTCTCATGCTGGCATCTAAGAACAAGCCTTGAATGATTTTAAATATTAATCAAAACATAAAATAGCTAAACGAGTTACATAGGCGTATCTTAACAAATTACAAATTAATTTAATCGGAAGACCAATTAATGAAACACGACTCGTTTTATTTACAAAACAAAGTGGTATCATATCGTCACGATATAGCTTAAAACAATTGGTTATATGCCTGGGTTTTTTCGGAAACATTTATGAATATGCTGTTATGTACATAAATGTCGCTTCTAGCCAAATATGTAACCAACTCCAAAAAAAATTGGATTAATTATTTATTACATTCATAATTTGATTATGCGTTGTGGATAATTAATCCTGCTCAACTTAATCCTTAACCCTTAAACGCTGTTGGGGTCCTATACGACCCCGAGGGGAGTTTTAACTTATTATGGCTCTTTTGTTAATTGACAATACTAAGTGATATTTCTTGACTTTGATAATTGAGATTAATAATTATTGATATTCTCTATACATAGCCATACTATTACACTAGGGACGTTTGGGGTCTTATAAGACTTTATCATATTCGATGTGAGAACAGGAAAGTAATATCTATGTTTATTTAAAAATGTAATGGGGTCGCATAGGATCCCAAACATATTTAGTGTAAGGTAAATGTTAACATCATCTAAGGGTTAAGATCTAAAAATTTAATAATTGTAATATTTGATATTGTAGTTATTACGAAATATACATAGATTTTGTAATTGATGGATAGTTTGGATCCTATAATAGTTAATTGACAGATTGACGAACGTTTTAAACCAAATGGTGAATGTCGTATGTAGCCTCGTAACCAGCCCAACGAATCATTTTTCGCACAATCGTATTTCTAGCAATACGATTCCATTTTGAATTGCAATAACTTTTAGTCAGCTTTTGAAATACTTGGGATCTCTTCGTTTCAAGAAACTGATTCTATCAACTATTACCGACCACAATATTTTAATAAAATTGAAAATATTTGTATAATTTTTTCAAATGTCAATTGGTCTGCGAAATAAATTTGATGTCTCCATCGGAAGCTTTTTTAGGAAATATATTTCACAATAGTCATACTCGCCTTCACATGATAATATGTTGTCAATAGTTTTTCAATCTGTTTTTCAATAATTAAAATTCATTAAAAAGAGTAAATAATTTACCTTTCTTGGTTTATCCGGAAAAAGTATATTATACTCACTTATACATATAAAGGGTGTCTCAGCAAAAGCGCCGAATTTAGTTTTAAAGAGAAACGCATTTAAATTTGAATTAAGCAAACATTTTTATTTCAACATAAAGAAAAATAGTTCCGATTAAACGCGAAACACAACATCAGGCAAATGGCACCACGAAACTTCTGGCACAGGGTTATTCTTTTGTTGAAATTTTGAACAACGTTTTCGCATAAATGTGGCTGTATTTCACCAATAACGCGCAGTATTTCCTCTTTAAGATGTTCAACTGTTTCAGGCTTATTCACATACACCTTTTCCTTCACATAGTTCCAAAGAAGAATTTGGAGGCCAATGTTGATCGCCAAATCGAGAAACGACACGGCCTGGAAACTTAGTCTGCAGTAACGCCATTCTTTCACGTGCTGTGTGGCAGGACGCACCGTCTTGTTGGAAAAACATGTCCTCCGCATCAATAACATCCAATTCGGGCCACAAAAACTCCGTTCAAATTTCGCAATACCACACTCCATTAACAGTTAGCGCATTTCCAGCCGCATTTTCAAAGAAATACGGCCCAATTACTCCGCCAGCCCAAAACGCACACCAAACAGTCACTCGCGGTAAACGCATTGGTTGTTTGAGTATCACATTTTCAGCACCCAAATCCTACAGTTTTGCTTATTTACGTATCCGTCGAGTTGAAAATGTGCCGCATCTAAAAAAATGAATTTCTTCGAAAAATCTGCATTAATTTGATGATGTTCCATCACTCAATCAGCAAATTCACGGCGCTGCGCATGGTCCCTTGGCTTGATTTCTTACACCAATGGAACCTTGTACGAGTGCAAATGCAGATCTTTTACCAAAATTCGTTGCATAGTGCTTCTGGAAATGTTTAATTCTTCACCACGATGCCGAAAGGAAGTTCTGGGATTCTCGGCCACAGGTTCCCTTACTGTGGCTATATTTTGGAGTGACCGACAAGGACGACGACGAACAATGGTATTCTGATCCATCAGCGTAAATTTGGACTCAAATTTTTTAATTAAACTCCGCACTGTCGATTCATTTGGCCCATTATTGCGACCGAAAACTTGACGTAATTAGCGAACTGTTTTTGCAAAACTTTCATCATTTTTGTAATGCGTTTTTACAATAGTTAAACGTTGTTGGTTTGGATACTTCTCCATATTCTTAAATCGCGTGGTCTGTACGTGACTACTGTAAAAAAAATTACCGTACAACTCGTATTAACAAAGTGGTTGCAAATTTATATCCGGCGCTATTGCTGAGACACCCTTTACAATCTTTCAAGATTTAGTACAAACTTCAAGAATTTGTAGAGAAATGCGAAGTTTGTCCTAAATTTTTTTTTTTGTAATTTTAAGACATACTTCACGGCAATAAGTTTCGATATAACTTTGTATAATTTGAACTATGTATTTTCGATTTTTGAAACAAGTTATTTTATTCTTTATTGTACTTACCTTTGGAGGAAAAACGAATTATTCAAATGAAATATTTTAGCTTATGATGAAGTCAACTACGATTCGTAATGCCCACCGAGTGATTTTCGTTACCCTCGGTTTTACTAAAATCCATGGCTCGGAATAGATCCAACCTGATTAATGTAGTTACCTTATACGTTTATCACGGCCTGATTTTAAATATTGGATAATGGGGTCTCATTTTATATCATCTGTTTCTCGGAAGCGTTTTCATCGTATAATACTCCAAAACTCGCGTTAACCTTTAGCCGCTATAACTCCTTCTAGCAAAATTAGCCCTATTGCACCAGTAAAATTTGGTGGTCTATGAATTTTTATTTACAAGCATATTAAATGCAATGTTGTACGAGTAACCACCGAAATTGAGTGTCTGTTTAGTCATTTTTCCTGCCAGTATTGCGTTCTCCTCTCGGGTAATTTCAATTTTGGTAATTCTCAAAACTGCCTACTTTATTTTCTCGTAGTTATTTAAATATCTTAAATAGCATTAACCTCTCGGCCGACAATACTGAAGCGCCCATTTACCCTTACTTAACCAAAAGTGGTGATTCTTATTCTGTCAGTGGTGTCATGTCGTCGCTTCTGCTGATAATGCCATTTGTTTTTTCAATCAATTGCCTCTTGGTTAACTGGTTCTCATCATGATTTCCTTTTTTTTCTGTTAATTGTTACTCTCGACCTAAAACTAATATTTTCAGCTTTAGAGATTGTTCGAAAATTTATGAATGTCACCTCTCATCAATTTGTGGCTTTATTTGTTAGGACATATTTTTTACTTAGTTTTTCTACTGACCAAATATACTATGTTAATTCCTCGTTCGGAGATTTAATTCCTCTTTTTCAACGATAAGTTAGATCTCTCCCTTCACTTTAAGCTATTTTTGCGTAATGTATGTAACTTAGGCCTTGTTAATTGTAAAGGTGCTGCTTCTATAGATGTCAAAGCTAATGATTTTAACCATTACCAAATCAACTCTATCTCCACTCATGATAATTCTAATATTTAAGTAGTGTCCTGGGAATCCGTAAAATCTCTCTCGTTTACAAATATATCTATGGTCGATTTGCGTTCTGCGTTTAAGGAGTTAAACTGCAATCGTCTGGCTTTTGATAAGGCTAGTTTAAAATTAGTTTGTAGAATTTTCCCTTTTGTATCAATCTACTTGTTACAAATTTTCAATTTTATTTTAACGACGCTCAGTGGAAGCTGAAATAGCATTACCATTTCCGCCCGTTTAGCATTTTGAGTTCCCTGTCCAAGCCATTTGAACTGATAATAAAAAATCGTTAGCCATTTCCAATCGAGTTTTAGAAGATTCTATGATACTACCACAGCGTTACTGAATGTTTGTAGTGATAGTCGTCGTAATATGAGTAAAAAGGAAATGATTTGTCTTACTCTGTTTGAACTTTTGTAAAGCGTTCGATTAAAATAATCCTCAAATTATGCTTATTAAGCGTATTTCAAACTTTTATTTTTCTCTTTCTGCTGTTAAATTGACTTTAAACTATATTTCGGATCGTTTCCAGACAGTCTTTTACGAAAAATCTTTTTCTAACTTTTTACCTGTCTCTTGTGGCGTACTTCGGAGGTCGATACTTGGTCCTTTATATGTCGGTTCTTGGTCTTTTAATGCTAAGTTGTTTGTATAAAGTTGTAGGGTTCAATGATCGTAATTTTATAAAGCGTATGTTCCTCTCCTACGTTCTTCCGTATTTTTGCTGAATTGGGGACGTTCTTACTATCACATTTTTGTTTAGTTTGATTCTTGGCTACAGCTTAGTTGAGTTTTATGAACTTCGAACACGTCCTTTTATATTTAAGCTCCTCAGAATTAACCCATTTGGGACCAACTTTTTTTTTTTAAATAAATTCGCGGTTAATACATAGATTGTATATAAAAACAACAACTAAAAACACTTTTATGAAAAAAAAAACATGATTGTATAGCTTTTGTTGAACTTTTTTTATCGATCCCCATTTGGGAACCATGGGCACATCAGTGTAAGAAAATTTCACATAGAAAAAAATTAAATAGCATCTAAAAAAAATTCAATTTTATTTGTCTAAATTTAATCTTATTATAGTAGTACACAAACAAAAATAGAGGTTCAAATACATAAAAATATAACATAAAATAACATAAACAAAATTTAAAAAATTCATTTAAAAATATAAAATACCATTTATGAGTGTACTGTCCTACATAAGATGGAATTGTTCAAAACAATCGACATGCATTCCCACATTACATAACCGACATTGTTTTCTGGCATTTTTTTTGCATAGGGCGCATTTGCGATGTTTTCCTTCAGGCGTCCTTTCTATAATGTGACCAGTTTTAGATGACGATAAAATTCTTTTAGTAACTGATGCACTTGAAGGTCTCCCCATATTGTTCGGATTAGAAATAGATTTCCTCTTTAGGTAGTCAGTTGCAAGCATTCTTTTAAAATTTAAAAATGGAAGGTTGCCATGCGACATTGAATATAAAACAAAGGCGTTATAAATAGCAACATCAACTGCATTTGTAAACAATGGAAAATACCATTTTTTTCCACGTATTTTTATTCTGTACTTTTGCACATGCCAGTCCAATTTATCCACACCTCCCATATACTTATTATAGTCACTTATTAAATTAGGCTGTTTAATATCTACATACGCCTTTTTTGTTTTACTATATGTTTTCACAGACACAACAGGCTCAACCGTTTGATGATTGGATAACATTTTGACAGCATTATTGTCCTTCCAAATAAGTGCTAAAATTTCATTTTCTTTGTCAAACACATAGTCGTAAAATCCACGGTTTTCTTTTTTTACATTTTAATCGTTTTTCAAAATATTCGAACCTGCGTTTTTCATCCCCATCCTGTTATATCTGGCAGTTCCGGTACAACGTATCCCTTTCTTGGCCAGTAAGGCCATCAACTTGTAACTGGTAAAAAAATTATCAATATAAATCTCGTGCTTTGTTGGTTCAGTAATAGTTTCAATCAAATTCAAGACAACTCTCTCGCCTAGTCCATTTAGTGATTGCAATTTTTGGCTTTTTTGGTCTTCACTTTGTTCCTAACCTTGATATACAGTCATTTTTAAACAGTATCCAGTTTCTCCACAGGCCATAACCCACTGTTTTAAGCCAAATCTTATTGGTTTCCATCTTATAAATTGCTTCATAAAGTGGTGTCCATAATAACGTACCATTTGCTCATCGATGGATATTTTTTCGGAGAATACTCCAAATTTAATAAAACTTGCATTTAGTTTATCAATGAGTGGACGTATCATGTAAATTTTGTCAGGACAATTCTGTATATGGCGATTGTCGTGGAAATGAAGCATACGTTTTATTTCAGTGCAGCAATATCCTCGATCAGTGCAGCAATATCCTCGATCTTTCTGGACAATATTAATTGGGATCAATATATAACGGGTAGTTTAGACGCTTATATTGATCAGTTTTATAAAATAATGAACTTGGCAATTGAACAATTTATTCCCCGTTCACCTGTAGTTTCGTCGATGCGCGAGCGATGGTTTAATAGTCGCCTCTCAGGATTAAAAAATCGGAAATATAAAGCTCATAAAAAATATAAATTAAACCCATCCGCCGTAAATTATGAAATATTTAGCGCTCTCAGATCTCAATTTAAAATTTTAAATCGTTTCTTGTTTAATTTTTATATTGTCGAGATCGAATCGAATATTAGAAACAACCCTAAATGTTTCTGGAGTTATGTTGATTCGAAACGGAATTGTAGAGGTATACCCTCGCAAATGTCTTTCAATTCTTTGGCGGCTAGTGATCCACAAATTATCACTGACATGTTTGCAGCATTTTTTGAGAATGTGTATGTCCCGTCTTCGAGAGGGAATGACGAACTTGTTTTTAATAATAATCCAAACATTCAATTTCAATTTACTACCGATGACGTTCTGCACGCTCTTTTGAATGTAAATGTGAATATGAGTTGTGGCCCGGACAAAATTCACCCGCTTGTGTTGAAAAAGTGTGCTTCGGTCTTAGTTCAGCCGCTGACGAACATCTTCAATTTGAGTTTGAAAAGTGGGGTTTTCCCTTCAATTTGGAAATCCAGTTTCATTAAACCAATTTTCAAGAGTGGACGGAGAACGGATATCGAAAATTACCGCGGTATTTCTATCTTATCGGCTATTCCTAAATTATTTGAATCGATGGTCAAGGACCGCATCTTTTTCTTAATTAAAAATTCCATCTCAGTAAACCAGCATGGGTTTTACCCCGGACGGTCAACTGTGACAAATCTTGCTTTGTTTACAAATTTTTTGACGCTAGCATTAGAAGGTGGTGATGGTGTTGAGGTAGTGTTTACTGGTTTTAGCAAAGCTTTTGATAAAATTGATCATGTTTTATTGGTAAAGAAACTGGGACAGCTCAACAAGTGTGATGCCCTTCCTTTAAAGTGGATTTTTTCATATTTGACGAACAGAACTCAAAAAGTTTTTTTAAATAATATTTTATCTAGAGACATCAATGTTTTGTCTGGCGTCCCACAAGGTAGCCACATTGGACCTCTATTATTTATTGCATTCATAGATGATGTGAAGCGGTGCTTCAAACATTGTAAGTTTCTGATTTACGCTGATGATGTAAAAATCTTTTGTAAGATTAGAAATGATCGCGATCTGCTAAATCTACAACAGGAATTAAACGTTTTCTGCGACTGGTGTAGCTTGAATAAGCTTTGCCTGAACGTTTCGAAATGTAAAGTTATGAACTTTTCTAGAAGACGTTATGGACGTAATGGACATGATAATAGTTTATTCTTCAATGGCGTTATGATAGAGCGAGTTCATTCTTTTCTAGATTTAGGGGTTTTGTTTTCACGAGATTTATCGTTTAAGGACCATATTGACAGATGTATTAATAAGGCTAATTCAATGTTAGGGTTTTTAATCCGTTTCTCCAAAGACTTTCATGATCCATATACTCTAAAAGTCCTCTTTGCTTCATTTGTTCGATCGCACTTGGAGTATGCGTCAATTGTCTGGAATCCGTACTATATCAATTCCTCTAACCGTATAGAATCAATCCAGAAGCGATTTATGCTGTTTGCCTTAAGGCGACTTCCTCGAGAGGTAAACGCTCCTAAGTATGTGCTTCCGCCGTATCTAGGCCGTTGTTTGATATTGAATATTGAACCATTGTTCGTTCGAAGACAAATTTCTTCCGCAATGTTTGTGCGCGACGTTATAATGAGCCGAATTGATTGTTCACAACTACTATCATTGTTTTCAATACGTGCCCCAGTGAGATCTCTCAGACACCGAGGCTTAGTGATTAATCTGCACTTCCATGGGTCTAATTTTGTTATGTCGGACCCGGTTTGTAATTCTAGCCGTATATTTAATAATGTATCTACCGTGTTCGATTTTAATTTGTCCAGAGATGAATTTAAAAGAATTCTAAAAACTTTTTTATTCAAATTTGATTTATATAAATAAACCTAATTTTAAAAATACCAGATGTAAATTAATACTGTTGGTAAAATAAATAAATAAATAAATAAATTTCAAAATACCGATTTCTTGCCATACATTTACGTACTATTTGTCTATCGATATCCTCATCCTCTGACCAGTACAGTTTGTGGTCTTGTGGTAGACTGTTGTATCCGCTATAAATAAGGATCCCAATAAAATTTCTTAGACAATCGGTTGTCATGTCAAAGTTGTGAAAATTTTTTTGACCTGCATATATTTTTGATTGTTCAACAATGTTCTCCATTATATCCTGATCGAATAATAATTCAAAAATTTCAACAGCAGATTTTGTCAATAAGCTAGCTTTCAATTTCATTTTTCTCTCTTCGGTTCGAGTTGAATATTCTTTAGAATAGCAGGGTTGTATTTTCCTCAATTTCGGTAGTCTGATATCTACAGATTCTGGAGCAGATGTGTGCTGGCTAGTAGAACTGGCTGTAGATACATCCATTCGTGGTCGTTTGCTACTATTTTCTGTATCATACGTATCCTCTTCATTATCATCATCATCATCCCGAGGTATGTGGATTTCAATTTCTGTTGCTAGATCTGCACGATTTTCCTCATAAATTTCGTTTCATCAAAATCTTCTAAATCCGTTACTTCATCCACATTGCTTGGTGGTAACTGGACAAAATCGAAAAAATTGCAGCCTACTTCCTCATCATCATTGTCAGATGCCATCTCTTCTATCAAAGCCGTGGCTTCGGCTACAGTAAAACACCTTTTGGTACTCATATTTTACAAATAAAGCTTAAATAACAAAAAACTCTAATAGGACCATGGTTTAAAAATGGGACTAATTGTAAAATACAAAAATATAACGGAAAAAATGCTTACGGTTAATCTTTTTACTTTCCTTAGCAACAACAAATATTTATCTATACTTTTAATGTAAAACTACACACGCTTACATATAGTTTGTTGGTTTGAGAGTAATATAAAAACACAAAAAAAATTGATTGATTGATTGATTGATTTTGAATGTACGACCAAGTTCTTAGGCTTGAGTTCCCGGATGACGCCGGGTCCACCGTACACCCTTTTTTACACATAACAAAACCGAAGGATTGGATAGGTTAGTTAAGTGGGACAGAATCGGCCCGGTTACAGACACCTAGGTATAGCCGATAGTTAGTAACACAAAGACAACACAATTCTAATCTACTAGATGAAGGATAAAGGCTTAATAGGTTAATGGATAACGATGGTATTGGTCTTCAACAATTGCTTCTTTAAAACGGCAACCTAAGAAAAAATATTATTATTTCACATGCATCTGGAATTTTCCTGAAATTTAATTCTATTAATACTTTTCGGCTTCCTAACCAAAATTGGTTGACTCGACCCGTTACAGACACCTATGTAAAGTCGTTAGTAATAAAATGACAACACAATTCTAAACTACACAATCAGCAATTACAATGAAGGCTTAAAATTAACAAGCATCTGTAAATTTCCTGAAATTTAATTCTAAATTCATATTTTCCGGCTTCCTAAATAATTGAAACATTTATTAATTTAATCATTCTGCAACTCCGCAACTTACAGTCGAATTTCCTGAAACCAAAGTTATTTGAACTATATTCAAAATAATTCTAAAATTCATTAGTATATTTAGGACAATATATATACAATATAATAAAATTATACTTGAATAAAATAAATGTAAAGTAACTATTAGTATTAACTAAATTAATTTGGTTCTCATAAAACAAATAAAATAAATCGAATCCAGGAAAGGCACGCACGGCCTTCCTAACTTCTAAGTCTGTTGATTTGATGGATTTATTTATAAAAAAATATTTATGAAAGTCACTTGTCCTTGTCATCCCTAATCTAATACAAATATGTTTATTTATAAAAATAGAAAATGACCAAACGAAAACTGGTTCCAAAAACAGCTAATCTGGAATCTGTAAGGTAATGTATTAATAATGAATGTTTTTCACAGCTTTAGAATCCCCAATACCTAAACAAATTCAACCAAAATTAAATAAAACTATTAAAGTAATCAGGAATCTGTAAGATAACAGAATTAATAATAAGTAGCTAGCACATCTGTAGGATCCATGATAATCAAATAACCCAATTAAATGGTTCGATGCTTTAATTATAAAATAAATAAATCAGAAAAAAATTACATACATACATATATATATACATACACACACACACACACACACACACACACACACACACACACACACACACACACACACACACACACACACACACACACACACACACACACACATATATATATACATACACACACACATATATATATCTACAACAGCATTAAATAAATTATATAATCGACATACGTCGATAATTATTTGTCCAACCTAGAACAAGTTAACCAAAACCTTTACCAATTTACAGTCTTCCAAATAATCTAGAAAAAAATTTAATTAAAAAGTGCATGATCCCGAAAAACTATCTACATATAGCAAATTTGACTGCATTTCAAATGTACTCCGTAGCTTCCATGTAATTCCAAATATTCAAATATTCGCAGAAATAGCAAAGTTATAAAGTTAAGCCAACAATTCCAATTCGATCACAGCCGCCTACCTCTACATGTCCTAAACTAGAGTTCCAAAATTCGTTAAATTATTATTTTCACGTTCAAAACAAGAATAATAAGAAATTTAAGAAATTTAATTTAATTTTACACTAAAACCTAAAATTCAAATTAATAAATTATTAATTTATACTTCTACAAGGATCTGTATATATGAATGCGATAATACGTTTTCCGCGGAACCAATCTACCGTGTAAATCGGAGGATGGGTGTATATGAATGAATGAATTCATCTGTCAAGGAGAAAACGAAAAGTACAGAATAACCACGATCATGCTTGTTTAGTTTCTATCCAATTTCGTCATATATTTATCCCCTCAAAATTTTGTTTTATGTATTTTATTTGTCTATTTCCTGTTTATTCTTTTTTTGTTGAAACTTGGAAGGGATAAATTATAAAACACTAAGCATGATCATAATAATCTATTCTCAGTTCTCACTCACGCAACAAGCTCAAAAACAAAAAATAGAAATGTATGTATATATTTAATATACTAAACCAAAACATATAAATGAAATGGTATTTTATTTTACGCTCCTCTCTTAACACGTTTACGCAAATAGAAACAGTTAAATACATATTTTATATAATTAAAATTTATTTCAGAAAAATATGAATTAAAATAATGAAAAACACTTATCTTAGGCATCCATTGGAATCAAAAAAGTCATACATATTGAAGATTTATATACACTGCGTACGTTGCGTTCAAGCAACGGTATCAAAATACATATAAACGAAAATTGTTATGTACATGTTCTATACCATCACAAGCGCACCGTACACAGATTAAAATAAATATACAATACGTACAACTATTCACTTCACTTATTAAATTCATGCAAATTATTATTGAAATTATTATTTATTAAAATTATCAACTATATCAATATTATACTTTTTATTAGTTAATTAAAATACATTTAAAATAAATTATTTATTTATTTAAAGGAGAGACAAAAACACGTCCTTCCTCTACGACGATCAATCGCCGACCAATATAAAAACACAAAAAAAATGTTCACTTATTCTATTTGCAAATACACCGTTATTTCGTTTAACTGTTAAAACTATTTTTCACCATTTGCGAAATATATATATTCACTTACCTACATCAAAAAAACGTTTAATTTTAATACAGAAAACAGATTTTACGATGAAATTAGGTGAATCCCCAATTGGGACCTATGGCTAGAAATGGGTTAAGCAACCTTCCTGTTTGTTTAATTAGTTATTGTTCAGTAGGTCCCATTCTTCAAATCTACGATTTCTTCCGCTTATGAACCGGTGCAGATCTTTATACATCTCGTTCTGTTAGAGGTGTTTCTTTTTAGAATTCAATCCAGTAGACATTAATAGATCGGCGTCGCTTATTTCTTTTGAAACGTTGATCAATAAATAAATAAATGAAGGGCCGTATACTAGGAAGATTTATACGTTCAACAAAATGTTTAGTTTTATCGAGCAAATGTTGATTCTGATGAATTAGTGGCCAAAATGTCAGACGTTCCGCACTTGCTAAATTACAGTAGAGAATTTTGTTTTGTTTTAGAGAAGCAAGGAAAAAATTAACATTAAATGTTAATTGATAAAACTAAATGTAATTAGTCCGATTTACCGGTCGAATAGACTGCACAAACTAAGTTTGAATTTCAACTTCAGTTTCTAAAAGTAGACACATCACGTTTTTTTTGACAAGAAATTATAATCGCCAACACTAATGGTTTTTTTGAATGATGTAGTAGGATGAAATATCTTTTCGTTTTGTTTTTTTATTTTTTAAACCTTGTCGGAACGATATATTTGCAATTAAATGGGTTCCCATGGGCTCTCCTAGAAGTACAAATGACCAGATCTTTAACATTCGAGTACTTCAAATGAACTTGAGAATATTCGTATTCTCGTTTGCGAGAAATTTGTTAAACGACCTTGCTGAGCAACGAAATTTTGAGAAGTATGAGACCCTACAACATAAAAGCATATAAATTTTGATATTTCAATTGATAATGACCACCGTATACCCACTTTCAAACATAATAAAAGTAACTTTTACTAATGAAAACCATTTAAAGCGAACACCCATAGAAAAATAGAAAGACATAACATTTAGTACGAATCACCCTCCTCCTGTTTAGTACGAGTATATCGTACAGTTAAAATGAGAGAAGTATAGTAAGCATACAATTACCAAAAAAAAAACAAACATAAAGGAACAACCCAACGCAAAAATACAACATAAAAACTCATAAATTCCTTCATTTTATTACCAGTCATGTGTTTATGAATTTTTTTACTTGGTGCTTGTGGTTTAGTGGGTGGCAGCGATGATATGGTGGTTATTATTATTACTTTTATGTGCATAAAAATGTCCATATCAAATAAGGATATCATAACATGTGAGTTTTATATATTTCCAGGTAACATTATACACAAGCTGCGTGTGCCTTTAATTATTATATATTTGTGCTATTATCAAGAAAATCCCCATAACACTACACCAAGCAACAACAAAATTAGTCCCTAATGATGTTAATCACTAAAAAAAATATCAAAAATGTTTTTCCAAAGTATATTTTCATTAAAAATAATCAAAATAATGGAATTTCAACGGAACCCATCAATTTTATATATTTCAATACTATTACTGTGTGTAACAATAGAATCCATTAAAAACTGAAATCCTATTCAAAGCCATAAAAAGCACAAAAAAAAATTTGTGGGATAAACTAGGACTTAATTTTATTTTCATGATACTTTTTTTGTATTTTATATTGGTTGAGTTGAATTTTAATTGACTTTATATTTTTTTTTTCTGTTTTATATAAAAAGCATTTTAAACGCGCAAAGCTTTACAATAAAGCTGCAAAGCAATATTAAAAAATATACGTCTATACACAACAACAAGTAGTATGTAACAGTTTTATATGGAAAATATGTAGCATGGAAAATTCGTTTCTTTCGTGGCTGCGAGTTTAATTAACCGGATTTTATGCATTATAAACAGTGAGCTAATGCGTCCGTTTAGCTGTAAGCGATGAATATTGGTGCAATTAATTTGTATATATAGAATCGCGGTCGGGTCAAGTTACGAGTATATATCAATAGTGGTATGTTTTTAAGTGTTTCCAAATTTCACGCTATTTTATAGGATTTTGTGACATGGGATGAGTAGGTAAACTGAATTAAACGAAATTGTTAATTATGATTACAACTGGGCATGAGGTACAAAATCATTATAAATGTGCCATCCTCAATAATTCGCTTTAAATTTAAATAATAATTGAAGATTAAGAGTGCCGAAGATGAATTCTAGCGTGGTGTGTGTTCTTCATATTTTGACAACAACAACAATTAAAAAAAAACAATTCAATTGCTCCTCTTGCTAACAAACTTCCTTCGAATTATTGCAAATCAATTGAGAGCTTGAGCGAAAAGAGATCTAGACTCAGGCTCCGTGAGTACTTCTAATAGGTTGCTAAATTGCTCATTTAGCCCGCCTGATTGTGACTTCCCAACCAGGTCAGCAAATTTGCAACGAATTTTTGAATTTGAAATTAGAGTTTGGACGAAAAAGATAAACGGCCAATAACACACGTGAACTTTGGTTCCGAGGACACTTCTAATAGTTTGCTAAATTGATCTTCCAACCAGCCTGATTGCCACTTCCCAACCAGGCTTGCAAACAATTTTTGAATTTATATTATAGTTTGAACGAAAATGGTAAACGGCCATTAACACGCCTTCCCAGAGAGTTTAACTCACGTTTTGTGAGCACTTATAGTAGGCTGCTAAATTTCTTATCTAGCCCGCATGATTGCCACCTTCTAACCAGGTCAGTAAATTTGCAACTTTTTATGAATTTATAATTAGAGTTTGGGCGAAAATGGTAAACGGCCATTAACTCACCTTCCCAGAGATTTGAACTCAGGTTACGTGAACACTTCTAGTAGGTTGCTAAATTGCTCATCCGGCCCGCCCGATTGCCACTTCCCAACCAGATCAGCAAAATCACTACGAATGTTTGAATTTTTAATTACAGTTTGAACGAAAATGGTACACGGCCATTTACTCGCCTTCCCAGAGATTTGGACTCAACTTCTAATAGGTTGATAAATTGCTCACCTGGCCAATCTGATTACCACTTCCCAACCGGATCAGCAAATTTGCAAAGAATTTTCGAATTCATAATTAGAGTTCGAACGAAAATGGTAAATGGCTATAAAAGCTACTTCGATAACACCGATTTCCACCAAATTTTTGTGGAAACTGTAGATTTACCAGAAAAACTTAAGTCTGAAGTGTTATGCCGATCACTTAACCTGTTTGGGTAGGTTGTATAGTGACCAATTTTTGGTGGAATAATAGTTTGTTATCAAAGAATCGTCAGTTCCCTTACATTTTGGAAAAATTATCTAGACCAGTTTTATTGCAAATTAAATATTGATTCCTTTCGATTTTTCCAACATTTGCAAAAACATAAAAAAATCGAAAAAGGTCTTACTGAAGCTACCCAGTGGGCTGATTTCCTACCAAATTTTACTGATGGGACCTGCAAATTTATTAAAAAAGCTTGAACAGCTTTATTCAAAGCAGTCAATCTACCTGGGCTCTAAAGAAGATACTGATCGAAAGATAGACAGACATCACTTTACTGCGAAAAATAAAATAAAAATCACTGAATACTTGGTTAAGCAACACAGGATATTATCATAGTAACAACCAAAAATCCATCGTTCCATCCAATAAACTCAATTTTTCAAAATCACATCCCGAATTCATTTTGGATTTTCACCCAACATACAAAAATAGTTGGTGGTTTAGATTAGATACCAATTTTTCAGAGGCTCGACCAAAATGTATATTAGATTCCAATTTTCATCGGATAATTCGAATTCTATCCCCATCAACAATAAGACATAATATAAAAGCTAAATTGGAGCAACTCTAAGCAAAGTTTTCAAAATCACAATCCGTAGCAGTCGTTTTCTGTACTCGAAAAATATCTGTCTCAAATTATTTTAACAAAAATGTTAGGGCTGAATTTTAAATAAATGAAAATCTACTCAATACATTAGCAGTTAGAACTAATCAGAATCGATTCTTAGTATACTCGAAAACCACTTTCACTCATATTTATAATCGTTTGAACCGAAAACACCCTTAAATCTTTTTTCTTATAATGATGACTCATGCAATTGGCTTTACAGAACCCCCACCGCAAATTTAATCAAAATCTATACAGTCGAAAAAATTTAGAAAAGCGTCACGATCTCCTTTGAAGAACTTCCCACACGCAACATCTACCAAAAAAGGGCAACATCTTACAACATGGACTATCGCATGGAGGACTATTGTAAAAAAACCTACCACGTTTATTTTATCAAAATCGTTAAGGTAGGTTTTCTGGAATATACGTGGTACGTTTTTTGAACGGGACAAACGAATCGGGCGATTCCAGGGATCGGCGATATAAATAGCGGGTCTTTTACAAAGGGGTTCTAGCAACAAATTTCAATTAACAAATGTATTCAAAAAATTTCAAAAGATTGACATGTGGTTAGGTTTGCCAGAATGCTCATGATATGGTCTTTTAAAGAGACGCCAAAAAATTTTCCGATTCGTTTGAAGAAGAAGAATCGCAGGAAACTTACCCACATGTCAATCTTCGGAAATTTGCTGGACAAATTTCTTAATTGAAATTTGTTGCAACAGCCACTTTGTAAAATACCCGTTTTTTATAGCGCCGTCCCCAGGAATCGTTCGATTCGTTTGATCCGGTAAGATACCATGCCATGAGCATTCCACTAAACCCACCCACATGTTAATCTTTTGAATTTTGTGCAACAGATTTCTAATTTGAAAGTTGTGGAAATGACCTTGTGTATGAGTCTCTTATAGAAGATGACATTTGTTATTAGCATTTTTTTAAATTACCAACAGTTTGAGGGTCCTGAGAGAAAATCCGGGACCTCCTCTGTTTTGTAGAGAAGTGGGATGGCACCAGAGGCGCGTGAAGTTAACTGCGTGCTCGTACCAGAGATCCATCGATCTCTATAAAGGAACAGTGGCCGAAGTAGACGAGTGTGGCCGTGCGAGAGGTTTGAGGCAGTCTGCAAAGGGGAAATCCCGAGCAGGCCGAGGGCACGCATTTGGTTACCAACCGAGCCGGACACGCCATAGGAGTTCCTTGAGATCATTCGGGCCAGTAATCCCGATTTTCCTACGGAAGACTAGAAGATTGTTAAGCAGTAGGAAGCTAAGCGGGGCGTTAGATTGGCAATCATGCTGATCAATAAAGAATCCCGGGCTTCCCTTGCAAAATCTAAGAGAGTGATCAACTTCGGGTTCGGGTCGATCACTCTTAAAGTATCTCGGGTGCGGAGAATTTGTTGAGAAGAGGTAGCCACCTCTGATGAGGTGATGTGGACAACCTGTCGAACTCTCGATGAGAGGCGGATAGCGTCCGAAGCAACGAGCTAGTGATGTAATCATCAAGATGCAAGGAGTGCAGGAAGAGGTGAGTAAGGCAGATCTCAATGATTAATATTGTATAAATAAACCTGCATTACACGATAGCCTCCTCGGCAGCTCTCGTTCTGAAACTGACTAAGTCAGATGAAGACTTGGTGTTAATCCAAGAACCTTGGATCAACAATAACAGAATATGCGGCCTCAGAAAGGAGTATAAATTATTATACTCAAATAATTCTGAGAAGGTCAAATCGTGTATTTTATTGAAAAGTAATTTGAATATTTTTGCGTTGAGGCTGGCTGTGAAAAAATATGGCTTGCCTCAACCTATATGGATCATAATAAGGAGGTTCCGCCGGATAACCTGGGGGAACTTATCCGGGAAGCAGGTCAAAGAAGGGTAGGTGTTATACTTGGATGTAAGGCAAACCCGCATCATACAATCTGGGGAAGCACAGACATTAACGAGAGGGATGAGTTATTTTTTGATTACTTATTAAATACAAACCGTTTAGTTTGCAATGTTGGGCGAGAACCAACATTTGTTGTTAAAAATCGACAAGATGTTTTAGATATAACCTCAACGTTAAACCTGCTATCTGGAAAGCCTGCAGGAATCCCAAAAGAATAAACTGGAACAAATATGGGGAGGAATTGGAGGAATTATTGCCGCTGGAGGTCCCTGGACTTCCGGCGACAATAGAAGAATTAGAATGCATGGTTGATATTATCACAAAGGCATGCAATATTTCATTTAATGCTGCCTGCCCCCTAATAAAGCCAAAAGGCAGGCAGAAACTGACATGGTGGACCACGGAATTGGGAACCTATCGTAGGGCGTATATGACAGCCTTTATTAAAACCAAGCCACACGGGAGGTTCAAGATTGGGACTCCTATAAGGAGGACCTAAGAAAGTACAAAAAAGATTTGAGACAGACACAAAGGGGTCTTGGAAATTCTTCTGTTGTGGAGTGGAGAAGGCCTCTGAGACTTCTAACTTCTCATTTTCCGGAAAGCTTTGGCTACACGATGGAGCCTGGAGCTCATCCAGGAGCATCTTCACTAGATATGTGGGGCATCGTGGACAGATAACGAATCCTGTGTGCGCTGAATGGTTTTTAGCCTTATAAATCTGCGGGCCCGAATCGGATTATACCAGCAGAGATCCAAAGGAACTCGGCACTCATCATCCCCTGGCTGGATGTTATCTTCGAAGATGTCTGAAACTGTTCTATATTTCTTAGAAATGGTAGGAGGTCACAGTAGTCTTTATCACAAAATCGGAAAAGAGCTCACATGCTTGTCCAAAGAACCAGAGGCCTTTACCTCTGTCATCCTTTCTGTTGAAAACTTTGAAAACACTGGTATATGTAGTTATTCGAACAAAAAATGAGCCAAAAAATTGGGCAATGTCGCAGAATGCGTACTGTAACTTTCCTTTGGTGGACACAGCTTTGTCCGATCTAGTATGCACGATTGAGAAGCCAATTTACTTGCAAGAGTTTTGTATGGTAGCATTTCTGGACATTAAGGTTGCCTTTAACAATGTAAGAAACGGAGGCGATCAAGGAAGGATTGACATTTTTGGAAGCGGAGTACCCTATAAGTAGGTTAATAAACCAGATGCTAGCAAACAGGATTATTACCTCGGAACTGTCGGAGTCCACCATTAGAAGGCGGGTGGTTAGAGAAATCTCGCAGGAAGGTGTAATGTCCCCCATTCTTTGGAGTGTAGTGATGAATGGATTGCTGTTGGAACTGAATAGAGAGGGGCCATAGGTAGCAGCGTATGCAGATGATGTAGGGATAGCGGTATCAGGCAATTATCTGGAGACGATTGGGGATGTTATGCAGAATGTACTCCTGACCGTTACGAAACGGGCCACTAAATGTGGATTAGGGGCCAACCGTTCCAAGACGGCGCTGGTACTATTTACAAAGAAATATAAAATTCCGGGAGTTAGCTCTCCTACCATGAACGGCATTAGACTGCGTTTTTGCTGAACGAGCGTTATTTTAGGGCATATTCTTTGACACTAATCTCAGCTGGAAGCCGAACATTTTGGAAAGAGTGAATATGACTAATGTAGTCATTTTTTCGTGTAGAAATGACATAGGTAGATGGAGAAGGTGCAAAGAACGGCCTCCATGCTTATAAGCGTTGCGCTTAGGACAACACCTACACGCGCTTTCAAAGTTATGTTCCACCTTATTGCAATCGAATTTTTTGGTAAGCAGATGGCAGCCAATGTGGCTACAAGACTCTCGGCAGTCTCTCAGTGGAAGTGTCTGCAGGCGGGGCACTCGACGATAGTTAGATCGCAAAGAATTGGCTAATCTTGATTATATTAAACGAACGTTGTGCTTCGATAAAGGTTTACGGACCATCTGTACTTCAAGGGAATCCTGGAGAAACCGATCAAAACTGGAAAACGAGGCAGTGCAATTTTACACGGACGGCTCTAAGCTAGACGGCAAGGTAGGAGCCGGAGTCTTCTTTTAGGAGCTTTATGTTAATATATCTGTTCGTCTCCCTGACTACTCTAGCATGTACCAGGCTGAAGTGATGGCGATCGAGGTTATCGTAATTTATGTGGACAGTCAGGCGGCAGTCAGGTCACTAGAGGCGGTTTGTCTGAAATCACAGGTGGCGCTGGATTGCCGATCATCTCTTAATTTAATGAGTGAGTATTTCAGAATCCAGATATGATGGGTCCCTGGTCACTCGGACGTCACGAGAAACTGCAGAGCAGACGAACAAGCTAAGTGCGGTACGACTATTCAGATGCAGCGAATTGGCTCAAATTGGCGCTCGGTAAAAAGGCAATCGCCTCGACAAATGAGAAGTGGACCAACACTCTGACGTGCAGGGTAGAAAAACAGGTTTGATCAAAACTGGAGTTGTGGCACTCCAAGGCACTAGTATCTCTGGGAAAACGAAAGGTAGAATTGGTCGTAGAGATACTGGCAGGTCACTGCATTTTTTGGGTACATGCGAGAAGGCTGAGTCTACAGACGAATCACTTTTATAGAAGTTATATGAACGGAGAGAAGGAAGAAACTTTAGATCACTTCCTATGCTCGTGTCTGGCACTATCAGATAGAAGGCATAAATACTTAGATGTGCACGGTATGGACAGCCTTTTGGAACTCGCGGACTGTGTACTGCGAGATATTTTACGCTACATAATTGCGCTACATACATACATTGCATGCAACAAATTTGGGACTTTTTTGGACGTATTTCACACGTATCTATAACTATATTATATGTAGCTAGAGATGTCAGTAATCGTTTTGTAGAGCTTGTTTAAGACGAACACCAATGGCAACAGAGATATGATTATGATTGACCGTCTAAATAAACTGTTTGATTGATATTTGTGATGCGTAACCCTTATAAACAAATATTTCGTTCACTTATACAATATGTTCAGTTACTTTTCAGAGACGTTTTTTGTGTACTTTTTTGAAAATTACACAAACTTTTATGTATAGGGCAGGAAAGTAGTGGCCTTTTCAACAAAAAGTTTGACATTCAATAAAAACAGACCACCCCAAGCACCCATGCTTTCATCAAAAAGTAATTAACACAAATAATCATAATAATAAAAATTTGAGTAGAATACACTCCAAACCACTTTGTTATTTTTGTAAATCAAATCAATTAATATTACATGATTTAACATTGCACAAAGGAATTTTCACACTAAAATAAACATTCGGGCGAGACCCGTTCACAAAATTAACCAACACCATAATAAACGAAAAAATTTTAATTATTGTATAACCGCACCTTAAGAAAAAGCAATAAAGTAAACAAATTTTTCTAAATTGGTTTTTCTCCGACTACCATCCTCATCGTATATTATTTATTGTACGAGTCGTCCGTCCCCTCGATTATTATTAATTTCCTTTTTGTCGTGTGACACAATTAAACCCTTTTTCCATCAACAACTGTATGTACAAAAGACGCAATCGAGAGTGGTAAAATGCTGGCGGTAATAGTCCTCTCCATCACCTTCATAAAATATGTTAACTTTTTTCGATTTAATTCTTGTACGGTATAACGTCGTAAATGTACGGTCCTATATTATTAAGGAAAACGTATTTATGCAAATATAAAGACGAAGGTGTGCTGTATAAATATTATGTAGATACACAAATTCATAGGCTCATGTAAAACACAGGATGCGATTTTAAAATTAAGTATAAATTGTCTAAATTTAGAACCAAACCAAACGCGACCACAACAATATATGCTTGATATCTGGTGGAAAAGAATGAAATAACTGTAATTATCGAAGAAATACGGCCACCCATTTATTTAACTGCGACTTGTATCGTCCTGGCAATTTGCGTTATATGGGTGCATGTATTTCCGAAAAGGGAGTATACAATTTTTTTTTATGAAATATACAACATCCATCCTAAATTACATAAATTTTATAACAGAAAATTATTGGGTTCTATACTAGCACTCGGGCAGAACTTTCTTTTAATTCTGATTAGGGGTTGCCGATAAAAGTAAGTAAAAAAGCCAATTTCAATATATAACGTGTCATGGATATATACGTAAGGATTACGTAATCTAACATAAAAATATAATTACTAATAATTAACGGAAAATATGTTTTCTATGTGTGATTTAGTTGTCCGGTGTATACACATAACTTTTTAATATTAGGTATACAGGACCGAATTTTCCAGCTCCAAGACCAAAATTCGCACGGAAGCCGAAACAAAAAAACTATTATAGTGAACGATAATAAAATCAGTAGAAAATAAAAACTAATAAAATGGCATCTGTTACCTCAAATTAACTTTACTTTTAGCATCACATAAAACGAATAAAATAAAATTTTCCCAAAAAATGGTAGAATGGAAAAGGAAGGAAATTTTATATTTTTTATGTTAGTTTTTCCCAACTTTTTTTCAGTGTTCGCTATTTAACAGAAAAAAAACACGAAATATTTCCGGATGCAAATGTTTATTTTTTGCCATTTTAAAACAGTTACTCCACTCTAGATGTGATATACTCATTCCTATATACACGGAAATATAGAAAATTCATGCACCTGAAAAATACCTTAAAAATAGTCGATATATTAACTGGGTAAAGAAAGGAATCATAAATTCTAGATAATTAGCACGTACAGAACGAAGCAAAATATTTGGAACGTAAAGTCAAGACCAACGGCAGAAATACAAAAACAGTATTTTTTGGAAATTTAGCGCTAATATAGTCCGATCTTATTACGCTCAGTGCTGAGAAAATAATTTTGTTATAAAGAATTTTTTAAACTAAGGAGGACTAAATGCTTTAGAATTAATCACTAGTACTTGAAAAACACACTTGCGACGCGGGTTGAGTGGCTTGATATCAATCTTCTCGCATAAAAATATCTAAATTTTGAAACCTACACAAATGTATGTGAAGTTAGCTCAGAAAGTCATCCCCGAAAAAATAAATTTTTGCTTCAAAAGTCGTGCTTGTTAATAAGTTAATAATTTTATTTTGACAAAGTTTTTTTCTCATCAACCGTGGACCAAGCAAGGTCATCACTTCGAATAATTATATTTTTAATAAATAAAAATTGTAAACCAAACGATTTGGTGCATTTTGTACATTTACCACATACGATTGGAAATTATGCCAGGCCGTACGCTCCCACCTTTGCGACACTACGACATCAACAAATTCTTTCGATTTGTCTAGATAATTTGAAAATTTTCGATTGGCATAATTTGGGATTTTTCAATTTGCCCATTTGGATTTGCGGCAAAACAATTATCTACTATTTATCAATACGTAGACATGGTCTATCGAGCCAGATGAGGCGCCAAATACGTGAACTTTCATAAAACTTCTCTTCTGTTACTCAATTCGGGAAGAGCAAGAAATTGATTCATTATCATTCACCGTTAAATATCTACACCAATAAACAGCAAGTTATCTATTTTATATAAACAATTTAGTGATTTCGCGAGTGAATTGTGCTTAGAGTGTTAAAGTTAAACAAAAACCGTTTTATAACATTAAAGTGAACATTTGTATTAAGTGCGTTATTCTAAAAACAGTGATTACTTCAGGCCGTAACAATCGAGTACTGGCTTACAAATGTGGCTGCTTTACTTGTGCAGAAGCGTGGTCGGATTTTAGGCTCTTTAACAAAGGCTGTCACGTTCGCTGAGAATGTTAATGATGCAACCTCAACCAAAGAAATCGAATAACAGCGAAATCAACTTGAACCCCCAAATAATTATGATCTTAACGCCACGTTAACAAACAAGTATAGTCAACAAAGAACGTATTTCGAATCTCTGCACAACAAAACAATGGGTTCGTCGAATGAGGTCAAGCTGCCACGAATTAATATTCCACCATTTGATGATTTATTTGAGGCTACTGTACTGGATTGCTTCGAGGAAAGGCTGCTAAATTAATTAATCAGTTATTAATTACTGATGCTAATTACGTAGAAGCATGAGACAAGTTAAATCAACGATACGACGAAAAACCTACCATAGTAAGTACAATAATTAAATCTTTTTTAGATCAGTCTGTTATCCACCACGCTTCAACATATGTGGTTAGAAACCTCACTGAAACCTCCGATGAACTACTCCGAGAACTGAAAGCTTTAGGACCAGCGTGCGAAACCCGTGATCCAAGGATTTTGCATTTACTCCTAAACAAGTAAGTTGATCAAACAAGAGAGCAGTGGAAATTGCATTCAGATATGATGGAGGTTCCAAGTGTGGACGATATATTGAAGTTTCTGCATCAAATATGTGACGCTTTAGAAGATAACAAGGAAGTCAACCAAAAACTTTAAATTACTACGATGTGATGTTGAATTGCGCAAAAGATTCATCAATGATCACAATTTATGCACTAATTCTTTAAGAATGGGACATGCTGTAGCAGATTGTTCATTGATAAACACATGTTTTAAGTGCAAGGCAGAACATCACACCATATTGCATGAAACCAACACTAATCCAGACAAAAATGTAAAACTTAACATCGCGTCTAGGAATACCAAATCATCATCGGTCAGCTCCGGCCAACCAATAATTTCGTAGGTTCAAAATTATACCACCACCAATGCTACACCCGTTGACGAAAAGCAATCAATATTGCCAAGCGTAATTGTTTCGACGGTGGATATACAAGGCAACGTTCACAACAACCGTGCATTATTGGATTTAGGTTTAGAATCCATGTTTATCACCGAATCACTAACCAAAAAGCTAGGATTGAACCGTAAGCATGCACGCGTGTCGGTGCATGGTTTATCGTCAATTTCTGCAGGCAGTACCGGAGGACAAATTAGCATAAAATTAACTTCAAGATATAATGCAAAACACTTATAAAATCGTAGATGCATGAATATTAAATAGTTTAACTAATTATCTACCGTCTCAGGCAAAAGCTATCCATGAGGTATACAAAGACTTAAACGAATTTTGTCTAGCTGAACCTAATTTTTACGAGCCAAATCCAATCGACATGATTCTGGGCATCGACAATTTCTAAGACGAAAGGCGTAGTTAGTTTATTTGGATGGATAGTTCCTGGTTACGGTGATCAGAAAATAAATTCCACCACTAAGTGCTTCACGATTCAAGCAAATACTAAAGAAGTTTGTAAATTGCTACGAAGATTTTGGGAAGTGGAGGAAATATCAACCAACATAAGCCCAACAGACGACAAATGTGAGGAACATTTTTCCAGGACACATCAATTCATCAACGTTCGCTATTTGGTAGAACTACCTTTAAAGGAAAATTTTAAACAGTTGGGCGGAAGTTTAAAGGCAGCAATATCTCGAATGATTGCAATGGAATGTAAATTTGAACGAGCCACAGAACTTCGAAATGAATATACAAAATTTATGCGAGAATACGAAACACTTGGCCACATGGTACGTATTCCTAACCGGGAAGTGTTGAGCGGAGAAAGCGAAGTGTACTATCTACCACATTATGCCAAAGTAAGTAAAGTACAACATTTTAAATTAAATAATGTCACATATGGGCTAACGTGTTCACCATATCTAGCCATCAGGTGTTTACATCAATTAGCTAAAGACAGTCAATTATCATCCAAACTAGCCAGTATAATAAAATCCGACTTTTACGTTGACGATATATTGTCAGGTTGCGAAACGGCAAAAGAAGCTGTTGCGACGTACACTGATGTGGCTGCTACATTATCAAAAGCTGGTTTCCCGTTACGACAGTGGAGTTCAAACAATCCGGAGTTGCTCCATCAAACACCAATGGAGAAACAAGGTACAGACTCCATTTCATTTAAGGATCCTGAGATTATGTTAAAATATTGGGAATTTGCTGGTTGACGAAAAAGAATGCGTTCACCTTCAGTGTTCCTGCGTTACACTCTGAACTATCATCAAAACGCCAGCTGTTGTCCGAGTGTGGTAAGATATTTGATCCGCTTGGGTGGTTTCGTTTGGACCAGTTAGAGCAGCGGTATGACCACCAAAATTTTAGAGGTCAGTTGTTTATTTGTGACGAGAAGCCTATAAAATTTTAGTGATGGTAGCACTAGCCGAAATGATACAAACAGCATGTAACTTAAGCTCTTAAGTGTTCGCTGTATAAGTTTTAATTTTGTGTTCTTTCGAATTTTAGTGTTAATATATGTAGTCTTAGATTGAGAATTCTAAACGATAAATCATGGAAGTCAACAAATTTTAATTTTGAAGTTAAAATATTTTTAACGTTTTTAATTGCATGCATTGTTTTTAAACTTCTCTCGCTAGAAATCGATTAATAGAAAAAATGGAAAAAATGTTGATGATATGCCTTTAAACATGCCTTTAAATGAAATGGCAATTCGTATGAAAGCCGTGCGAATTTCCAATCATATCGATTTGATCAATTTCGAACCATCAACTTCATCCAGTCACTTAACAGAATTTTCTGGAAGCAAAAGTTGGCTAGAAAATTTTAAAAACAGATTTTCGTTTCACAAGCTCTAATCGAAGCAACATATGTTGATGCAGAAGCTGCCAGATTGTATCCACCAAAACTTCAGGAAATAATTGACGAGGGTGGATATGTTGCCGATCAAATATTTAATGCCGGACCGACCTATTTTGGAAAAAAATTCCTGATCGAACATATATTTCCAAAAACGAAAAAAAAGCACCAGGATTTAAATTTGCGAAAGATCGCATTTCACTATTATTATCTAGTAATGCCTCGAGGGATTTAGTAAAAAAACCAATGCTTATTCATCGAGCATTAATTCCTCGAGCTTTTAAAATTGTCGATAAAAGTAAATTTCCGGTATATTGGAGGGCCAACGTGAGAAAAGCGTGAGTGACGTTAAACCTGTTTAGAGAATGGTTTCCCGAAATGTTTGTTTTTCATCACCAAATTAAAAGCAGTTTGATATGTCTAAAAAGCAGACATTAATTACAGATTTTATAAGTTGCATCTGCTCCTAATGAAAGTTTTTCGAGCGATGAAACTGTTATTATGCCTGCAAAACGGCAAAAGCTTATGACCAGTTTTTTTCCGAGGAAGCTACTCTCCTGGTAGCTCCGATGGCAACCAAATTGTGTAATGATGAAAGCAAATCATATTAATTTTTATGATTTGATACATAGCTGTAAATGAATAAATGCAACCGTGATTATATTTTGTTACGAACTAAATAAGAGAGAAATGAATTCTCTAATAAATTTAGAATAAAATGGAATTTTTTATTTAAAAAAAATGTTATTGTTCTATTTTTAAACATATTTTTTACATTTTTTCAGTAGGTAATCCCCTATTTTATATTGATTCTGAGTTTTAAATTATGCGAATTTGAATTGTGTTCTGTGGAACCAATTTGCCGCATAGTTCAAGAGTAACCTGTACAAGTAAAAATCGTAAAAGCTCCTATTGAAACTGTTACTTCCGGTGGAAAAACGAAAAATCTCTTATAGACGCTGTCACTTCCGGCGAACCAATTATACTCAAAATTCATTCATTCAAACCAAGCGACCCGCTTTGGCAGTAAAGAGACGAATTTTTGTTGGAAAATACTTTTTGTTAGAAAACGTCATTTTTTGCTTTAAGATTAAAAAAATGATTCGAACTTTTTCTCGTTAATGATATGCTTTATAGTTACTTGCAAAAAATAAAAACCTTCTATGGTGACTGCCACTTCCGGTTGACCGATTTCAGTTAAAAACCATTTGGATCGCTCTATTTATAAGAAAGTTTAATTATGCAGGTTCATTCCGATCAGTCAATTCGCCTGGGCTGTAGATATTTACAGGACATGGCACCACATTCCGCACGATCAGAGTGAAACTTCATATATAAGCATATTCTATAAATTGGGAGATCCCAGTAAAGGTTAGTCGAACATCGGTCCACCGAAAGTGGCGGCTTTCATAGGAGCTTTTTTGTTTTTTTTCAAATATTTTGAAAAAATGTTAGTTACGAAAAACGACTATGAACAATTAATTATTCTTCCAAAACAACAATTTTCAGCCTGATTGGAATAGAAAATTTCTTAAAAACCTAACCTTACATAAACTTTAAGATCAGGTCTTAATGCTTTGTGAATTCGATTTAAAGAGGAAATGTGTAACTAACAGAAAAAAGCATCATTTAGATATAAGCTTTTAAACTTGAAAATATTATTTTTAATGGCATAATCGATGAAATTTTCGAACGTCAAAATTGAGTTAGGCGGAATATATTTCTGTATGTTATGATTTCCGAACGGTATTGCTACAACAGAACTCTTGTTATTCTGAAATGAAACTAGGTAACCGAAGATATAATTAATTTATAATCGACCAAACGGCGCAGTAGGACCCCGATAGGGACAGGATACAAAAGAGGTTTTTCATTATCTGATTAAACGATCGGTGAAGAAAAGGAACAAAACTATGACTCTCGGTCGGAGTGTATTCTTTCATGTCAGTACTATAGACTGGCATGGAGCTATGAAATGTGCAGACAGTTCTACGTAAATCGAACCTAGTGCCGTACATTTTCGATTTGGCTACTCGTAAGGTAAAACGTGAAAAACGAACTGCGAACCCGCCCTTTCGCACTGCTTTGACCCCAGAACAGACTGCAAAGATTGAAAACCAACAAACAGTCGTTCCTAATGTATTTAAGAATTTGGCTTTGGTGGTTCAATGATTCAACAAACTTCTGATATAAAGTTACAAAGCAATAGTGTATATGGTAATAGGGGAAATAATCGTAAACGTATACTTATTCCTGGCCAAATAAAAAATCATCATCTTTAGATCTTATTTAGCACACTCATAGGGCTTTCAGTGATCTATCTGACCATGTAGATGGGACCAGGTGAACATCTCTAGGATCGGTGAAATAATATTTGAAAATTCATTCAAATGTATGAAACTCCTAAGTGGTGTATGGCACCACAGCAAATAGCATCATAACCGAACCCTATTCGGAACTATTGAAAATCAGTACTTTGAACTATCCAAAAGTATAAACTTGATTTTTTTACAATCAGTCGATTTCGTACCTTATTTTGGAATGACAATTGGGTAAAATTTCATTTGGCGAAAATATCAAAATTTCCAAATGAAAATAAAATTGAAAAGTAAGAAGTTGTAAATTTTGGAAACTATGATGAAAATGTTCATTCCTGTCTAGTTTTCACAATATTCATAGAAAATTTACCGTTCTATTCGAATATATGAAACATATCCTGTACACATTTCTGGGACAGGGAGGCCAGAAAAATAAAATTCAGACAAAAATGCTATGAAAATATATTTCCCAATTCCCAATTCCCAGGAAAAGCCAGAATAGTGCCCAGACGTATATATTCATAATGTAATTTGGAATTAATAATTGCTGCATACTTTTGGCAAAATATTTGGTTTTCGATTACTTTAGAAAAAACTATTGCAATGAAATATTTTACCTCCCAATTTATTTTATTATAAATAATCAAAATATTTTTTATTTTTTTAAGTAATAATTTGTTATCTTTCGGTATGGCCATTGTCCAATATGTGTCTCTTTTCAACTTGCAGTTCTAGCTTCGTCCTTATTTTCGTCGTAGATTTAATCCCCATTCCATTGCCTGGCGTTTACATGTCGTGTTTCTTTATAATGATCGTTCTCGTTTTGTTCATCTTCTTCATTTGCCTTTTAGGGGTTTTCCTTCGTCACAAATGCACCATCTTCTGTCATTTCATCATTCTCTTTAATATTCTTATCACCTATCCTCTGCCACTTGATCATTTGCCTCTATTTGTGGCTCCAATAAATCTTTCATAGCATAAATATCGAAAGGATTTGGTTTATTTTCATTCGACTCTTTCTCATTTTCTTCGTTAACATTTGGGTTATCGTCTCAATCGAAATGCTCTGTCTCTGGTGGTTCTTCTAGTTCATTGTGACATGGATTCGATTGTTTTTCGAACTTCTCAGTCTTATTGATTTTATCAATTTTCTTTAGTTTCTCTTTAGTTTCATCTTCATTATCGACAACGTCTAAACCGCCCTCTCCTACATTAGTGTTTTTTTGATCCTGCTTTTTCTTGCTACACTTTTCGTTGAAACCTTTTCCTTCCTCATACTACAGTTCATCATTGTCATCGTTTTCAGTATGCACGCGCCTAAATCTTCATCGTTCGATTTATTCGATTCTTCATCTCTGTTATCCTTTTCATTTTTCTTGTCTAAATCTCGAAGTTTGGAATCAAAGTCTTTGTTTATCTAGATACTCTCTTCGTTTCTATTATTATATTCATCTGGTTCTTAGCATCATCCGGTTTATCTTCATTTTCAATGTGATCTGAAACGTCGTTTTCCCAGTGAAAAATTTCCAAGTTATATAAAAATGTTGGTCAAAGTTCAAAATTTCCTCAAATTTAAGATGGAACTTTTCCAGTTGTATGCACATATTCTTCACACATTTGTTACTGTCATAATTTACAGCTAGAAAACCCTTTTTTCAATAGAAAACACTCGTTTGGGTGTCCAAATTGAAAGCTTAATCATTTTTTCCGTACGCAATCAGGCCTGTAATTTATTTAGCCTTGCTTAACGTAAACAACTACTTCACTTAGAGAATATAAATCGGAGTCTAAATCATTAATTAATCATGAGCCATTTCAAAAGTGATCAAAATTAACAAATCGATTTTAAATTTGCATATAAAATTTTGAAACTTATTTTTAAGCTTTGTGAGCCGACATTAAGAAGAGCCTACTTTTTAAACGAAAGTAGCAATCACATTTAAAGCACCGATGCAGGTAGTTCAAAAATTATATAGCCTCAAATAAAACTAAAATACTGCTGCTTTTTGAACTTTATTTAAGCCAGTCGTACGTCCATTTCGTTAGGCATAAATAATAAATACATGCTAAATTATTCCCAAAAGAAATTCCAATGCAAGCAATAACCACATGGGTCAATATTATTTATGGCTTAAACATTGGTTGGCTTCAAGAACGCTGAAACAGAAAGAAAAAGAAAAAATAACGAGAATGCTAAATTATAATTCAAGGAAAATCAAATCTTTCAGAAATCTGTTGCACGTGCGGGAACCTACCATCCATAATTTTACTCCATAATAAATATATAAAAAACCATAATCGCGATAAAAGATTATTAATGTTTGATATTAAAACCCTATATGAGCTGTATTTGCTTGGTTTTGTATGGTTCTGTATACCAACGAAGCAGTACAAAAGGATTATTATGTATTATATCTCGTAACTTTAAAAGAGACGGAAAAACCCCAATTCTTATAACCAATATTTAACAATCATATTTTACGATTAAAGTATCGAAACCCAATTCTTCATTATCGATAAAATTCGAAATAAATTTATCAAGCAACGTATTTTTTTAATAAAACATAAATAAATAAAAATTGTAATTTATATAAACATGGAAGTAAAGCTTTTTTTACGAATAAAACGTTGGCATAAAAGCTCGTAAATCTTTTCGCATTCGTTTTGCTGCCGTTTGTTGTTATTGTTGTTGTTGTTGTCGAAATCCAAACGTAAAAGCAATAAATTTCATATTATATACATTTTTTTTTGCATTTTGCTGTATCCCAAAAAGTACAAAAATGGAAATGTTTGTGGAGGAAAAAATAGATTTCAAGTACACACAGCACAAGCCATATCTCGATTTGGTTTACACCTAAAACGAATTATTAGATTTAGATGTTATGGTGCCATATACGCCTAGACAAATTTAGAGGTCCAAATTGCATCTAAATTTATTTTAATCGTAATTTGCAATGTGACCGCAGTATACTTTCGAGCATTAATCGTTTACCATACCGCTTAGCACACACATTCTAAACAGTTTCTGTTTAATTGTTTATCGCCACATTTATCACCTTGCTTAGTAATCTAATTTTCGAACTAGACAAATAATTATTACAAATCATAAAGATTTGTATTTTTATTATTTTGTTGAAAATACCTGAATTTAGTGTTTATGTACAAAGTATTACTTATCATAAGATAATTTGATTAATGGCGAAAAATTTGTCATAAACCAATATTGGCCAATAAACAACAATGTTAACCAAAATAAACATGTATTTCTAAAAGTTGTTTAACATCCGGTGATATCATTTGTTTAGGCCATAGTAGAGCTTTAAACATAAAGCTGTCTCTCAGAGACTGTATTTATTGCAAATTTTCATTTGAGTGGCTGTGACTTTTAAACTCCGAGCACTGACCTTCACTAAACACGTCATTTTCATTGAATCACATTTTATTTCTAAACTGAAAGTTGTGCTTTTTAATAAAAACAGTATTGTAAAATAAAAAAAATCATTATTCCTGCTTCAGAAACCAAACAAAGTTAACTCTTGTAGGCAATTTATTCTTCAGCGCAAAAATTGAAAAAGCTCCAACGAAAGCTTTCGCTTTCGGTACACATATGCCTACCATATTTCGAATAGATCTCCCAATTTATAAAAGAGCTTCAATATGAAGATCCATCCCCATTAATCAATCCATCTATTTCAACAAAAATCTTCAAGTCCGCTTAAATCTTAGAAAACTGGTATCCAGGTCTAACTTCTTGGGCCGCCATTTTGGTTTGGACGACATTTGTCAGTTCGCCTTTGATAGTCGACGGGCAGGTCGATAAAAATGTATTATGGGGATAAAACATTATTATGAGCGACGAAGTACATTTCGAATTGGGTGGTTTTGTTAAAAAACAGAATATCCATATTTTGCGCGCTGAAAACTTACAATTAATACTCTAAAATCCCCTTAGCCTTCGTATGGGGAACCATTGGGCCGAGGATGCTAGAGGTAATGCTGTAAGAAGACTAATGACCGCTATCAGGACATGTTGGAAAATTTTCGTGTGCCGAATTGGATAAATTAGACCTAAAAATAAACCCTGTACTTTCAAAATATTTGCGAAAAACGAAAAAGCTCCTACTGAAGCTGCCACTTTCGGTGAACCGATTTAGGGCAAAAATCACTGGGATCGCCGAATTAATAATAAAAAAAAGCTTAAGACTGAGTTTAATCTGACGTTCAGTCTGAATGGAACCACAGTCACACTAACATACTTGTTAATTATTAGAGGCCAAGATATATGAAAACTTCGAGCCAATAACTTGTTGGTAATTTCCCGTGGCAGATCAGCAACGCTTTGGCTAGCTGTCGGCGAAATTCCAACAGGTCTAAGCGGCACCCGTAGCTTTTGGATAGCAACCACGCATTCGAAACTGCCAAATCCATCATCCATAATACCACGGGCATGTAAAATTTCTTTCCTCTTATAGCCATTCGGTAATTCGAAATGTGTCGATCTAATAGGTCAAAATCTCCCATGTATTTGTTATATTCACGGATGACATATGGCTAAGAAATATCAATTTTCTTATGCTATAAATTGACGTATCTACCTGCTGTACCTAATGGATGAGCTAAACAGGAAATTGATAACAAGGAAACAATTTTATTTTATTTCCATCTTGGTAACGACACTTCATTTTGTGGATCTACGTAATTTTCCGAGAATCCCTGTGGCTTTTTATTCGTCAACTTTATATCAGTCATTTTTATAATTTTTACACGATTTTCCCGTATGGTTCCTGTACCAGCACATCTGATTTGTTTAAGTGCATAAATAAGGTTAGGTATAGTAAAAAAATTATCGAAATAAAATGAAAAATTTAATTCTGGAAATTCATTTTTCAATTTTATCGAATTCGCCCTAGCCCCAGCGTTTTATCACGTTCTTTATCGCGGCCCTAATACAGAACAAATTGATAACAGTAACCCGAAGGACTAGCAGATACCCATGCCTTGTAAAAAGGCTATCTATTGAGGGCACCATGCCGTAAGAAGGCACCATGGATTAATCTATTGAGATTCATCCCTATCGATGCGTGTCTCAAAAATAATGCGATGAGATGATTTACGAATGGGCGTATCTTCACAAATCGATCTTCAGTATTCACAATTTTGTCGATATCGCAGAAATGGATATTTACAAAAATATCCTCGAATATATTTCGGCGCATCCATTTCACAACTAGTTCGTTACGAGCATCATCATTCATGGCCCAAAACATTCGTCTTCGAGGCAACACATTATATCCCGATACGATCATAACACCACAAAATGAATAAAAATCGTCGATGTCTATGTTTATAGGTTTATCTCGCTTTTTCGCAGCATAATTAATTGTATGATTTACAATTGATGCCACAAAGGATGGTGGAAAAAGCAGCTTGAAATATTCAATTGCCTCACTTGTTCCATTTAGAGTCAAAGGACAGTTATATGTGCCTTCCCACGGTTTATGCTTGTAATAAAACGCCGATAATGGAAGTAAACCTTCATTCTCTTTTATCCACTTTTGAATAACCCGTTGCTTTGGAATAGTAGATAAACTATTAAATTCCATATCAGCGTGCATTTCCTGACATAGACCTAATTCGGGAATAGGTACAATTTCTTTCTCGTTCTCAATAAAGACTAGTTCAACTCATGCGAGCAGCTCATGTTCACTCAACCGATTCGGATCATTTTCATCTTCCTCGCCAGAATCTTTTTATGTGTAAACCCGAAACTCTGGAGGCTCTAAGTAAATATCACTCGGTAGTGGTACGTCGTCTGGCAGGTTCTCCAAGGCACCTAAAAATGTTCATCTAAAATTCAGCGTTATAAAATAGTTCTAAACACAGTAATAACTGGTGTTTTTTTAAGCCTGATAGAACTTGAAATTGTAAAAAATATAACAAACAATTAAATTTGTATGAAAAATATACTCTGGCAGTTCTCAGGGTACTCTGGGAAATCATCATGAATAGACTCACGCTTGAACAACGCTACGAAATTATTAAAATTTATTTTGAAAATCAGTCGTCGATTCGCGCAACGTTATAGACAACTTTCTGATTTTTATGGCGCACATAATCGTCCATCTAAGCAAGCCATCCGTTGAACTGTGGGTAGATGACGAGATGTGGTTTCAACAGGATGGAGCTACGTGCGATACGGCGACCGCAATCATCGACTTGTTAAAATTAAAATTTGGCGATAAGTTGACTTCGAGAAATGGACCTGTCAATTGGCCTCCAAGGTCGTGCAATTTGACACCTCTTTACATGTAATTTTTTCGACTTTTCTAAATTACGGTAAATACTTTTGGATATTGCAGTAATAAATTTATAAACAAACAATTAAAACTACGTTTATAATAATACGAGTACTTACCAGTATCTTCTTGTATCGGGATCCATATGTATCACCAACAAATATTTACCGTCCTTTTACACACAATGAAACTTGAATACTAAAACAATAAATCACAAAATTCTCATTTATATAATATTCTCAAAAGTAACGGTAAACAGTCTTTTGTTTTTTCATGAAAATATACGTACGGTTTATATAATATTCGGAAAAAAGACACGAGTGTTCAGTGGTGCACCAGTGCACCACATATCACAAATGAGTAGATCTGCAAGCTGACCACATTGCTCAGCTCATAGTTCTGCCAATTGAGCACTTTGTTTCTTACGAAGCACAGAAAATTGTTCACCTTGCTCTGCTTCAAGCTTTGCCAACTATGTGCACTTTGCTGATCTCCGTGCTGGTTAATTTTAGCGCCTCGCTGATTGTTTTTTGCACTTTATTGGCCTAATTTGGTATTGGATTTTGCATCCATTCCCATTAATTGAAGCAAAAGAGCCTGCTTCATGTCACCCACTCTCAAGACGGTTTTCTATTGTTTGGGAGTAGTGACTATACAGTTACGGTTTTTCCATTTTGCTCTATCGCCCCGGTTGCCTCGTTTTTAACTTTTTTTATTAACCCATTTTTTCGCAAGACTGAACTTTTGACTATCGTTTGGGGTAGCTGGCGGATCCTGTTTCAGCATCCTTCTTAAGCTACCGACCAAATGGCACAGTGGTTGAAGCTTTGGCGTTTGGATCGGGAGGTACCGGGTTCGAATCCCGATAGGGGCAGGATGCAAAAGGAAATTTTCATCAACAGATTACGATCTGTGATTAAAAGGAACACAACTACGACCCCCTATCGGCGTGCAAAACCCATGGGCCGACCCATCTTCTATGTCCAGTACTATGGAGCTGGCATGGAGCTATGCAATGCGCAGATGGTAACTTAAATCGGTCCTATAGCCATACGTCTTCGATTTGGCAGAGATGCGTAAAGTAAGACGGGAAAATCAACCGCGAAAGAGCAAGGAGTGCTTCGGCCCCAGAAAAAGATTGCATGGATTAAAAAAAAAAAAACAAAAAAAAATCCTTCTTAAGCCTGATTCTCTGCAACTTTTCGTTCAACTGCTGTGATGTATATGTGTTAAGGTTTTTAATCATTGCTGATATGTACAAAACCCCATTCATATACGTAATTTCGGGCGTTCAATATAAATTTGTCCTCAATTTTAAAATCCAAAGGTCAATCAGCATTGAAACATAAGTTGATCTGTCATCATCGTTGATGTTAAGAATAATATTCGCCTCAATAAAGTTATGGACTCCGACTAGGTTTGATCTCGAGGACTTTTAACCGTTCGATTGACACGGTTTGGTTGTATAAACTTTACTACTCGACCACCGAGTGATATGATTGTGTAGAGTAAAATTCGTAACAAGGTTGTCGTATTATATATGTAAGTGATTTAACAACAAGGTTATAAAAAATTATTTGTAGACATGGGCTGGGTTGCCGCATATGCAGTGAATGCGAAATATCAGTGAAGTGCAGATTAACAATTGAGAAGAAACAACACGAGTTTAACTGACATTCGTAAACAAAATTTTAAACGTTACATAACAAACGTAGAAATTAAGGTATGGTCAAATGTGTAATGTCTGAATACAAATGAGCGCCCTTTAATCTTAATAATAATTTAGCCTGCAGATAGTTTAGAGAAACCTAATTAAACTCGCGATCTATTCAAAATCTAGATGTACGCGATTTAACAAAACTCTAAAAGAAAAGTGACAACAACAAACACCTTGTGCTGACAAGCCATTTCCCATTCACATTCAGTTTTTTACATTTTTAACTTATTTTTCAGCCAAAAATTTAACATTCGTAAATAAGCAAATAATAAATTTCCTGTTTTCATCCTTTTCGCCTTATATACACCATCAATTCAAATACTCGCATTTCCTATATACACACATGTGTTCCATTGGTACATATATCTATGTATATGTTGCAGCGAACAATATTATGATTATTTAATACCGCCACACACACAAGCACAAAATATATTCACAGGAATCTTCTTAAATTGAGTGTTATGCAAAAAAGGAAAATTCATACATTCTCGCAACACAAGAGGGTTATATGGATGTCATGTAGTACCTACCAAAGACGGAAAAGTGTCAAGTTATTGACATTTTTATAACGTTATACATTTTCCTTTCTTCGTCTATGGCCTATTATACTGTGCACGTTGTTCATTTTGTCTTTGATGTGTATACTCGGCATTACATTGTGTTTGCGACAAAGGGAATATAAACGAAGGGAGCACAGATAAAAGCACAAATTAACATTTTTATGACCTCAAGGCAGTTTGAATTATAGAAGAAATTCGATTCCTAACTTATTTATTTGATCGTCTTCGGGTTTTTATGCTGCTCTGTGCTACTTTTCTTTGAATCATACATAAATAAGGATATATGGATGTTGTTTGGTGGCAAATGGAAGATACATAAAAATGTGTAACTTTTTTATTACAAATTATTTTTTTTGGTCTTTGTATGTTTCATTAAATTGTCGGTTGACTATCATTACCGTTATCGTTATGATTATTACCATCTTATTATATAGTTTCCCGGATCTTAAATTAAGGAAAACAGATATATATGAATATTCAGTGGGGTAAGAAACTGCGATCAAATATCTAACCAAATGGATGCTAATTAGAAAAAGTTTGGAAAAAATTTTAAGATATACAGATGATATCAAAGGTAAAATTTTCAAGAGAATTGTGTGTGATTGTTTGGAGACCGCCCCGTGGCCAATATCCTATTTAAAATAAATAAATAATGTAACGAAATGAAAAAACCACTTGCCATATAATTTTCCCATAAATTTCCACAATTTTTTGTTATTTATTTATGTTTTTTTATTAATTTTCTTGGTTTCTCATATTTTTTATGGGTTTGGTTAGAATGCCTTTATGATTGTATATGCTGTGATCGTATTTTATAATTACAATTCCATCGGGATTTGTAAAAATAAACGCGGAAAATGTTAATAAAAAAATATGAAAAAAAAAACTTTTTCCATGTAAATTGGTAATAAAAGAAATTAAGAACGCGCAACCAACAAAGTAAGTGCGGGAAATGCATTCGTATATAGCCGAAACCATATATACATACTTGTGTATATAAAAACACCTTATATACCCAGATTATTGTGTGCTTTACCGTCACAATTCATAATTTTATGTTATTTTTGGATCGCACGGCGGTTTTATATGCTAATAATATTATCTGTAATTTTTAATCTTGTTGTTCGAATATAAAACAACAGGCAGCAAACACCGCACCATCACCATAAAAATATGTATGCGACCACCGCAAGACCACGAACACCAAAAAATAAAATTAAAATAAGTTATTTGTTTATTTAATTAAATTAAATTAATTTCCAGAGGATAATTATGATGTTAATTTATTTTATGTTTACATAATTACACGTATGTACTATATACGTGCTCGTTTTATGACGTCGTTTATGTCAAATGTCATCGTATTTTTGCGGCGTGGAGACAAATCATTTGCTTTTTTATACATGTTTCGGCAAGGAAGTTTTCTGATGTCGTGACGATTACTAGTATAAGGATATCTTTATATTCACATAACATACCCGCACACACACACACACAATATACGTTTTTATGTTTACGCGTAAATTATATTTTAACTAGCTCTGGGATCATTATGCGTGCACATAAATTTGTACAGTGTGTGCATTCGCTGTTATACGCATTTGTGCGTTTATAGCATGATATAAATTTAATTAAAGAAGTTGTAGGTATTCCTTTTTATATCCTCAAAAAGTCAACAAGACCAGTTAATCGGAAATTTTAAGGAATTTTCCTCGCGTAAAAAAAATTGTTAGGGATAGGAAATCTTAGTTGTATGAGAGCAATTCATAATTTTTAATTTTTTTTTTCCAAAAAATAATATTTCCATGAACTATTTCCTAAACTATGCAAAAAATTAAAATTAGGAAGGTTTAGGGTAAACTTACACAATTGTGAATATTTTGTTAAATTCTAAATATCTTTATATGTATAAGTGAGTGTGCATTAAAGTAACCCCGCCAAATACTAAGTGTACGTTTGAGATAATAAGGAACTAATCCAACGAAAAATCATCATCCCTTGAAAAGTTATAGGGGCTAAGCGTGTTTAGTACGTTCAACGATATGACGAGTGAATTACGGTTTCCTTGTAGATTTTATAAGTTTTTAGAAAGATTGACTCTTCCTTTAAAGTGCATCCGCCTTTAAGAGAAATTATTCCATTGCGTGGTAGTGATACTGCTGCGAAATCTCCATCACAGGCTATGGTAGCCTGCAGCTCTTGACCGATTGAGAAAATCCACTTATTGTGTCTCTCTTGGATTTTGCGATACCCTTTTTACAATGTGGCAGTTTAATGGTTGTTGTGATGCCAATAAGTCTAATTCACATATAGAATTGTTGTTGTATGCGGAATGAATGAATCATTGATGCTTAAATGAAGACTCCTTCGATTGTAGGAAGATGTGTAGGGTTAAATACATGATATTATGCCGTGTTCATCAATGATTTTTTAATTCAAAAATCAAATATTGCGAACTTAATTTTCCTCTGCATGAGATGATTTGATACAGGCTCAATAATTCACAGTTTTCATTTTGTGAAGGCAGCAGAAATTCTGGAGGCATATGCTGTTTTATATCTTGAAGTGCCTTGTTAAGCTGATTTAGATTTAAAAGAACATCAATTAGTTTTTGCTGAGTGTCTTTGAAGTCGAGCATCAGAAGAAGTGCATGAAAGGTTAAAGACGTCAATTTTTGACTTTTGTTGATGTCATCTAATGCAGAACTTATTTGTTGTGTAATAGCTTGTCTATGACATCCGTTGTCTTCATCAGTTCGTTTTAAGCTGTTTAAAGTTGCGTCAGCAATAGATGTTTGATTCTTGGCTATCACTAAAAGGCGATATTAATTTAGTTTAACCTTTTGTATTTCCTCGTCATAGTGCTTCGCATTCCGGTCATCTACAACTCCAAATAGTGCACTACCCTAGTCAATCCATCGCTGCCAGGATGTAGATCAATGATCCTTCCGAAAGGCCAGTTTGTTGGCGGCAAGTTCTTGTCTTTTATTAAGACAATGTCGTCTACTTTAACCATTGGTTGTTTGCTGGTCCATTTAGTTCTTTGTTGTAGTTCGGCAAAGTAGTCATTTGACCAGCGTTTCCAAAAATCTTGAACCATTTTTTGTAGTAATCTCCACCGATGATTGACAGGAATGTTTTCATTCAGCATGTTCGATTCTGGGATATTTATTAGTGAATCACCAACTAAAAAATGTGTCGTTGTTAATATCAACACATTTGGATCAGATGAAACTGGTGTAAGTGGCCTTGAATTGAGGCATGATTCTATCTGTGATGTAACCGTTACTAGCTCTTCATATGTGAGGTTTGTGTCTCCAATTAACCGTATAAGATGGAATTTTAAAGATTTCACTGCTGCTTTCCAAAGTCCCCCAAAGTCTGTGCAGACGGTGGTATGAAGCGCCACTGAATTCCAATGTCAGCTAGAAATTGCTGGAGGTCAAGACTTGCTTCTTGTAGAGCTTTTTGTTTATCCTTTTCAAGCAGTGCCAGGGCTCCAACAAAATTGGTTCTATTATCGCTGTAAATCCGTTTGCAAAGACTTCCTCGAGCCATAAATCTTTTAAAGGCCGCGATAAAAGCTGCACTGATCTTATGGCTGACAATCTCTATATGCACTGCTTTGACTTATTCCCACGTCCTTTAGAAACTCTTAGTGAGATTGGTCCGGCGTAGTCAACTCCTGTGTTAGTAAATGGACGTGATGGCATGACTCGTTCTTTGGGTAAGCTTGCCATTAGTTGGTGCCTTGTTGAATCATTGAACCGAATACACGTGATGCATTTTGCTATCTCCGTACGTATGCTGCATCTGCCGTTCGTGATCAAATATTAGTTTCTAAGATGTGACAGAGTTAACATAATCCCCCATGCAATGTTTTTACTTGAGCATCTTTGATTAGTAGCTTTGTGAATCTATGTTTTGGAGGCAGTATCTTTGGATGCCGGGTATCATAGTTCAGGTTACAATTAGTTATTCTTCCTCCTACTCTTAGTATTTTATGTTCATCAATAAATGGATTAAGCGAGAGGAGCTTGCTTTTCCTTGATACTGAGCCTTCTTTGTTAATCTGCATGGTTTCATTCTGGAACTCCGCGTGTTGAATTATTCTAACCAGCTCGTTGTAGGATTCATTAAGTTCTTCAGCCGAAAATAAAGTTGGCGAACCGGTAACCTGATTTTTCAAACATTTATTTATAAACCGTCGACAGAGCCCAACAACGCGAACTATTTGGTTCATGTTTGAAAATCGTTCTATAATCTGTACAAACGGATTAACTGTTGTTGATGTTGCAAGTGCAACCAATTGTTTAGTTTCTAAAGTAGCTTCCACTTGAGCAGTAGTTTGTTGTGGCCAACGTTCAGTTGAAAATTGTAGCCAATCTGGACCCGTCCACCATAAATTGTTGTTCTTTAGTTCCTTCGGACTGGTTTATATTGATGTGCAGTCTGCTGGATTGTCGGTTGATCCAAAGTGTTGCCATTGTGATGGACTTGAGTATGTTTGAATTTTCGATATTCGATTGGCCACAAAAATTTTATATTTATGAGATTGCCCTCGAATCCAACAAAAGGAGATCATTGAGTCGGTCCTAAAGAACGAAATTGTTTCCAGAATTTGCATTGCTTCTTTAATTTGGTACATTAGTTTAGTGAGCAGCACCAGTAGTTAAGCAGCACCAGCATAGGCCTTTTCGGAGGCGTCACAGAAACCATGGAGTTCTATGATATTGTTCTCTTCAAAATGAATCCAACGTGGAATAAATATTTCTTCCAGGAGAAGTAGAGAACCTTTAAATTCCTGCAATTTTGTTGATATGTGTGACGGAAGTTCTTCATCCCAAGATAGGCCTGCTAGCCAGATTTCTTGCATCATTAGCTTAGCTACAACTGTTATTGGTGCCAGTCAGCCTAATGGGCCAAAAACTTTTGCACTATCCGAAATTAGATTTCGTTTAGTAGTCTTGACAGGCGCGGATTGAGTGGCGATGAAACCGAATGTATCTGTTGCTGGATTCCAGTGCAGTCCAAGAGTTTTAGTCATGTCAACAAGCTTGAATTCCAATCGATTTTGATTCCTTAGATGCACTGGTATAGATTCCAAGATAACTGTGTTGTTTGTTGCCCATTTTCTTAACGAAAATTCACCACATTTCAGTAAATCAATGGTTTGTTTTTGGCTGATTAAGGCTTCTTCCAGTGTGTTTTGCCCAGAAATTAAGTCATCCACGTAGAAGTCATTTAAAACTACGTTGGACGCTATAGGATAGTTTGGTTGTTCATCGATGGCCAGCTGTCGAAGTGATTTCACCGCTAAATCGATCCATCCGTCTCAACCGATCAGATCGTTAGCTACGTCTGCGATAAACTTCAAAATTGTTCGCCAGGTGACGTAAATTGTAGGCTATTATTACCCAAAGACCTCGTCCTGGACAGCTCACTAACGTTCGTCTCATTTAAAATTGGTTTGAAGGAGGCTGATTTTAACATACTTAACAATTCTGGCGTTTGGTCTGCAGGTGCTTTAATCCGCCCATTTACAAATTATCCACGCATACCAAAAAACCGGACCGTGGCCACGTTCCAACAGCCGAAGTAACTACTGCGTTAACCAGCCAGTTTAATTTATCAACGATCGTTGCTTCATCCAATACCACCAACGCCTTCACTTCTATCTACTATTACAATGCCTCCAGTATCCGCGGTAAAACCAGGGATTTCCGCTTAGGCATACTTGACAATGATTTCGATGTTATAATAATCAGCGAGACCTGGCTTACGATTAATATGTTATCCGAAGAGTACTTTCCCTCAGACTATGTCGTTCATAGAAAGGACAGATACGATTTTGGCACCAGTTGTAGAGGCGGCCGTGTTTTAATTGCCGTAAAGAGTTCAGTCTCCAATGAAGTGATCGCCTGCCATGCCTGTTTTGATGTCATCGCCGCTCGCATCAGACTATCTTACAATACCTCGATTGTCGCCGTCGCCGTTTATATTCCGTACGGATCCGATCGGGATGTCTACAACACGTTTATCAACTACATCGACTCAGTCGCTATACCTTCAGTTCGCCCTTGTGATCAAATTATCATCGTGGGTGACTTCAACTTACCCAGTATATCTTGAAACGATGTCGACGATGTGTTCTCTTCATCCTCAATCGACCAAAAAGCATTGAATATCATCGATTAGTTAGCTTCCATATCCACAGCGCAGCTTAACCGCTTCAGCAACAGTCGAGGGAAATTACTGGACCTGCGATTTGCCAACCACGTCTTGCATGCCAATGTTGCTCCGTGCTTGGACTTCACTAGCACTTACGATAAATATTTTTTATACTAAATGTTGCAACTAATTATTTTTCTAATGAGTTTCACTTTAATTATAGAATGGCCGACTACACATCCTTGAATGAATTTCTCAGCACTGCCGATTGGGAATTTTTACAGCGCGGTGCGGATTTGAATGACACGGTGCACAGATTCAACGAGCTTCTCGGGAGTAGTATCGAGAGACACGTGCCGCGGGTTATCAAAATAAATCCGGCTTTCAGAAGCCATGGTATAGTACCGAGTTGATGCTACTCGAGAAACGACGCAACAAGTTTCATTCCCTTTACAGGCGAATTCAAGACCCTTAATTGGTTCCTTTTCAATAATTACGTAGTGCAAATCGAGCAAGTTTTGACATCCAATCCCAAAAAATTTTGGAACTTCATAACAGCAAGAAAAAGATATCTGGTTTTCCGTTGAATATGTATTACCAGACCTCCACCGCAAGTCAGCCATCCGACATTTGCAATTTGTTTGACAAATTTTTTGCATTAGTTTACAAGCCACTTCGGTCAACAGACACCGGTTCTCCTACTACTTCCACCTCCATTGTATTCAATAATTTCAAACTTACCGAACAGGAGGTTCTGGATCAACTGCTCCTTCTCGACGTTATCAAGGGAGCGGGTTATGACGGTCTTCCACCGATCCTATTCAAGCGTTGTGCCGTAAGTCTGGCCCCTGCAGTTACCTTCTTGTTTAACGAAAGCCTGCGTCGTGGAATTTTTCCAGATCCCTGGAAAGTATCATGCGTTCATCCAATAGAAGTGAGGTAAGTAATTATCAAACTGTTCGAGTCCATGGTTCACAGAGTATTGCATTTCCATAGCAAGAGACTAATTTCACCTTTTCAGAATGGATTTTATCCCGGGACGTAGGTCTACCGTGTCTAACTTGTCCTCATTTTGTGGTCATCTATTTGACAGCCTAACCTCCAAGCAGCAGCTTGACGTTATCTACACTCGTTGTGATCACTCCATTCTTATTAGCAAGTTGGAAAGTCTCGACTGTGATTTCATTCCCATCGACTGGTTGCGTTCTTATCTCTAATATCGGTGGCAATCTGTTAGGATTCTGGATTCTTTCTCTCCATTATTTCGGGCGCCATCCGGCGTGCCTCAAGGTAGCCATATCGGCCCACTGTTATTTTCATTATTAATTAACGACGTTGTAAAATGTTTTAAGTTTGCCTCTTCGCAGATGACATAAAGATTTTCGCCCGGGTCTCTAGCGTGTTAGACTGCGAAATGTTACAAGACGACTTAAACCGCTTTTGCAGCTGATCAATTAACAACTTACTGACTTTAAACGTGAGTAAATGCAAAACCATTTCTTTCTTTCGTATCCGCTCGCCAGTTTTTTATCAATACCAACTGTATAACGAAACCATTGGTCGGGTTGACTTAATTTCGGATCTTGGTGTGATCTTTAGTGTAAAACACTAAGTAGTGTAGTTGTCGATTGTTGTGTGGTCAGATTATGTGTATTCTTTTGGATTAATTTTGATACCAACCATATTAACGCGATCCTCGGAGAGTTTATCACTGATTTTAGAACACCGCTCCACTTGCAATATTTAATATGAAAGTGTAGGGGTAGATTGTAGGCAATAATCAAGTAATTCTAGAAATGTCGTTTCAGATCTGTGAATGCCCTCGGATAGTGCGTACTTTTATGGATTCATTTTGATAGTCCCCACATGAACGCGACCCTCGGAGAATTTCTCACCGATTTTAGAATATCGCTCCACTTGCGTTATTTAATATGAAATATCGCAAGTGGAGTGGTATTCTAAAATCGGTGAGCATTTCCCGAGGGTCGCGTTAATATGGGGGTTATCAAAATTAATCCATAAGGGTACACACAACCCAAGGGCATTCACAGATCTGAATAGACATCTCTAGAATTATTTGATTATGACCTGTAATCAACCCCTACAGTTTTATATTAAATATCGCAAGTATAGCGTTTTTTTAAGATCGGCGAATGAATCTCCGATGATAGACATATAATTTAACTTTACTTTAAAATAACTTTAAAAAAATTCAACCCTGCTACAGTTTATTCTGTATATAACAACACTTTTGATTAAATTGTGTAAATACATTCTTGAAAAATGACTATTTATGTAGCTACACTTTTGTTAATTGATTAAAACTTCACACTGGTTCAATTGTTCTTAATTTTGTCATATAATATAAAGCCGATTGGTATCATTTTTACATAAGCATCAACAAAATACTGTTATGACGGTTTAGCAGCAGATATCAAAATTGTAAACAGTGCGACCAAGTCATTAAATTATTGAAATAGTGTCACGCGTGTTCGAAGACGCTTAGGAATGTTGAGTATACAAGATGTTTAGGTTTTTGGGGTTTTAATCTTAAATTTCATAAATTGCCAATAAAACGATGACAAAATAACAGTAACGGTTAAATTTATGAAACATAAAATAAAAGTTAAATTTTCCGAACTAAAGCCGTAAACCTAATTCGATTGACATAAACGGTTTTGTTTCCATTTCAATATATGCTCAAACATAATACAGAGTATTTCTATTCAACGTAGAACCACCCCTATGCGCCGATATCTAAATCTAGTATAAGCACAATAAGAAAATTTCATAATACTAAAAATAAAGAAAGCATAACTCATCAATATCCTTTCATGTAATTTTATCATTTTTACGTTCGATAAATTATAAACTTTCATTCCAATTTAAATGTCAATGCCAAAGAAAAAGTATTGTTGTAGTAGGAATGTATGTTTATGTATGTGGATTTTTATGTAAAGAATATACTTACCCACATCTGCACAACGTCATACTACCTCTTATTTATATGTATTTTCAAACCTAAAACGTCTTCACCAAACCCATCGATAAACGAACGAAAAGTAGCATAAACAACAAATACGCAGTGTGCTGTGTACAAGATACAAAACGAAAATGAAAATCAAACCAATTTTTCCCGATTTCCTTTTGAAACTCATTTCAACAAACTCATAAAAATATCAAGGCCCCGATATATAAATTTTGCTGTGAAAACTCCTCAAAATAAGCAAATGGGAATATTTATATAATACACACGCAGTGTGTAGAAGCACACCACTGGAAACCAAAATACCAATACATAAATGTACAAGGAAAATAAAATGGAAATTTACGATCCTTTATTTCATCCCATTTTTATTTTTGTGTTGCTTCAAGTTTTACAGAAATTGTCGACTTGTTAGAAAAAAAATATAAAATTTACGATCGTCAATTCCGACCCACTTGCGGAACTAAAACTACGTAACCCACACAAACATATCTAGTACATAGCAAGATAAATAAATTGGATATTTATATATTTACTGAAAAATTGGGGAACGGTAAATGTACCAACCATAGCAAAAGAAAACGCAAAACACTTTTCCGAGTTTATTTTTTTTTACAATACATTTTCCCTTAACAATCAAACAAGAGAAACTTGAGTACCGAACTAAAACTGAGACAAAATATTTGTTGTTATCCTCCGTTGCTATACTTCGTCTACATACTGTACTGTGCTATATAGCAGTATTCTCCTGTTTTCGTATATCCTTTTGTATGTTATTTATTTTGTTATTTGACGACTCGGGGGTACGAGGCAAAACTGAAAATGAAAGTTTTGTACAACGGAAAATTCCGTACTTCGTTGTTTTTTTTTAAAAAATAAAACAAAGAAAATTTATATAATCAAACGAATGAAAATCCTTTTTTTACGGTAGCGCAATAACAACAACAGTTCGATGAAGAAGGATTCTTCTTCTATATTTTCAATAAATTTGATGATCATGACGATAAAATATTATTATTCCGATTACTGTAATGTAGATTATAGCGTATATTTCAAGAATAGGAGGTAACTACAGTACATATCCTTGACCCCTGAATTTATACGTAATAAATGTAAAGTTTACGCAACTGCGTATAAAATTAAATGTTTTCATTTCCCTTTTTTAATTTAAATCGAGTATATACGATAATCTAAAAAAATGTATAAGGAAGTGTTCCCCATTTACATCTTGAAATTTACGAACAGGATTTGACGCAAATACGAGATAATTGAAATTTAAATATAGAAAATCTTTATATACGAGTATTCTTTAAATTATATAATCCGTCAATGTTATATCTATATACTCGGTATATTTCCACTTACTCGTATATATTATGCGCGTACCTATGTACACATACGGGTATGATGATGAATTTAAAGAAGTGAAAAGTGAGAATTCATATGAGAAAATTCAACAAAAAGTAAAAGTCATAAAAATAAGGTGGAAAATGAATGAATGATATAGCATAAAAAAAATGTGTACGGGTGTGTTTGTATAAAATATACTCTGTGTGCAAAAATGAAAATGATGACGTATTTATATTGATTATATGAACTGTGTGGAAAACTTGCTGTGCGTACTTCAAAATATTATAAAAAGATATGCACGAGGCCCAATTTAAAATTGTGCAAACATTTGCATAAATATTTTTTGTAGCGCACCATTTATTTTGTCCCCCAGAGGGTACCTTCGTGCGCATACATAAATATATACTCGACCCTATTCGTGATAATTTTCAATACATATCCAACCTATTCAACATTAGCGCTTGATTTGTTGATGACGTAATGCGTTGTCATAAATTTTGAGTATTTGATTGTCATGTGGCGTCACATAATAATCATATGTTATGTTGCAGTAAACTTTTATAATTTTGCTTTCTTGAGATTAGTAAAATGGGATTGGCTTTTATAAAGCTGGATTTGTAAAATTGTTATCAAAGATTAAATATAAAAATTATGATTTAATTATAATTAAACACCAACGAATGTCTATTTTTGTTTTAATTAATAGGCATGAATCATCAAATACCTTCAATCTGATGATAGTGAAGTATTTCCTAAACTTTCCTAAAAATTAAAATCCGCCATTTTTGTTTCAATGTATGCGTAAAACTACGTATAAACGAGTAAATTATAAATTATGAAAAAATGCAAATAAGTACGGTGACTATAATAAAACTTGTTAAGATTGTTTTTCCGAACAATTTTCCCAATTCTAGAAACACCGCTACCAAATACTAAGCACACTTTTGAGTTGTTCTGAATCAAAACTAACAGATAAACACCATTCCATTGAAAAATCTAGGGGCCCCGGGTGTTTTAGGAAATAAAACTTGTTAAGAAGTCAATTAGCATATCGTATGGTTTTTCCGAACAATTTTCCCAATTCTAGAAACACCGCTACCAAATACTAAGCACACTTTTGAGTAGTTCTGGATCAAAACTAACAGATAAACACCATTCCATAGAAAAATCTAGGGGCCCCGGGTGGTTTAGGAAATTAAATTTGTAAAGAGGTCAATTTGCATATCGTATGGTTTTTCCGAGCAATTTTCCCAATTCCAGAAACACCGCTACCAAATACTAAGCACACTTTTGAGTTGTTCTGAATCAAAACTAACAGATAAACACCATTCCATGGAAAAATCTAGGGGTCCCGGGTGGTTTAGGAAATTAAATTTGTAAAGAGGTCAATTTGCATATCGTATGGTTTTTCCGAGCAATTTTCCCAATTCCAGAAACACCGCTACCAAATACTAAGCACACTTTTGAGTTGTTCTGAATCAAAACTAACAGATAAACACCATTCCATGGAAAAATCTAGGGGCCCCGGGTGGTTTAGGAAATTAAATTTGTAAAGAGGTCAATTTGCATATCGTATGGTTTTTCCGAGCAATTTTCCCAATTCCAGAAACACCGCTACCAAATACTAAGCACACTTTTGAGTTGTTCTGAATCAAAACTAACAAATAAACACCATTCCATTGAAAAATCTAGGGGCCCAGGGTGTTTTAGGAAATAAAACTTGTTAAGAAGTCAATTAGCATATCGTATGGTTTTTCCGAACAATTTTCCCAATTCCAGAAACACCGCTACCAAATACTAAGCACACTTTTGAGTTGTTCTGAATCAAAACTAACAGATAAACACCATTCCATTGAAAAATCTAGGGGCCCCGGGTGGACTTTGTGTCCTCAGTCACTTATTAGTTAATAATAAATTTATTGTCCTCAGTTAATATTCGCACAGTCTCTCGCACGAAAACCTTTTCTGTCTTTTAATTTAGAGTTGAATCACCCAATTCAAACTAGGAAATTTCAAATCATTAAAAAATGGAGGAGTGGATATTTTGTGGCCTACACCTTGCTAACGTTTACCACGAAATCGTAAAGCGAGAAATTAAACCAACCGATCTTTTGGTAAAACTATTTTGAGTCAAGGTCAAATTAAAAATTTAATCTTTAATTTATTCGAATCATTAATCTTAAAAATTATTTGAAGCACAAATTCTTTGTAGTTTTTGTAAATGCTAAACTTTTCAATATAATTGCAAAAATTTGTGTTAAATAAAGTTTATTTCATCAAAACTAGTCGTTTCCGGTAAAATTTAAAAAATTAACTGAACTAATCTTGACTAAAATTTAAGTTACAGTGTTTAATCGTTTTTTAGTAAAAATTCTATGTACTTTCCAAAAAACGAAAGCAGCCTAAGAAAACAGCCAGTTCCGCTGAACCGATGTCGGCCAACAATTATTGGGATCTCCAACTTTATGGAAAAACCTTAAGTTTGGAGTTTCATCCCGATCAATGCATCCATCTGGGGTGTAGCGGGGCCAAATTAAAAAAACGGGTTTTTATTCAAAATGGTAATTTTATCTTAAATTTTTGAAAACCGTTTGACCAATTTCCCCCCTCCCTCTCTATTTATGGCAACAGCTTAATCAAGTATGAAGTTTCATCCCGATCACTCACCCCGTCTAGTCTATACAGACGCTACAGACATTCAGTTTGAAGGGCATGACGAAAAGGCACACTACACCCGCAAACATACCGAGATTTTTATTTTTTTTAACTTCGACGATATAGCGAATGATGAATCTGTAAAAATATTGTTGTTAAAATACTTATTATACTTTAGGTAAGTAAGTAACCGAAAGCAAAAAATGTAGAGATGAATATGTTGTGTTTAATTCCCAGTAAATATGCCGAATTGTGGTGAAATAAAGTTTTTTGTATCAAAACTCGTTATATCCAGTCAAATTTTTAACGTGATCTGAACTAACTTTGTTTGAAATTTAATTTACTAGACTTTTTTAAAATATTTGTAAAAATTAGAAATCTGCTTTGATTGCACCTTCCGTGAACCGATCTCGATCAATCAATCCGTATGAGCTTGCTTAAATCTTGGAAATCTGATTTGAACCGGTATTGTTCCTAAATTAATTTACAAACTTTTTAAAATATGAAAATAAATCGAAAAAGCTCCCATTCCAGATGTCACTTCTGGTGGGACGATTTTGGCCAAACATAACTGGTATACGTTTGGGCTGTTGAAAAAGCACAGACTGATGTATAGACTATACACGAAAGTAAATACCCACATGGACACACAGATCAAAACTCGTTTTTTTTGGCAGCGCCGATATAGCGAACGGTAAATCTGCAAAAATCTCGCAAATGAAATGTTTTCTGACTACCATACTCTCGAAATTAAAATAAACTGAACTAATCTAGTTGAAAATCTTATTTACCATCTTTTCGTAATAAATCGACTGATGTTCACAAAAAGTCATTGCGATTTTCCAATTTATGGAAAGCTTAAATATGAAGTTTCACTCCACTCAGCCAACCCGTCGGGGACTGATTTTAATAACAGCTTTTTGATGGTTCTTAAACTTTGGAAAACTGATCTGGGCCGGTATTGCTGCAAATTTAATTTTAAATTTTTTAGTATTTTTTCTAGTAAATCATTTTCTTTTCGTAAAAAAATATAGAAGTTCATATATGAAAATTGCCACTTTTGGTGGACCGATTCCGGCCAAAAACTACTAATTTGTTGATAAAGCTTAATTATGAAGTTTCACCGTAAACAGTTAATTCGTCTGTGCACTAGAAAATCAACAACATTTGGTCTGCACAGCACGGCACGCACGCACACGCACACCAGACACATACAGGGACTTTTGTAAAAACTTCACGTAACGGTTTTCATCAGAATTATCTGAAACTTTAGTCACTAGAATGAAGCGGTGTAGGTCATCTGGGATTAAAAAAATCTAGACCCATTTCCCAAAAATTTGGCCAACAATTTTTTTCCCAAAAATTTGGCCAACGTGCATAATTGCATGTTATGAAAGTCAATACAATGATACGGTTGATGAGACAAATACAATTATACAGGGTCATCTGTTGGTCCTTTTTTCAATCAATTAATTTAAGAACTTATGTTTTCTGTTCTAGAAAATTCTTTGACATATGAAAAGTCAAAAATGTGCCATTTATTATGATGGAGTCGCTAATAACACAAAAATTCATTTTGATTGTAAAAATTTGTTATGAAAATAATCGTTCAAAAACAACTACATTTCGTAAATTACGTGAGAGTTTTGGTCGGTCGACATGGACGTTCAGTGGAAGGTCGTAGACCGTATCAACATGCTCAGTCAGTTCGTACTCCTGATGCAGTAAAAGCTGTTAGTGAAACTGTTCGTAATGAACCACGCACATTAACCAGACATCGTTCAGAAGAAGTAAACATTTCATGTACCACATTACGAGGCATTTTGCATGTTGATCTTCATTTGTATTCATACCAAATTCAAGTAACTCAAAAATGGAAGCCACCAGACCATTTAAATCGTCGTCGTTTTGTTCATTGGATGCTTGAACGAAATTAAGGTTTTTCATCAAAAATCATCATTAGCGATTAAGTTAATTTCACATCTTAATGGGTACGTCAAAAAGCAAAACTGCAGAAATTGGGAAGCGGAGAATCCTCGTGTTATTCACGAAACACAAGTTCACCCTAAAAGAGTCACTGTATGGTATGGTCTATTGGCAGGTGGCATCAGTGAGCCTTTTTTCTTTGAAAACAAACAGGAGAATGTCTTTGCGGTGAACGGGAAACGTAATCGCAACATGTTAACTGGTTTTTTGTGACCCAAATTGAATAAATTGCGTGTCAACGACCATTAGTTTCAACAAAACGGAGCGACATGTCACGCAAGTCGCCAACAATCCATTTATTGTCAACAAAATTTAATGATCGCTTAATTTCAAGAAATTATGAAGTTCCTTGGCCACCAAGAAACCTGGATTTAAGACCACTTGATTATTTGTTGTGGGGTTATTTGAAAGGTAATGTGTATGCTAATCATCCACAACCAATTCAACAACTTAAAAACAACATTCGAGCTAAAATTGAGGTTGTTGATCTGCTTTTATTGGAAAAAGTCGTCGACAATCTTTCCTTATCAATAATTTGGACTTTTCATCCCAATATGTGTGTTTTATTTAAAAATGAAAAAGGACTAACAGATGGCCCACCTTGAATATAAATTATTTACGAAAATTTTTGATTTTAGATTTTGACGCAGCGACACCGCAGCTCACCCACCAGTTGGCAAAAAAATTGTCATTGGGAACGCGTCATCTTTTGAAGCTATCCATGAATTAACCCATTTTCGTTATCTTCTTATGATGTGAAGTGCTGCTCGGACAGGCCATGTTTTATTGATCGTAATTAGTGGTAATTAGATGGGACATAGTCTGGTGAATACGGCGAGTGGAGTAAAACTTGTTAATTGCGAGTGTTATCAAGTAGGTTTAGACCGGCGTCGCAACGTATGGACGAGCACTATCATGCAGGACAATAATTTTGTCGTGACTGCAATAGTAGCGAGCTCGTTTGTCCATGAGTGCTCGGCTCAATCTCATCAATTGTGTTCGGTAGAGAGCCCCACTAATGCAAGTTAAGTTATCTCTAATCTAAGTGCAAGATCTTCTTGTGACACGAATCTTCATCCAATAGTGCTTCCTAGTCTGCGTCTTCATACACTTTCGGCTTTCTGGCTCTTTGTCTTCGACATCTAATTCACCGTTCTTAAACTTTTGAAATCACTCTCGACATCTTTTCTTTCTTAAGGCAGCCACATCATATACGCATCATTTCCTGCAAATGACGCTTATTTAGCTCAACTTTCGACATTTTTACGAGAGAAAAAATATGTGATGCTGAAACAAAATCGCTAATATGTTAAGCTTATGTTGATGATAGATGTGTTTAGACGTTGGTGAAATTTGTCCTAATTCTGTCCTAAAAAGAAACACTAAAAAAAATGTTTGTAGAAAGTTTCGATATAACGTATTTTAACAGAGTGCATCGATATAACGAATGACGAACTTTATGACAAGCAAATTTGCATTGATCTTGAATAAATTGCATGTAAGGGTTTTCCACATTTCCCGAAAAATACTATAATCAGCGTCTCTAATTGACGTTTACATAGAGATATTACTAGGTCCTAAATAATAGAAGAACACGTTTACTTTGTATTTTAAATCAATGAAAATTTGACTATCCTAAAGACCCTAAATTCCCAATTTTGCCATATTAAATGAATTTTTCGATTATTCGGGACCTAGTATTTCTATATAAAAGTCAATTAGAGACGTGGGGGTATAGGTTTTTCCCGGGAAAATTGGGAAAACTGTGCATGTGATTTATAGAAGATCAATCCAAATCTGGCTATAAACCAAAAATTTGGGCAAAATAAATGAGGTTTTTAATAAAATGAGGCCTCGAAACATCTCAGGATATTCGTCCGTAGCATGCTGATATATGGGAGCTTACCGGGAAAGTTGTCCTAAATAAATAAAACCCCCAATTTGACCAAAATAACTGAGTTTCCTATTCGATTGGGCTAGTAGCATAGCATCGCATAATATACGTCACTTGGCACTCTAGTTTATAGGAGTTTCTCGGAAACATTTAAAAAATTGTACGTTAGAATTATAGTACTCCATTGCAAGTTTGCGTATCCTGAACACTCTTCTGTACCTTCAACTTCATCAAAATAAACGAGTTTTTATATTAGATGGCTTCTAGTGACTTGCCAGAATTTGCGACACTTAGCATGTTGATTTATAGTAATTTCTAGGAAATATTCAGAAAATTGTACGTTCGATTTATAGTACTCTATGAAAAATTTGGCCGTCCGATACTCCTTAAACTCCCAATTTGGTTAAAATAAAAAAAAATTCTATTAGATTGGGCCTAGTATTATTTCAAAATATATGTCACTTAGCATGCTGGTTTATAGGAGTTTAGTGAAAAAATGCAGAATATTGTTCGTTAGAATTATAGCACTCGAAGGCAAATTTTGCTGATCCGTGGCACTTTTCTGGCTTTCCCTGGGAATAGGAAATTGGGAAAAACATTTGTATTGCAGTTTTGTCTAAATTATATTTGTCTGGCCTACTTTTGGAATTAGTGTGGTGCAAATATTTTCGAAATAAATTTGACTAAAAAACTTTTGTTCCACAAAATGTTGTTTAAAAAATATTTACAGTGAAATTTGCAGTTTCAAATTTACAGTGAAATTTGTCCTAAATCTGTACTAAAAAGCACCAATAACATAAAAAGTGCAGACGTGTTTACAGAATGTCTCGATATAACGAATTCTTGTAAAATGCTTCGATATAATGAATATTTAGACCGGCAAATTTAAATTGATCTTCTATAAATCGCATGTACGGTTTTCCAAAATTTCTCGGGAAAATTTTATTTGGAGATACTTCTAGGACTAAAGCACGTTTGTTTATTGCCATGTTGCCATTGGGAATTCAGAGAGCTTAGGACAGCCAAATTTGTATTGATATTCTGTAAATCACATGTTGGGTTTTCCAAAATTTCCCGGAAAAATCCTATAATCCGCCTCTCTAATTAGCATTTTTTGGAGATGCTTCTAAGTCTTATATAAGAGTAAAACACGTTTATCTTGGGCAAATTAGGAATTCAGGGTGTTTAGGACAGCCAAGTTTGTATTGATCTTCTACAAATTCCATGGTCGGTTTTCCAAAATATCCCGGGAAAATACTATAAACCGCGCCTCAAATTAGCGCTTATTTGTACATACTTCCAATAGGTCCAATATAAAAGATAAACATGTTTATGTTGGTAAAATTGGGAATTCAGGGTGTTTAGGACAGCTAGATTTTTATTGATCTTCTATAAATCGCATGTACGGGTTTTCAAAATTTCCCGGGAAAATACTATAATCCTCGTCTCAAATTTGTGTTTATTTAGAAATACTTGTAGGTCCTATATAAGTGATATACACGTTTATTTCGGCCATATTAGAAATTCAGGGAGTTTAGGATAGACAAATTTGTATTGATCTTCTATAAATTACATGTTCTGATTTCCAAAATCCCACCTTCCCCCCAAAAATTTAAATTAGTAATACTTCGTGGCCGAAATACCAAATTGGGAATTCAGGGTAGGACAGTCAAGTTTGTATTGATATTTTATAAATTACATGTTTGGTTTTCCAAAATTTCCCGGAAAATTACTATAATCCGTGTCTCTAATTTGCGTTTTTTTGGAGATACTTCCAGATCCTATATAAGAAATAAACACGTTTAATTTAGACAAACTGGGAATTTAGAGTGTTTAGGACAGCCAAATTTGTATTATTCGTCTATAAATCACATGTTCCGTTCTACCAAATTTCCCGGGAAAATACAATAATCCGCGTCCCTAATTAGCGTTTATTTAGAGAAATTTCTTGGTCCATTTTAAAAGATAATTACGTTTTTTTTGGCAATATTGGAAATTCAGGGTGTTCAGGACAGCCAAATTTGTATTGATCTTCTGTAAATCACATGTTCGGTTTTCCAAAATTTCCCGGAAAAATACTGTAATCCGCGTCTCTAATTTGTATTTATTTGGAGATAATATGTCTATGTCCTTTATAAGAGATAAACACTTTTATTTTAGACAAACTGAGAATTTAGAGTGTTTAGGACAGCCAAATTTGTATTGATCTTCTATAGATCACATGTTCTGTTTTCCAAAATTTCCCGGGAAAATACTATAATCCACGTCCCTAATAAGCGTTTATTTAGAGATACTTCTAGGTCCATTTTAAAAGATAAACCTGTTTATTTTGACGTATGTGAAGCTTTCCCAGAATTCTATCCCAGAAAATAAAAATATTTAATCAGGCAACATTAACATATCAATAACCAATTTGCTCTTGTGTGAAGATAGCTCAGCCCAGAATTTTTATCAATTTTAATGAAAAAATGAAAAATTATCAAATTTATTAAACCTGATTTGTTATATAATAAAAAATTAAACTCTAAAATACCAAAAAACTGTAAAATCCTGAGTTGCTTAGAGTAATGTAAAATTACAGGCAATGTACGAAAAAATTCGTTTCGTTGCAAGTTTCCGAAAATGAACTCTGAGCTGGGAAATTCATTGATTTTATATAATTTCTCGTCCCGCTCGATAATCTAAAATTATTTCTACAAAAATGAAAAATGTCTCAGATCAGAGCCACATTATTTTGTAATGTATACACTAGTAGCTAATTTTGAGCTGAATTAGAAAAAAATCGTTCTGTGGCAAGTTCCCGAAAATTTAGATTTATCGAGTGGGACGAAAAATTATATAAAAATCAATGAAATTCCCAGCCCAGAGCTAATTTCCGGAAACTTGCCACTGTACGAATTTTGTCTTTTATTGCATGTAATTTACCATAACTATATATGCAACTCAGAATTTTACAGGTTTTTGGTACTTTAGATTTTAATTTTTTTATTATAACGGGTGATTTTTTAAGAGCTTGAGAACTTTTTTTTAAAAAAAAACGCATAAAATTTGCAAAATCTCATCGGTTCTTTATTTGAAACGTTAGATTGGTCCATGACATTTACTTTTTGAAGATAATTTCATTTAAATGTTGACCGCGGCTGCGTCTTAGGTGGTCCATTCGGAAAGTCCAATTTTGGGCAACTTTTTCGAGCATTTCGGCCGGAATAGCCCGAATTTCTTCGGAAATGTTGTCTTCCAAAACTGGAATAGTTGCTGGCTTATTTCTGTAGACTTTAGACTTGACGTAGCCCCACAAAAAATAGTCTAAAGGCGTCAAATCGCATGATCTTGGTGCCCAACTTACCGGGCCATTTCTTGAGATGAATTGTTCTCCGAAGTTTTCCCTCAAAATGGCCATAGAATCGCGAGCTGTGTGGCATGTAGCGCCATCTTGTTGAAACCACATGTCAACTAAGTTCAGTTCTTCCATTTTTGGCAACAAAAAGTTTGTTAGCATCGAGCGATAGCGATCGCCATTCACCGTAACGTTGCAACAATGATTCCACCAGCGTACAAACCACACCAAACAGTGCATTTTTCGGGATGCATGGGCAGTTCTTGAACGGCTTCTGGTTGCTCTTCACTCCAAATGCGGCAATTTTGCTTATTTACGTAGCCATTCAACCAGAAATGAGCCTCATCGCTGAACAAAATTTGTCGATAAAAAAGCGGATTTTCTGCCAACTTTTCTAGGGCCCATTCACTGAAAATTCGACGTTGTGGCAGATCGTTCGGCTTCAGTTCTTGCAGGAGCTGTATTTTATACGGTTTTACACCAAGATCTTTGCGTAAAATCTTCCATGTCGTCGAATAACACAAACCCAATTGCTGCGAACGGCGACGAATCGACATTTCACGGTCTTCAGCAACACTCTCAGAAACAGACGCAATATTCTCTTCTGTACGCACTGTACGCATTCGTGTGGTTGGTTTAATGTCCAATAAAGTAAACTGAGTGCGAAACTTGGTCACAATCGCATTAATTGTTTGCTCACTTGGTCGATTATGTAGACCATAAATCGGACGTAAATCGCGAAACACTTTTCGAACCGAACACTGATTTTTGTAATATAATTCAATTATTTGCAAGCGTTGCTCGTTAGTAAGTCTATTCATTATGAAATGTCAAAGCATACTGAGCATCTTTCTCTTTGACACCTTGTCTGAAATCCCGCGTGATCTGTCAAATACTAATGCATGAAAATCCTAACCACAAAAAAATCACCCTTTATAACTAATCAGTTTTAATAAATTTGATAATTTTTCGTTTTTTCATTAAAATTGATAAAAATTCTGGGCTGGGCTAACTTCACACAAGAGCAAATTGGTTATTGATATGTTAATGTTGCCTGATTAAATATTTTTATTTTCTGGGATAGAATTCTGGAATAACTTCACATACTTTTTATTTGGCAAAATTGGAAATGCAGGGTGTTTAGGACAGCTAAATTTGTATTGATCTTCTATAAATCGCATGTACGGTTTTCCAAAATTTCCCGGGAAAATACTATAATCCGCGGCTCTAATTAGTGTTTATTTAGAGATACTTCGAGGTCCTTTTTAAGAGATACACACGTTGTTTTGGCCAAATTGGGAATTCAGGGTGTTTAGGACAGCTAAATTTGTTTTCGAACATTTGAATTATTGAAGATCAATACTAATTTGGCTGTCCTCCATACCCGGCGGAATTTCAATTTGGCCAAAATAAACGAGTTTTTCTATTATATAGGATCTAGTCGCACCACAGTATATACGTCACTTTGCAAGCTGGTTTAGGAGATTTCTGGAAAGACTCAGAAATTGTACGTTCGATTTATAGTAAGTATTCCAATGCAAATTTGGCTGACCTGACACACAAACTCTAATTTTCTTTTAGTTAAACTGGGATTAAATATTATTAAACACAATAAATATTTCGTTAATATTTATTTAGTTGTTGTGGTCGTTTCCTATATTTTCCCGGAATATTAGGTTTAATGTAATTTGTACCAAGTTCGATCTTACATTAGTACTTAAACACTAATCAATCAATGGTTGAATCGGCTTATCCGAATTTAGTATATTATACCCACTACCACATTCAAATGGTTTTAGTACTTAGACTAAATTTCACTATTTTACTTTCAAACGAATCCTTACTGGTGGCATCATTTCATGTCGAATGGCGGACGGAGGCTAATGATAAATTGGTTAAAAGTGAAATTCTTATATTGCTTATTTTTCTTCATTACGACTGGAATTTAAAAAACTATTGTGAGGTTTTGAACGAACACCTCGAAACTGTATTTCTTCAAAATAAACGGTATCACGTCAGCCGAGGACTCCCTGTATTTATATAAATTTTCATGAGATGAATATCTTAATATATTAAACCAAAGATAGTGAAGATTTTCCTGTTATGTTTCTACTTATTCCGTTTAGTCGTTCGCTTGAAAAATGATATAATAGTTGTCATCTTAAATTGTACACAAACAAAGTTTTAAAAAAAATCTAAGAAGAAGAATGGGAAATTAGAGTAAAATATACATGTTGATGACAGATTAATTTAAAAAGTAGACAAAAAACGTGAACCTAAAATAAAGCACAATGAAAATCAATCAGCGCAACATGAGAAGGTAGGTACCTATAATATACAAAAATACAAATGGCAGGGGTAGTAGTCTGCGCGTATATAATATTGCTGTTAAAGTTATATTTACCTATATAGAATTTCGCGAGGGTAAATCATCTTGAGTTTACATAATTTATTTTTTTTTTGCACAAGACAACGCCGACATGTAATTGAGATTGAACACTCGTTTCAATTTGCCTCTTTATATATAAATCGTTATATAAGGTCGATGAACTCGTTCGGTATTTTAAAAATCTGCGTATTTTTCTTTTATATAGGTATATCATTCATCACTGGTAACAAATTTTTTCGGCGAGTCTAAAATAAAAATAAATTATTATAGCAATTTATCCTTACGTCATAGAAAATATAAAAAGCTTCACGCACTTTATTTATTTCATATATAAATGTCCTTTTAATATACAGCTTCACGTCGTACGTAGAAATCAATTCATTATTTATCCCGCTTTAAACATTGCATATATACGTATATTCCGCTGTTTGTTACCGAATATTTTTTTTCGGGTGCGGGTGGAAGGTATGAGGTTAACCATTTGTCTTATCGGTAAAATAAAACCAAATTATTTTCAATGATAATGAATGACAAATTCAATCAAATAAGTTTCCGTGCTGTTTGTTTTTCATACATCTAGTTGATGCGTGATCGCAATCAGTCTTTGTCTAAATATCGCGTACTATACATTCTCTACTTATGTAAACACAGAAGAAAACAAATTTGGTTATAAATCAGCCGTTTAGTTCATAATTTCATTATCAAATATTAAAAAGTACAAATTTCGGAAGACAAACTCTTTTATTCAAGATAAATTCGGTTTAAATCAGGTCTTATATACCATATGTGCTTACCGTGCTATCAATTAACGGACGAACATTTACATACAAATCCTTATATAGAGCTGTTTGGTTAGAAGTTTATTTGGTTACATAACCTATTAACGCACCTAATTTGGTTATCGTGTTTATCACACTTCAAATTGGACAAGGCCAAATTATTTTTTACTACATACAAAACGTGTGTAGTTTACAATATTTTAGTATTTCCCTAAAACCAAGATTTAACCAGAATTTTAAGGTGTTACCTGGAACTGGAGATATTGTGGACTTTATACTACGAGTGTACTAGATATGGGTAAACATTTTGATCATATGAGTGGACATTATCGATCATTGTTTATAGATTGGTGCGTAAGTAAATATTTACACATATCGTTCAATTGCGGTAAGGTGATGTTTACACAATTTGAAGATGGGAAGATTTTTACATTATTGCTAAGCCACATGTATGAAGTGACTAATATTGTGCATCTACCGAAAAATGTTACCGTGTGAACTGCTTTGATGTATCAAGTGGTTTGGCGGACGAATATTTGATTTATGTTCTGCATGATGTTTGTTTCTCAGAGTACACGAACCGCTTTAAACTGCGCGATGTTAATTAACGATGTAAATTTCAATTGCAAATTATTTATATAAATAAATTTAACGTAATAAGTCACAAAATAATTGATTAGTTGTTTGAATGCTTAATTGAAATACCTACTTATAGAAAATATTGAAATGTTGGTGCTTCGCACGATTGTTTAAAGTTTTAATGAATATTTGTAAACGGTCAATATGATTTCGATATTTGGAACAAATTCAGAATAATTTAGACATCAAAAATGTGATGAGAGAAATTTATCATGAAATGTTCGCAATTAAAATTGATTGGTCGAATGGCAAAGCTTGAAACAGATTATTTCACGAAATCTTATCTCTTGACATTTAGACTCAAAACCACTCACCAGTTGTTACCCTAAACGTATATTGCAAAGCATCTGCTTAAGTCATCAGTATAGGTATTGTTTGTAACGTAAATACGTTCAATTTGGTGAAGTGAATCGCAAAAAAGGTGAGGGAAGCACAACTGAAATACAATAACCTAATCGTAAACATAATAATAGCCCACCCAGGAATGCAGGACTTACGGGCTCTTTTACTACGTTTCAGCTCAATCAGAGCCCTTTCTATTTTAACCCAATTGAATTGTTTTGATCTGAGCAGAGAGCGTTGATAGTCGAGAAACTAACATGAACTACTAACATGAAAAGAACTAACATGAATTTGTGTCTCATTCAATGTTGAATTTTTGGCGACGTGCTTACTGTGGTCACACTTTGTAGATGTTTCTTTAAAGGGACCTCACGGTTATATCTCTATAAATAAATTGATTTATCAACAAGTTTTTGTGCTCCATGCCGCTAAGAATTAGTATACTTCGGCTCTCGTCTACTTCCCTTTCAACTAATCTAGCAACTTTGTTTAAAATATTAAGAGTCATTTTTGTGATTATGAGACAACATATTTAATTTCAAGTAAGCGGGAGTGCAGTATTTTATTGTAGAGACAGTGTCTGCATCTTCGGGTTCGATTTTAAATCGATACAAGGACCAGCGATGTTTTCCCTCTACTAATCCGAACACCGGTGTGAAGTTTTGAACATTTTTCAAAAGTGTAGCTTCACAAATTAACATAAAACAAAAATGTAGATACACAATTTAACACAAAGTGTAGAGTTACATAAAAAAATTATGGCAGGGTTGAACTTGTTATAATTTCCACTAAATATAATCTAATCTAATCCGCGGCATATCACTGCGACCTTCGGGGAATTTTTTTGTTTAGTGTAAGTGGAAATCAAAATACATAAAGTGTAAACCGCGTCTTATGGGTGTTTAAGGGCCATTAATACATAATTCTAGGGATGACACCACAAATCTTAGTATACTGGCATTTCGGGGACACCCCTTACAATTTGTGTTGATATGCGGAAAATCACTGCGACCTTCGGGAAATTTGTTTTGTTTAGTGTAAACGGAAATAATAATATAAAAAGTGTAAACCTGGTCTTGTGGGTGTTTAAGGGCCATTAGCACTAAATTCTAGAGATTACACCACAAATCTGAGTATACTGGCATTTCGGGGACACCCCTTACAATTTCTGTTTATATGCGGAAAATCACTGCGACCTTCGGGAAATTTGTTTTGTTTAGTGTAAACGGAAATAATAATATAAAAAGTGTAAACCTGGTCTTGTGGGTATTTACGGACCATTAACACTTAATTCTAGAGATGACACCACAAATCTGAGTATACTGGCATTTCGGGGACACTCCCAACAATTTATTGTGATATGCAGCAAGGTTGTAGGGAGTGTCACCGAAATGCCGGTATACTCAGATTTGTGGTGTAATCTCTAGAATTTAGTGTTAATGGCACTTAAACACCCACAAGACCCGGTTTACACTTTTTATATTATTATTTCCATTTATACTAAAAAAATAGTTCCCAGAAGGTCGCAGTGATATGCCGCGGATTTGATTAGGTTATATTTAGTGGAAATTATAACAATTTCAACTACAATTTATACTATTTATACAATACTTCAATTTCTTTTCTACACTTTTTGTTAAATTGTGTATCTACATTTTTGTTTTATGTTAATTTGTGTAGCTACACTTTTGATAAAGTTGAAAACATCACACCGGTAATCCGAACTGCTAGTAATGATAGACATCTTCATATTTTTGAGAATTCGTTCGCCCTCGAGTTTAGCGATAAATGGCTCTATCAATGAAGCTTAATGAACAGCACCAACGAAGGTGTTTTTGAAAGTATCTTGTTGAATGTAATAAAACAGCTCTTTGCGAGCGTGATAGAGGGATTCGTGTCTGTTCTTCAAAGTCATTTAGCCTACTTCAATATGTTGGCAAATTTTATAATACTAATTGACATTACTGACCACAGTTCGTCACTGTAAATAATGGCATGCGTCAGTAAGTGAGTCACCATTGAGGAACTGGTTATACATACCCAGAACCTGCATACCCAGAAATACGGTAAATTCATGAATCACTCCATTCATGATTTATTACTTCATTGTACCTATACAAAAAGATCTTATGTGATTTGACGACTATTTAAGAAAGTGTAATAAAGGATTGGTTGAGGTCCTTAACCTCTACTTACGGAATTTAAATAAATAGGCATTATAATGTTGTACCTCGCTAAAAGAGCTGATTGCTAAAAATCGCACCCTCGGTCCCCCCACGTGGTACATTACCTTTACCTGCAAAACGATTTTTTGCGACAAAACTAAACATTTCTGGTGGTGAGTTGAGTTCCAGAGCAGAGGCAGCCCTCATATTTATAAGGTGGTTTAAGAATACTCCGTAGTTTGATACAGATAATGAACGAACTTAAATCTTAAACAGACGAATCGAAAATTAGTGGGTCAACAACTACTGCCGCTCAATTCTGGAGTTATGAAACGAAAATAACTGAGTTAAATGAGTCTCTCACACGCCACCAGATAAATCCGTTGAGAGAATGTATGTATTAGAGTTTCCATGTATGTTTGAGAGCTTTCCATGATAACAAAACCATGATAGCAAAACCTGGCCATACAGGCCAATTTCATTGCTGCCAATTATGTCAAAACTCTTTGAAAAATTATTACTAAAAAGACTTAAACCAATAATTGAGGACCGACAACTAGTTCCTCCACATCAATTTGAATTCTGGGAAAAGCACTCCACAATTGAACAGATGCATAGAATCACCAACGTTATTGAAAGAACATTAGAACGCAAAAAAGTATGCTCCAGCATATTTCTGGACGTCGCCCAGACATTCGATAAAGTTTGGCACAGTGGACTGGAATTCAAGCTGCATAGAGATCTGCCGAAGCAATTCTATGTCATACTAAGATCTTATTTTCCCAATATACATTTTCGTATGGAATATGAGGATGAATACTCCGATCTAAAGAAAATCTCTTCCGGTGCCCTGCACGGGAGTGCCTTAGGAACAATCCTATATTTATTATATACAAGGGATATTCCAACAACAGATGAAGAAACCATAGCCACCTTTGCAGATGATACGGCAGTCATGGCGATTGGAAGTAATTTCGTTGATGCAACGAGCAAACTCCAGAAGATTACCATGCTGGTTTGTAACTGGACTAAGCGCTGGAGAATCAAGCTTAATGAGACAAAATCAATCCATATTAACTTTACATATAAAAAGGCTTCCCATCTACCGATAGTAATTAACTCACGGCCGCTGCCATATGCAAACAAAGCTAAATATTTAGACATGACTCTCGATGCCAAGCTCAAGTGGAGAGAGCACGTCAAAAAGAAAAAAGAAGAACTTAATATTAAGTTCAGAAAAATGTATTGGCTCATAGGTAGAGACTCTGAGCTTACAATATACAACAAGCTGCTGCTGTATCGGCAAATACTGAAGCCGATATGGACCTACGGTATTCAACTCTGGGGATGTACTAAGCAAACAAACGCCAAAATGACACAGACGTTTCAAAATTAGGTTCTCCGTAGCATCGTAAATGCTCCGTGGTACACAAGAAATAAAGACCTTCACAGGGACTTACAGATGGAATACATCAAAGATGAAATAAAAAAGCACGCCGCCAAAGACGAAATAAGGCTCCAGGACCATGGAAACCCCTATATTCGCCATATGATAGATAACCCTGTCGTTGAAAGAAGACTTCAAAGAACGAGGCCACTTGACCTAGTAAACATAACAAATTAAAATTATATTTTAAATAGGTTTAATTAATTTTGGGACTAACCGTTGGGTTTCACCCCAACAAATCAGAATTATTTAAGAAATTTAAAATTTGTAAATTTGAAACATAAATTGCTAGATGAGCACCGTCTCAGTTGTAATTAATAAAGAAAAAAAATGTATGAGAGTTTATAGAAACGGCAAGTAGCTGGATGCGAATGCGTGAGAACATGCAAAATTGCATTTGAAGGAAATCAAGCTACGGGTGTTTGTTCTAACATATTAGAGAGAAAAAGTGGTGCGCGATTTTCCGGCAGAAGCGAGAGTACCATACTTGATTATGCACAAGTTTTTCCTTCTGTACCAGTAAATTGATGATAATGCCACGTTTAATGAGCAGTTCCTGTCAGCCTGTGCAGCAATGGATGTCAAGAACCGAGACTATCTCTTCGCAATAATAACGCGCAGCAGAAACGAGCAATTGAATGGTATCCAATTTAATGGTTTTCCAATCAGTCTATAAACCAAGAGTTACTAGCAAATTGTACGAATAACCCAGCAATAACAACATATCAATAACTCCTCCTGTTATATTTGACGATAACATTTTATCTTCTTTAAAGGGATTTGGAGCCGGATGTGGTCTTCACAATATATCCTCTTCTATTCAATAGGCGTACGCTGGCATTTTAGAAATTCCATTATGTTACCTATTCAACCGCACTCCTTAAGTACCGGCGACTTTCCCGAAAAATGAAAAACTTCAAAAATTACACCAATTTTTAAATCGGGCACTCCTCTGTAGCATGACGTTACATGCTACAGAGAAGTGTCAACTACATCATCAATTCCAAAATTGTTTGAATTCGTTTTATGCAATAACTATAAATTCACAATTGCCCATCATATATCAATAAACCAGCACGGCTTTATGCCTGGCCGATCCACATCAACTATTCTAAATTAATTAATGAGATAGAAAACCATCATCAAGTTGATGTATCGTGCACGGATTTCAGTGAAGCATTTGATGCCATCTATCATCAAAAAGCACTCCAGAGTTTATTCGCAATTGGGTTTTCACTCGATTACATAAATTGGTTCAAGTCTTATCTATCAAACCGGCGACAATTTCTAATAATGGGAAATTAGATATCAAACGATATTAAAGTTACGTCTGGTTTTCCTCAAGGATCTCATATCGGGCCATGGATATTTATTGTTTTCATAGATCAAATAACCGAGATAATCAAAAACTCACACGTGCTCATATGTGCTGATGACGAGAAATTTTTCGAACTGTTGTGGTGTGGTCGAAACTCGCATTACTCAAATATTAAGAAATGCAAAAGCATATCTTTCCACAGAAATCCGTTAATTACTTCATGCAAAGTCAACAACGAAATATTGGATAGAGTCAATGAGATCATTGGTTTTTTACATTTGCCGAAAATGCCAGTTTCAATAGGCATATTGAAAATTGTATTGCAAAAGCGAATGACATATTTGGATTTGTTTAAAGATGGACAGGTTAATCTAAAGATATTCAAACCTTATGTTTACTCTATTTCGTGCGATCTGAACTGGACACATCAAAAGAATTGAAATCATTCAAAAGAAGTTTTTGTTTTTCTTGTTAGAGAAAAGTGACTGGGATTACGACCACAATTTATCATTCACCCTTGAAAATAGACGACTTCTTTTAGGTCCGGCTTTTATTGGAAACATTTTGCTTGGTCACATTGATTCTGCTTACATTTTGGAAACATATCAATTCATGTGTCTTGCAGAACATTTTGAAACCATGAGTGTTTAACACACCAACACTATTCCACAAACTATGGAGGAAATAACCAACCCCATTAATTAATCAACATGGTCGACAACCTTTGACTTTAATTTATTAAAGGACAATTCCAAAAATATCCTTAAGAATTATTTTTAAAAATTTTAATTGTTAAATCAAAATTTGATTTATATTTTTTGTTTTAAAATTTTTTATTTGAATTTTCAATATTTTTGTTTTAAATTAAACTCTTAAATCATACATGTAAATCACAGAATAGATTTCTTTAAATAAATAAAACTAAAATAAAATAAAAATAGAATATCGCAAACCGCATCAGGCTGTTCGTGTCCGAACTCATCTTTAATGTTATGAATAATCAGATCAACCGGTGCTTTGGAATACAAGCCGTGAAGATAGCAGCTTTAACTAGAATAGCTGCAAGATTAGTAAACAAATCAACCATGATGAGCAGCATGCCGATTTTAACTAGGACGATGACATAACAGTGGAAGGATATTGAATATGCCCTGAGATAATTAAAGAAGAATGGGAACAACTTTTAGTAAGCCTCAACTTTATCGTATTTGGTGACTTGTTTTACTTCTGTTAAATGACTTCTGTTAAAAGAAATTTACAAGCAACCATTACGATTTTGTACCAGCTAACAATCTCTGGAGAGAAATCGAACTAATCAAAATGTACCACGGGGGCACTACATTAATACACATTAATATCGTAATGTTATGGACAAGCAACTTATATCTGGTAAAAATTTCATGACGATCGGTAGAGCGGCTGAATTTCTTTGAATAAATGGAGTGGAGACTAATACAGCGGGTTTCCTTGTTCCAGAAGACGGGCGCCTCGGATTCAAACATGCCGCTTGCTCTCTATAAACTCTTTCAAACAAATTTCCGTGAACAATTTAAACTCAAGCCGACTGAAACACCCATTTATATATAAATATTGAAAGATTTTTTATAATGATTCCAACCAAAAAATTGTGGAGTAGTATTCTCTATTCAAAACAACCAAAAACTAATTCTAAAAGAAGAGACGAGAGCGTACTAAAAACAACCATTACCTGAATTGTATGCCCCCTATTACGATTCACACCTCACCTAAAACTACTATGGAAATGTCACTAGATTTGTATCGAGTCACTCGGTGAAGTGAGAACCATAATAGGGGTTTTAGAAAATTGTTGTCGCTGAAATTGTATTTACGGGAAGTTCATTGCTAATAATTGATTTCATTGTTTTCTAATAATATTCTGATGCAGTTAAATCTTACAAGTAACATGTTCTACAAGTTGCAAATTACAATAAAATGGGGGTTTAAAGTTGATTTCGGTTCTAAAATAACTAAAATGAAAGTAAAACTCAAAGGAAAATTTTGAAACTATCCTTTCACTCATGAAGTTTTGTTTGTTTGTTTGTTTTTAATCGTTGCAATCTGTTCTAGGGTCGATCGTGGCATTCCCAACTCTTTCGCAGATCGCTTTTCACGTCTTACCTTATGAAGTAACAAAATCGAGAACGTAAGGTCCGATTTACGAAGAACCATCTGCGCATTGGGGTAAGTAATAAAATGGAAACACTTACCCTCGCCAGTATGACGCATCCAGCAGATCTGGGTGCTGGTTAGGGTCCAATGCACTAACCAATCATTAATATGAGTATAAAGACTGATTAGGTATCCTTAGAAATAAATCTGGTACATACAGCCTTTATAGTATTGTAATGAAGATGGATCGGCCTATGAATTCTGCTCTCCAACGAGAGGTTATTAGTTATGTTCAATTTCATCATCGATCATAATCAGATGTCGAAAAATCATCTTTAGGATCCCGCTGCTAACGGGATTCAAATCTGGGACTAGTGTGCCATTTGGTCATTATGAATTTTAGTTGAGAATTTTGCTCATTTTCCATTCATTTTACTACCTATGTTGAGTAAAGTTTATCCAAAAAAAGGTTCTTTGACCAAGTGTTGATAAAACACCGTATGCCATTTCACGATGAAAACTGAATTTAGAGAAACATTTTTGTTAGAATTATTCATAGATCAGCATTGACAGATTTACAAAATTGATTTAAATTTTATCTTATTTGCTTTTAAAAATAAAAGTAATTTCAAAACTAAAACTGAAATGTTTCTTGGCGCTAGCAAAAATTCGTTACTTCCTATTAATGGTAAATGTTATGATTTAGCTAGGGAATAACACGCACACTTGATTTGCGTATCTTGAAATTTTTTCTCATGAATTTTTCGATCGATGATCATCCTCTTGAGAATGTAAATTTGTAATAGCACAGCGTTGGCAGTTTTTCTAATAGTGTACCATTTATAGTCATATTGTTTCAAAAATAAGACTTTCCGAGCTTCGAGATGAATTGTTCCGTGGTTGCCAAAAAATACCACGCTTTGTTATACATAATTCCCAGCTCAATTTGATATACTCATTTTCAGTTCAAAGGCTACGTTAACAAGCAAAATGGTCGCATTTGGGGCTCAAAAATGCTCACGTAATCATGGAGAAGCAGATGCATCCACAACAAAGGGTTGTTTTTTGTGCATTTTTAACGGCGGTATAATTGGTCCGTTTTTTCGAAAATGAACAAGGAACCGCCCTTATAGTCAATAGGGAGCACTACCGAGCCATGATAAACGGGTTTTTGTTACCTTCAAGAGCAGCAAACGGAACAATTGGTCTTTTGAACACTCTCTTCGGAGATTGAATAATCAGCCGTAACGGAGATGACAATTGGTCACCACGCAGCTACGATTTGACTCCGTTGGAATTTATTATGGGGAACCGTCATGGATAAGTGTTGTGGTTACCGTCCAGAGACTAGATAGAAGCCCATAGAGCCCATTATACACGTTTCTGAAAAATTGTACCGACCATATCTTTTCTTATTTTTAAGGTGAAAAATTAAATGGCATTTCACGCCTTCTATTTCTCCTCCACTAAAATGAACTGCTAAAATCCAAAATGGGAACAGTTAGTAATGGGCACATACTACCACTTGAAGAGTTCACCACACTGATAACAAAAATTGGGCAGCAATCAACTCACGTCCATTTTATATTAAATCGAATGATGAAATGAATGTAATCACACCAGTTCATTTCTTAATTCGAAAGTATTGAGCACAGCAACAAAATATTCACGCAGAAAAATTTGTGGTCAAATATATCAACACTTTTGGAATCACTGGATTACATCACAACCTTATATACATGAAATCACAAAATTTACAAATCGGCGAGATAGTTCTGTTGATTGATGACAAGGCTTTTACTTATCAATGGCCATTAGTCCGAATAATAAACGTTCTTCTAAGCCGTGATAATATCGACCGCATTTTCAAATTAAAGGTGTCCCGTTCAAATGCAATGATGAGGAAGACATAAGTGAACTGAATCAAAGGCGGGATGTTCTGGTGCAGAGCAAAATCATAATTTATTTTATATAGCTTAAATATTTTGCAATGAATTTATGTCCAAGATTGAATCCGAAATCAGTCGGGCTGACGTTAACCTCTCCTTGTCGACCTGGGTTGGCGTCATCGGCAAGGGGTGGATGTTGTCGCAGGTCGAGATCGCGCAAAATGAATATTGTACATATAAAGGAATGTATATTTTCGGCGATTGGGAGGGGGTTATACTTTTTCTCTGTGGTGCGAAAACTGGATTAGATTTTGGCGAGTGGTGTATGTGTGTGATTGGTTTACACAGGATGTGCGGCGAGGATGTGCTGCAGCTGTATTGCAGTGAATCTTTTTTGATATTTGGAGTGATTTGAATGGGTTTCGTTCATGGTGAGTAATGGCTCGGTGTCTGCGGTTTGTGGTGGTTGTTCGTTGAACGTTGTGTTTCTCAACTTGCGGAGAGTTGTGTTCATGTATGTTCTGTCGTTACCTGTATTTATAAGGTATTTTTGACTGTTTTGAGTTGTTTTGTTTAGGACTTGAGGTAGTTCTCATTTGTTAATGTATGAGGGCGGATTTGCAGTTTTGTATTGAACCATTGCCTGAATGTTGGATTTGTATGTCCAAATTGGTTTCTTTGCTGAATGCTTCGGGTGTTTTTGTTGGAGTTTGCCGTCGATTTGGCGAGGGCTGAATCATTTTGGGAGTTTTGGTATGATCGGTCGTACGCTGAAGTTTTTGGGCTGTAGGGTTGCCATGGTTCGTTTGTGATCTGTCATGGATTCGTCACGGCTTTGTGAAGCGTGGTTTTTGTTGAATGGTGGTGTTGGCAGGAGGTCGCTTGGTGGATGGTAGTGGTTTCATGGTGGGAAGATTCATGCCGTCTGTTGGGATCGTTTCGAGGTAATTTTAGCTCCTGGATGGACATTCCATAATTCTCTTGGTACATTTTACTACGATTGTTTGTAGAGGTGGTTTCTTCCACGCTTTGATTTCGGAGATTTTCGGAGAGAGCTATTTTGGTGATGTTCCTTCATCCTATTATTCAGCGTTTGTGTAATAAATTGTTATATTTTTATTTTGGTTTGATTAGCGATAGAATTTTCCGTTTCCGTATTTCTTCTGTGCATTGAGAATATAGTGTAGGTAATTTATGATTAGCTGTTTTCTATATTGTATTTCCTTCATAATCCATCATTTTTGCAAGATTAATTGCAACTATGTTGGAGTTGGTAACGAATCCTATTATTTACCGCAAAATTGACTTTTTGTGACACTCAATGGGTTACTAGTATTTTCTCACAGCTTATTAGCGATATTTTTGCTTTATAAAAAGAAATATTATTTGCATTGGATTTGGGATTTTAACAATCTTAACATAAAGAATTGTTTATCGGCAACTTCGTTATATCTATGTAACTGAAAAGCTAGAAATATTTGATATAATTAATATAATTATTCAAAAGAAAGAGAAGGTTTGTATACTTCAATACACCAACGACTGGATGTTTGTCATAAAATGCAACGTTGGCAATCTTGACTGTTTTAGTACAAGAATTATAATTATTAATTCCCAATTTCAAATCAACCCTAAATATTAATCTACATGTACAGTGCCGAGCTATTATATTAAAATTATTCGGTTCTCAGGAAATCTCATTCAAATATATTTAATATACGAGTACATATTATCCCTCTTTTAAGATACTGGTACGATTTATATTTAATTATAAAATAAACTTATTTATCATTCATTTTAGAATAATTTTTTCAAATTTTATCTAGTTGCCTTTACTTAAATATTACCTTCCAGCAGGAAAGCCATTGACGTCACACTAATTACTAATTTACGTTTGTTACCAATCTGAGATGTATCGTTTATGACAAGTCTAATACGAGGTGACAAGTCATAGAACGTAGAAGAAGTTCCAGATTTGTTTCCTTGTGAAAAAGGATGGGCGTCGGGAAAAATTCATCAGTTTTATAAAAAAATTTTAGTAATCATACGAAATTTTTGCGAATTCTAAATTATTTAGGATATTTTAATGGATGGATATTTTAAGGGATATTTGAATGCAATCCGGTAGTTAATCTAGTTAATCTGTTTTTTTTTTTTTTGCTATTTCGTGTTCGCCCAATTCAACGGTTAAATACTAATGAATTTTAGAGTTGTATTGAATATAGTTCAAATAACTTTGGTTTCAGGAAATTCTGCTGTAAGTTGCGGAGTTGCAGAATGATTAAATTAATAAATGTTTCATTGTAATTGCTGATTGTGTAGTTTAGAATTGTGTTGTCATTTTATTACTAACGACTTTACATAGGTATCTGTAACGGGTCGAGTCAACCAATTTTGGTTAGGAAGCCGAAAAGTATTAATAGAATTAAATTTCAGGAAAATTCCAGATGCATGTGAAATAATAATATTTTTTCTTAGGTTGCCGTTTTAAAGAAGCAATTGTTGAAGACCAATACCATCGTTATCCATTAACCTATTAAGCCTTTATCCTTCATCTAGTAGATTAGAATTGTGTTGTCTTTGTGTTACTAACTATCGGCTATACCTAGGTGTCTGTAACCGGGCCGATTCTGTCCCACTTAACTAACCTATCCAATCCTTCGGTTTTGTTATGTGTAAAAAAGGGTGTACGGTGGACCCGGCGTCATCCGGGAACTCAAGCCTAAGAACTTGGTCGTACATTCAAAATCAATCAATCAATCAATCAATCAAAGATTGAATCCGAAATCAGTCAAAATTAATTGTATACATTAACTCAATTTAAGCATTAATTTTAGAAGTTTATGTATTTATACCTACTAAATGAAAACATATATATATATATATATATATATATATATATATATATATATATATATATATATATATATATATATATATATATATATATATATATATATATATATATATATATATATATACATATAGAGCAGTCTTAAATAACGTAAATCTTTATATTAATTACATTACCTGGAAATTTGCCCATGCATATACACGAGAAGCTGAGTGTAGCATATCTGTAGCAACGCTAAATTGTCTAGATGTCCCTGTTGATTTAAATTGCCGCCGAAACACACACAACCCCATACACATTAAGTGAACTTCATCCTACCGCAATAATTTAAGATGTAAGATTATTAAAAATTATGCGGTTGTAAAAATGTGAGCATTATCATCTGATGGCTTAGCAGGTATTCTGCACTTTGAAAAAAATATAACCTTGCCTCATGTCTTCATCTTCGGTCATTTTTAGCGTCATCCATTTAGGACATAAAGTGGTTTCCAAAATATCAAACACTTCCGATAGTACAACCGAAACTGTTGGTTGTGCCATGCCAACAAAATGATCCTGACCAACACCGTTCTGGTATGCGCGTTCTGCTAAAAATCTTAGACACGTTTCCAATTTAAATTCTGCAGTTAATGAGGACGACTTTACTACCGGTGGTAATTTAGTATTCAGTTCTTTTAAAACATAACTAAACGCGGCTTTGCTTAATCTGAAGTGTTTTATAAATCTGAAAAATAAATGACCGTTAGCAACAATCAACATAAACAAAACCAAATTTCAAAAAAAATTTACTCACTGGACGTTTGATAACTGGAAAATGTCTTGGCACGTATTTCGTGTCGTTCAAATCGCCTAAATTTAAATAAAACCCAATTGTATTCATAATTACGCACTAAAACAATTAATTTTTTGCACTTAAATATGTTTTTTGAATTCACGAAAATATTTATAAATTATCAAATAAACACTTTATTCAATGTGATAGCTGGTGGTGAAATTGCAGTTTCATTGCGGATCGATAACGCAGATTCCCGTCGGTTTCTATGATGCAAATATTTTGAAATGCGGGTCGAACGCGAATCGGATGTGCTCCCGCCGCAGTAAATCCGGCGTGTTGTATAATCGGCATGATTATATATGGAATGATCGCAATTTTGCATGAACTGCATTATCGACAACATAGAGGTAAAATATTAATACGAAATGTGAACAAAAGCTGTCAAATTTATATAAACAACACTAAGCAGTTTGTCTAGCGAGAAAACAATTTTAAAAGTCAACAACTTCACGATAAATTTATAAAAGATAGGATTAGCTTGTATAGGTAAGTTAATGGTACTTGTACTTAACACTACTTTTAATTTCAGATGCATCGGCAGCACCTTAACCTCTTTGTGGATCTTCGATCGGGTGCTCATTGTTGCGTATGAGAAAAATATCATTCATAGACTGAATACGGTGAACATCACTTTCTGCTGATTTACGTAAATATATTTGACCAGATTTGCACCATATTTGTAATTATAATTTGACTTTATATTTTTAGCTTCACGGTAGAGCTGCGCTTGGTACTTCGTTAGTTGCTGCATAACATAAATCCGCTGCTTGGGATGGTTTTGCGGAAGAAAGACTTCCAGATCCGTAGTGCTTAGTATTTTATATTTACGCATTTTTAAAATAATATTGTCTTAAATATTTGTAGTTTTTAGCTTGGCAATGAAATGAAATGTGAATGTGCTGTGAACCGGCTCTATAGCTTCGATGAAATCTGACACAAATGATGGCTCCAATTTAGAAAATGTATTAACAATGACAGCTATTATATCATCATGCTTCATTGGTAATTCAGCAATTGTTATGCAAGCAGCATATTGAATATGGTTTGGTTTATCCAATTGAGCGTCCTGTTCATGTAATTTAGTGTTTTGTATGCCAACTTGTTCTTCTAGCTTACTGATGCGATTTATCAAGGCACTGTTTTCCAATTTTAAACTGTTAATGATGGAACGAAGGTTTTATTAAAACAAATTAGAAAATCGGTTAAGAGCAACGTTTCCATCCAACATCCAACGTCAATCTTTTGTATAGTGGCTTTTAAAACTATTTTAAGAGTATTACCGATAACAAAACGTAATACATTTTAATCAGTTTAATGATTAGCGAAAATATGACCTATATGTGGCAACAAATTATTTAAGTATTTACAAGTCGTACAAGAGCACTTCAACACCTCGTTCAACATATATACAGTACGAGTAAGTATAGCACAAATTTACTAAGTGTTTTGTCAGCCATCTAATCTACTTTCAAAATAAGTAGTATGCAGAAAATTCAGCGTACAATGAACTGTTCAAAAAAATTAAACTGTTGTTTGTTTCTTATCATTCCAAACTATTATTGTTATCATTATTATTCCACTAAGAATAATTTTCCACAACAACAACAATTTTATATAAAAATAAGGAAAATGAGTTTAATAATTTCCCTACTTTCTATTATATACGTAGATGTACTCGTACCTTCCTACCATGCATATATATGATATACACTTTTATCAGTTTAGAATTTTTTATGTTATTTGCGCTTGATGTTGTATTTTATAGACGAGAGTATAAGGAAAGTGGTTTTTCATGATAACAACAAAACATAATATTACATACAACAAGAATAAGGCGAAATGGAAAATCTTATATTGTAAAATTTATTTTTATTGTTTTATACTTATTTCATTATTCCTTCGTTCTGTCGTTCGTCTTCAAAGTGTATACAGGGATCACTCAATTTATGCCAGCGAGAGTGTTGACGGTTTAAAAACATAATACAATAAATTATTTTCTGAGCATTTTCCGTGTTATGACAGCTACGTTTAAAAAATGGAGGGTTGAATATGTTGTGGGCTGATGATCTCTAAAGCGCAAAATTAAACTTAACGGACATTTGGTAAAACTGTCTCTCTTTTATAAAATGAAGAAGGAAAACTATTGTATATCTTTAAATTTTTTGTCGGTTTTTTGTTTGAAATAGAAAAGCTCGCATTGGAGTTTGTAACAGAATCCTATCCAATTCCATTACCAACCCAAATCTAACCATTTAAAAATTACCTATTGGCATAACTTCGAGGTAACACCTCAACATTTTATCATGAATATCTACCATGCCGATTTTTCGCATTTTATTTGTGTATCGTATTCTACGTAACCACGGCATATGCTTATGCAGTGGTTGAATGAACGTTTTTTTTAAGTTAATGTAACACGATCGCTATGTTTGGATTACATGCAAATGTTTTTGAGGTAAATGGGATGAGTAATGAACTCTGCTATTAAAAGTAATCAAAAACTGCAAGCATCCTGCAATCTATTTATTTGAAAATGCGCGTTTTTGTGATGAAATCACACAAAAGTCGTCTATCAGATATGTAGAACGAGTGAATGAAATTGTTGGGAAGGGGAGTTTTTTTAAGACAGTGGGCGATAGTGAAATTAATTAATTAGAAGTTAAAAGTTTTTTTTTTTGAAGTTGTGTTTTTTTTTGTTCGAATAAATTTATTTTTGTTATTTTGTAAAAGAGATTGACCGTGTTTTTGTGTCTAGTGAGTGCGAGTCAGCATAAATGGGTACAGCCGAGAGCGATCGGTAAGTATAGGGATGTGGTAGGCCTGCGACTTAATAGCAATTAGTGGCGAGGCCCCTTGGTTGTTCTAAGCAAAAGCTAGGAGCTGGGGCATCTAGAGTAACCCTGCCTATAGGCGGGACACTCTTTTTCTGCCTTCCACCTTCTTTTTCGGCAATTCTGTGAAACTGGGTTGGTTTTAGCTGTAACTAAAGTTTAACCAACCCGTTTGAAGTTGTCACTTCCAATACGGATTTTCAAATTAATTGTTAGGGATGCTGAAATAGAATGAAATAAAGTAATTTTGACCAAAACTCGTTATTTTCTGTAAAATTTAAAAAATGATTCGAACTTATTTTGTTTGAAATTTTGTTTTGTTTGTAATGTTTTTCGTAAAAGCTATACACTCTTCAAAATATTTGCAACAAACGATAATGTTATGGAATCTGTTACCGGCGGACCGATTTTGACCGAAAATCACAGGAATCTCCCAATTTGTAGTAAAAGCTGAATTATGAAGTTTCATCTTGAACAAACGGTCTAAGCTGTAAAAAGACCGAATTTTGAAAAATTCAAAAATTGTCATTTCTGCTTAAATTTGAGAAAGCTGTGCTCTCTTAACCAATCACCATGGATGCAGATCTGGATCTGGACCAATTCTTTATCACAAATTTGAATTATATCTGGTCACAAAAATTTAATATTTGTGGCTCGTCCGCTCTATTATGTTAGGCTAGGTTCCCTTTCAGTGTATTTGGCACCATATGATGACGCTTCACTTGCATTTGTATATCTTTCGATTCTTCATTCTCATGCAGTCTTCACGGAACGAGATTATAAAGTTGGATTATTTTTTTACCGACTTGAACATAGTCACAAATGAGATTTGCTCAAAAAATTCGTCTACGACTGTCATGTGAGTCATATGTTTTCTGTTGATTTGTTGTTATTGTTGTTTACTTTCAATTTCTGCTTGGTTTGCGATTAGTTGGGGCTTTATTTTAATTTAATCGAATAAACGTATGTCTGTGGATTACATATACAATATTCGATTTTATATATTAGTTAATTTATAAGAATTTTTAGCCCAACAATTGTGGCAAAATAAAATTTTTGGTTCTCACCACCTAGAAACTTCAAAAATTCTGTGGTATAATAGCGAAAATTTCAATATTCTATATAATAAATAAAATGTTATTTTAATTTAATTTATTTAAGACAAATTATGCACGGGAAGTGGATACGCGGCAGGTCAAGCTTATAGCACGTGGATTACCAAAACGAAAACCATTAGACAGCGTTGATAATACGAGTATTGTAATTGGTGCCTCTGACAAATGCGGTGTTGGTAAATCAACAACGGCTGTTATTTTAGCAGTAACACTAGGTGGTTTAAGTAAAAAGGTCGGTTTCCTGGATGGTGACATAATTGGCCACTCCGTGCCGTTAATAATGAATATCCATAAGAACCTTAAGTGAACAATTCTAATAATATGATGCCGATAACAAATTATGGAGTTAAATTTATTTCAATGGAATTATTAATTTCTGAAAAACCGGTTGTTTGGCGAGGTCCATTAATTATGTCTGCACTAGAGCGGCTATTAAAGGGAATATTTTGGGATGAAATTGATATATTATTCGTGGATACACCACCTGGAACTGGTGATATACACCTTTATTTAGCCTAAAATGTTCCGGTAACCGGCGTTGTGCTAGTCAGCACGCCACAAACAGCAGCGTTACAGATTACAAATCGAGGTGCGAAAATGTATCGAACATTGGGCGTTCCTATAATCGGATTAGTCGAAAATATGAGTTACACGGCATGCCCAATTGTTTAACGGAAATAGATTTGTCATAAATAAACATCAACAATAACAAATATATGAGCACAATTATTGCTCAAATTTCAGTTTATTTTTTGTTACTTTGTTGGTACGACCAAGATTATTTGCTCAAAAGATGGAAATTTTTGAACTAAAGCTGGATTAAATTGGGCGGGGCTTAGTTGAATATAAAGATTTGATTGGCTAAAGAGTTGGAGTAAAAATAATCCCGTTCCGTGAAGGAGCCTTCACTGAATTATTTTAATGTTTTTTTAACCTTTTATTTTCGCGCCTTTTTCTGACGTTTGTTGTGTATAAATCGCATTATAAAGTGCTCAAAACACTCAGTTTGAAAATAGTGCCCTCCCAGTATACTTCATTTGAATTTTTAGCTAGTAATTTTTTATTATTATTTATTATTATTACACACACACACAACATATAACTAATTTTGTACGCTTCAATCCTCTCTCCATTCACACGCCCCATTTTAAACAGCAGCTGCTCATTCTAATAGAGTGCATGGCTGGTGTAGATCAAATAATTTAGAAAAACAAAAATATTTACAAGAAATCTCCGTCAAATAAAAGTGTAATTGTTGCCGGTTTTGTGGCTGAGCCAGGCAATAGATACATTACGGCACTTCAATTGCTGAACATTCAAAAAGATTTGGAATTGTACCGGTTGATATACAGCAGCAACTACTTTGCTTTGCCTCCATTGATAGTTGTAACAATTTGTCTCACAAACACTCAATGTTTTAGATTTTTATAATTAGTAAAGTTAATGAAATAAATTTTAGAGCGAAAAATATGCGACTGCTTGACTTGAAAGTCAAGGCCAACCCCGGTATGTTTCATTCAATTTTTAATCAATCACAATAATATACGGTTTCAAATAAGAGTGATATGATTTCTTAAAAAAAACACACTAATTGTTAAGGAAATTGTTAAGGAAATGTTTTTTATTTAATGTGAAGTACAATCGATACAATTAAGTTCTGGTTAAAACGTAATTCAAATGGTCTCCTTTCGAGCACTTTTTCCACTAAATTAAGTCATATGTCATAAATAGCACGTTCAATATTGACTTGTAAAGCTTGAAGAGAATTTGGTTCATTGCTAAAGACCAATGACTTCAAATAACCCCACAAGAAATAGTCTAATGGTGCTAAATCACAGCTTCTTGGAGATCATTCAATATCACAATTTCTTGAAATAATCGAATCTCCAAACTTTTCTCGCAATAATTCAATTGTTGCACTTGCTGTGTGGCACGTAGCCCCGTCTTGTTGGAACCAAATGTTGTCAAGATCAACTTCTTCCAATTTCGGCTATAAAAAGTTGGTTATCATCGATCTATACCGATCTCCATTGACAGTAACAGTGTTACCAGCTTTATTTCGAAAAAATATGGACTGATGATTCCACCAGACCAAAAACCACACCAAACTATCAATTTAGGTGAATGTAATGGTTTTTCATGAATAATTTGTGAATTTTCTTCCACTAATAAATTCATCATCCTCGCTGATTTGATTCTAGACCATAACCATTGTAATGTTAATGTTGGTAATTTAGATACCGAAGAGCCGGAAGATGAACTAGAGCTTATTGAGGCTACAGCAATATTAATAGCAGAAGAGAGTACTGCGGAAAACTCTGAAGCATTTGATGGTGAAAAACGTTGAATTCGAGATCATTGATAATTTTGCAAATCCAGTGGTCACCGACAAGTCCAAAATAAGATGGCGCAGAACTGAGTTCGTAAATTCAAGTATTCCATTTGAAAATAATACGGATTGTTCCGATAACATGACCAATCTATCACCATCAACATATTTTTTTAAGTATATACCGAAAGATTTTTTTGTTGAAATGGTGAAGTGTACGCGTGTAATTTGGATGCTGCAGAAACCAGTGGTTACTAATCAGGCAGAATTGATTAAGTTTGTTGGTATTCAAATCATGGTGGGCAATTTAAAATTGGGCCGTCGTCGAACATATTGGAATAGAAATTTGGGAATCAATCCAATAATGAACGCAATGTCGTTCGAACTGTGCATTCAATCGATTTTAGTACAACTGTTAATAAAAGTTGTGCTAAAAAGATGTCATGAACATGAAATCGAAGAAATTATTGGTATAGAGCAAATAATTCCATTTAAAGGCCATCGTAGTATAAAACAATACGCAAAGGGAAAGCCATGTCCACGAGGCATTTGTTTTATGCGGTAAGAGTGGTTTGCCTTATGATTTTATTATCATGCAAGTATTGAAATTACTCAAACAAACAAATTTAATTTTGGAGTCGGCTCAGCAATAGTTTTGCAACTAGCCAAACGAATTTTCCAATCAGTAACTATTTCAGTAGTTACCAATTATTTGAAATGCTGAAATATTTAAAAATAAATACTACGGCTAAATCGATTTGCCAATCCACCACATTTATCGGATAAGGAGTTAAAATCAAAAGGGCGTGGAACCCCATACGAAACAGTTAATTTGAACAGCAACATTTGCGTTGTAAAGTAGTAGGATACAAAACGGTATATTTGGCTTCAAATTGTGTCGGAATGGGTGAAGAATGTATGGTATCAAGATGGGACAAAAAACAAAAACGGATTTAAATATAAATCAACCAGAAATTGTCCACCGATACAATTTTGGAATAGGAGCAGTTGATCTTTTAGACCAGTTAATCCCCTATTACAGAATTTTAATTAAAAGCAAAAAATGGACATTACGTGGTTTTACTCATTTCATCGATTTTGCGTTTGCTTCTTGTATTTCGATTGCAATTGGAAAATTCTTTAATAATCGCGGATCAAACAAAGAAGCGTGGAAGACCTTTGAGCAACGTAGAAAATGATTCACCTGATCTCACTGGTTTAAAAAAAAAGAAAAGCGAATCGCGACCAATTGATGAACTTCGATTCGCTTCAGTTAGTCATTTACCACTGACTAACTATGACTGACACTGACTACCATAATGCGGCAAGATGTAAATATCCTAAGTGTACCGAGAGATCAAGAATAGATTGTGTTAAATGCAAAGTACACCTTTGCTTAAATGGCAGCAATAACTATTTTTTTTAATATCATACGGACGACTGATAGTTTATTATAAAGTTATATATAGATTTATTTATTTGTTATTAATTCAGCACGGTAAAGGTACATTTATAATTTTAAGTTATATTTATTTCAGTTTTGTGATTTACGAACATGTGATATGCGGTTTTTTGATTGCTCCCCAAATCAACTGTATGTGGATAGGTCAAATTTTAACTCCTTAATTCAATGCAAAAGAAATCATAATTTAAGAAAATATAATTTTTCCGATAGTGGGCAAACAAATTCGACTGAAAGGATGGTGCTTGTCCTAAACGACTGGCATTAACACAATCAGGGGCCCTATTTCTGAATACGATACGAAACGAGAGAGTTGTACGAGAGTCGTATGAATTTGATTCAATCCAAATATGAATGTAGTATCCTGGTTTTTGTTTCGTATTCAGAATTAGGGTCCCAAGTCAGTATCCGTGTTCCATTGTTTCAGCACCTCGCATACTCATCGAACAATCTAAAACTCCGAAAGGGGCCAACGATTTTACTGAGATCCGTGAAATCATTTAAGAAGAGCGCTCCAAGGAAATTCAATCTGATAGACGGGAACAAATGGAAAGAAAATTGAGGACAGCTTCTTTCTCCTCTTCTCTTTATTTTCGCAACTAAGGAGGTAATCATGTGAGAAGATTCACATTCTATGTCCCATAATAGTACCCACCACCCTTTATCTTAAAGATGTAATTTAAACGTAGCGAGCGGTATATCAACATTGGTGTAATGAGGCAGGATGTGCGTTGTCGAGCGAATTCGTATTATTAACATTTTTTAGCACCCATTTTAAATGTCAACGGCTTCTCTTTTCGCGATTAGTGCAGCATAAAATACGCTGCAGTATTCCAGGAAATGAAAAGGGAGGTTAATTCTATATTTTTCACAGTTAATTCTTCACATAAAACCCAAAATTCAAACTTCATATCCTTTTTTGAATAATCTAGTAAAGAAATTAACACCTTCAGTGTACCAAAATGCTTCTCTCAACCAGTTCTCTTTGATGGGATATTAAGCTCCTTAATATTTAAAAAATTCCTGGTTTTTTAGAATTGATGATTATCTTTTCTTGTTACAGTTCCACATAGAGATGAAGTTGATCATTATAACTGAGCTCGCTGTCATTTTGCTTACCTAAAATAACTAGGAGGATGTGAGATGAAAGAGAATCTTAAGCGTGGATGTGCATATAAAAGGCCCAGTAATACACAAGGCAGCTTTGAGCTGTACTTGCACTAAGGATTTAAGGTTGGTTCAAGAAAGTATTAAATGTTCAGTGGATTTAAAGTCCTGTGAATTCACACAATTACAGTATTACACCTGCACATTGCAGCCTCAATGTCAACATGTACACTAACATGGACGGTGGGTCGAAGCTGAATTCTGCACTTCAACATATGGATTTAGTTGTGTTTATTAACATCACCGAACGTAATTCACCGAACGTAGCCTCAAACGAATTTTGTTGATCTCTAAGCTAAAAGTTGCGATTAGAGAACAGAGATTTTTTTTAAAGAAAGTATTAATTGTAATTACAGTACAACACCTGCACATTGCAAGCTCAATGTCAAGCTATACATTGACATGAACGGTGGATCGGCGCTGAATTTTGCACTCTAAAAGAGGCTCTTAGTTGTGTTTATTAACATCACCGATTGTAATCGATGGCGAAAATTCGCTTTGCCTCCAGCCTCTGGTGGGATTCGCACCTAGTATCTCCCGGTCCAAGTGTCTAAGCCTTAAACAATGCACCATTTGCCCGGTGAAGTAAAGGTCATCACCTTCTTAAACAACTAATTTGCAGAGAAAGACGCCATGTACTATTTGGATGGGCTGAAGAGATGGAAGCATCGCTGAGAGAAGTGTATGTAGACTTACAATGATCCTATGTAGAGAAATAAAAATGTCTTGTATCTCTATTAGGTCGGAATCTTTTCAAACAATCCTCGTATTCATAAACGATGTACTTTTGTCTGTTTTGTCCTTTTCTAGATTAGGTACTTTCCGTAAAGTAAGATTGGCTTCTATAGCACGATACTATATATTTAGATCGCTGCCTGATAGTTTGTTGAAGAAAGCTGTAAGAAGATCTAATGAAATAATCGTCTTAATGTACATAAATTTGTTTTTCATTTTCAATTTCTGAAATATCTTTTAATATTGCAATGTAAGTGTCCACTCGGGAAAATGTAATAAAAAATATAACAAAACTTGTTTTGTCACGTTTTGCCATAAAACGCACTCATTTATCACAAAAAAAGATAATTTTTGTGTATTAGGTTTCAATTTTTGTTGTTCTGATTTTAAAATAATGGTTTTCCAATAGGAATGATACGATTTTTAAGTGAAGTTTCGGCCATATGTAATACTCGTATGTCATGATCTATACGCAAGAACGCAACAACGTTTACAAATTACTCAGTTTTGTAACTTGGAACAACTTGAAAACGATAACGATTTTTTTTAAGAAAATCATCTTCTCCGATGAGGCTCACTTTCATCTGAGTGGTGCGGTAAATAAACAAAACTGTCGATTCTGGTGCGAGGAAAATCCACAAATTATTCATGAAAAACCATTACATGCACCTAAATTGACAGTTTGGTGTGGTTTTTGGCCTGGTGGAATCATCGGTCCGTATTTTTTTCGAAATGATGCTGGTAACACCGTTACTGTCAATGGAGATCGATATAGATCGATGATAACCAACTTTTAATGGCCGAAATTGGAAGAAGTTGATTTTAACAACATTTGGTTCCAACAAGATGGGGCAACGTGTCACACAGCAAGTGCAACTATTGAATTATTGCGAATCATATCACTCTTATTGGAAAACCCTATATTTGGAGCGGAACCTTTAATGTCGAAAATTATTTTTAAATGGATCCTTTTGCGCAGATAGTTAATCCTTTGTTAAATATTAAAATTAATCAAACCGAAAAATTGTCTTGCATAAAACCAATACCACAGTTTGTGCGTTTTTCTTGATACAAATTACAGTTGGTTTGTTTCTAGCTCCAGAGTACAACCAACAGTCCCATCAAATTCATTTACTGAGGAGTGTCTTGTGAATTGTTTGTGGATATAATTAATGTATCCTCAAATTGGCCGAGATAATCTAATTGGCAGAGTTTTGATTGTTCCAAATGGCACCTAAAAACCGCTTGTAAATGATTTTAAATACAATAAATTGTATTAAAATTTGTCAAATAAGGTTTATGCTTACTCGTCCGATTCGGTTTATTAAAGATACGGTTAAGATTAATATAAATAATACGACAAACTATCTATAAGGAATTGGAATTACATATTCGTTACTAAAATCACATTAGTACTGCTAAGATGTTGAATCAGGACGAAAAAGCAGCTTTACAGCTGTAAAAAGATATTGCCGAAGTTGATAAACAGAAACTGTTCTAAGAATTAGAACGATGACTTATAAATAAATATCCAATCAACTTGGAAAATATATATATCAAAATTAGTCTGGTACTACTCGACCTTTAAAAGGAATAATGAAATTTTACAAGGTACAATGGGAAGCTGGAAAAAAAAAGAAAAATTTACTTTTAAATTGCATTACTATTTATCAATTTAATTTATGTAGCTTTATTTAGACGACAACCGAAATATAAATAATATATTTGTTTTACAATTATTAAAATTAATTCTACTTATACGTAATAGAAAGGATTCATAAAATTATTAACCGAAAGCAAAATTTTTTAATAATTGCACATACTTGAATCAATTAAATAAAGCTCGGATTTCTTTCAAGTATATTATTGTCATCTTCTTAAGTAATATGGCTACTAGGCTGGTGATTAAGCATATCACTATATCGTTCTTCAACCAATTCCGCACAAGCTCTACGTTTAACTGTCAATTTATCTATTTCCTCTACCAAATCCGGACAATAATCGATTAGATTTTCAAAATCTTTCACAGCTAATTTAAAAATCTCACTTGTTTCAATCACCACGATTGTTGTGACATGAGGTTGTCGTTCACTAGCAAATGCACGTTCTCCAAATTCTGAACCATCTTCAAAATGATCTAGCTCCCGCCCCGAAAATGTGAACGAAGCAACGGCGCCAGTTAGCAAAAAATACATTGTATGGCCAGTTTCCCCACTTCTGTAGATAACATCACCTGGTAATAAAATTTCTTTTGCCAAATATGAAACAATATTTGAAGCCACCGAGACTGGTAATTTTTTAAAAAATACTATGTTTTCCAGAAACAGTTTAGAGCTGTTCATCAAAATACTCTCTCGTAGAGAAACTGGAATCGTTACTAGTAATTTGTGTTCATTAAAAAACGAACACTCATACTTGTAGGCATAATAAGTTTTAATTTTGCCTTGTGTTGATTTCGATAGCTTCTGGTGGCTCATGTAATTTGAAATTTCACTCAGCATTTCCTCATATTTAGCTACCGAGCTCCGCAGTCCGCTAACTATTTCGTAAACTTTTGCAAATACCGACATCAATAGAATATGGCCTAATATTGAAGTGAATATTGTATAAATCATATCCGATATAGATTTTTTCTCGTGTAAGAAAAGTGAATATCCAGCGCCTTGCAGTATGCTTAATGTTCGGTGTAAACATACCATGTATTTGTCAAAAAGCCTCGCATCTCTGACAATAAAATACATTAAACCATTATGACGTGAAAAGAATTAAAATTTTGTAATACTTACTCTGGTATAATATCATCGTACCATACATATGCCGTTGGATTAAATCGTCGTGCTATTATACCTGGCAAAACGGAAAAACATGCGACTATGTGCACTATTAAACACAAAATCGTGATTCCACAAAAAATATCGATAACATGGTGACTAAAACGAAAATATCTCATGACGGTTATCATAACGCGTACCATAGTGCCTACTCGAAATATTCGTAAAATTGACACCAGCCTCAACAGTAAATGGTATTTTATATGTGTGGTTAACGCTAACCGAACAAAGACCGCCATTGCCGATATGAAATCAATCCAGAAATAAGTTTTAAAATAAAGCCATGCTGTTCGCTTTGGGTCTAACACAATCTGCAATAAAACAAATATATTTCAAATGTAAATTATTAACGCATACATTGTTGTCGCGCCTTACCTCATCAGAGTCACAATGTTTTATGTAATAACCTTGCAAAAATCGTGGAATACAATCCAGAAGGCATACCGTTGCCAAACCGGTTTCAAAATATACTATCGCATAACAAGTTTTAGGAGAATTCAGCTTTGCCACTATATCAAAAGGACTGATTGCAAGCCAAAAGAAAATTACCACCATCCACACAATGTCCAGATACCACATAATATTGGAAAAAGGATGGAGCGCCCATGGAAAATTTTCCAAATGATAGATAATCTCATTCCGTAATGAAGCGTGCGAGCGGGGAGGAGAACGCATTAATATAAGATCCTGGCATATTACCGCATGTCTCATATACCATTTCCTAAATTTCGATTTGTTTACAAAAAATTTATGCAACGGTTTGTTCAAATCTAAACTACATTTATGGCCATATTTTTCGAAATATTCGTGTAGCATTATTTGATTCAGAGTCCGGCGGCAAAGATATATATCAACGTACACGCGAACGAAAAAAATTGAAGTAAATGTTTGAATGTTTAACAACGAGTTCTTTGATGTCATTTTAAATGAAATGTGTAATGCGAGAGAAAGCTAGGGTATTTGGAGCTGGTATGTCCTGCAAATATTTAGTTAACGTAAAAATTAAATTAATGTACAATTTGATGCATCTTCAATGTTATACAACGTTTTTATACGTAAAATAATTAATAAGTAACGTAACCAAAGCCAAACACAATCCGCCGTTCTACAATTTGATTACTTTCGTCGTGATTATTTCCTCGTTTCCAGCCTCCTCATTCGCAAACTAATGTAGTTTTCGATTGATCATAAAAATTTGCACTGAGTGTGGAAAAAAAGTACTCATTCTATCTGAAAAAGTTTGAATGCCCAAAAAAAATTGTACTGACAGCTAAATTTTATTACATCAAGTAATTTTTGCTACACTGGTTTTTGTTTTGTAGCGTAACCCCTCTTTCCACACACACCAACAACTGTATTGTCATTGTGCCGTCATTTTGGATTTGGCGATTGTCATATGTAATTTTTTTTGGTGTTAAGACGTATTAAATAAAGTAATTGGAAACGACCTCATCTCAGAACATATTAAAGACGAATTAAAGGCATACATAATCTGCGAACATATTGACATAACGTTCTCGTGCGAATCCTGAACAAACCAAAGCAAGCAGATACAATTTAAAAACAGCAACACATAGTGGAATTATAGATCAGACAGCTATGGAGGAGTAGCATTCATAGTAAACAAAAATCTACTCAAAAATAATAGAAAATAATACGCGTTACGAACTAATAAAAGGTTTTTCAATAAGAGTGATTTGGTTTCTATAAAAAAAATTGTTTCACTTGCTGTGTAGCACGTAGCCCCGTCTTGTTGGAACCAAATGTTGGCAAGAGCAACTTCTTCCAATTTCGGCCATACAAAGTTGGTTATCATCGATCTATACCGATCTCCATTGACAGTAACGGTGTTACCAGCTTCATTTCGAAAAAAATACGGACCGGTGATTCCACCAGACCAAAAATCACACCAAACTGTCAATTTAGGGGAATGTAATGGTTTTTTATGAATAATTTGTGGATTTTCTTCGCACCAGAATCGACAGTTTTGTTTGCTTACCGTATCACTCAGATGAAAGTGAGCCTCATCGGAGAAGATGATTTTCTTAAAAAAAATCATTATTGTTTTAAAGTTGTTCCAAGGCCAAATCACCAAATTCACGACGTTTACGGTGTTCCAATAGCTTCAGTTCTTGAGTGAGAACAATTTTATCGGATGCAAACCCAAATCCTTTCTCAAAATCCGCCAGGTTGTGGTTTGAGACTGTAACAGCATTACTTCAAGCGAATCTTTGTCTTATTGGCACTTCAACATTATGTAAAGAAAATGTACGCTCACAATTTTTAACAACTCGACGAATAGCGAGCACACTAAGACGATTATATGACTATAAAATGGCAAAAGCGCACGAAAAGTTGCAATTGGAGAACGATTATTTTGATAATAAAACTGAATAATTTGTAAACGTTGTTCTTGCGTATATCTCACCATGATGAAGTTGTGAACATTACTGAATAGAATGAAACAAAAAAAGTCAGATCATGACATATTATAAATGGCCGAAACGTCACTTAAAATCCATATGATTATAATAAATTAAACATAATAGGAATATACATCCCAGCAGGAGCAAACAATACAATAGCACATAATAAATTAAAAAACTATTAAATGAACACAATAATAACAACACTATTATAGTGGGAGATATCAATGCACACCACGCACTTTGGGAAAATAACAGCAAAAAAGATGGAAGAGGAAAGAAATTAGTAAATACGAGAACATACTTGGATCGGTCCACAAGGGAAAAGCTTCACTGTGGACATATCCATTACTACACCAGATTTGACATCTAAACTGAATTGGAAAATAGATAAAACAAAAATTGGCGGCTCAGATCATCTTTCAATAAGAATTACAATTCAAAATAGCAGGAACTACTACTAAGAATCACCAATCAGAACTAATCACTAAAAAGCAATAAATCAACTGATTGAATTAAACCCGGCACACATTTTCGATTTAGAAGACCACGAGTCAACGATACAAAATATAATAGGAAAAAACACAACAAACATTGCAAACAACAATAAACAGAGATGGGCGATTATGCGTCATCTACTAAAGTTTACGTAATTGCGTAGACAACTCGTCAATAACGTAGACAGCTCGTCGACAACGTAGACAACGTCGATTATTCGTAGAAACGTCAACTATTCGCAGACAACGTCGACAACCAATTGTAATTCCGTCAGTAGTGATTGAATGATCAACATATTTGTAACCTTTGTTAACATATTCCCAAGTATCATATGCTGTGCACTTCGTTTTTTCGTTAAGACTTGCCGTGTTTCATGACACTCATTGATCCGGATTAGAACAAATTTAAATGGAAAACATGTTCCAAATTTGGTTTAGGTCACAAATTTTGATTTGACATCTAATAAGCAAAATAAAGTAAAACTTATCAGTTCCCAAATTGTTTCTAATTGGCTATTGACAAATTTGAAGTAAGTTTGCAGGTTCAAATATGAGGCATGTTCTGTTCTCTGAACCCTAGAGAGACGTAACAATAATTTGTAAAAACCGACGGTCAATTTAGTTAATCGGAAATTTAGAAAAAAAATTCGGCTCAAGCGCACAAGGTATTTGTGCCTGACGTCGATTGTTTTGTTATATGTGTGTATTTTGTTATAAAGTGTTCATCATACCGATGTTTCTTATGAGGATGTTGTCCAGGTGTACCATGTACTCACTATAATGAACGTTTAACGGCGACTGTTGTAAAATCGCGTTCTTTTACACCCAATGAGAGTTAGATTAGGTCAGCGTATGAGTCGGTACTAAAGAGTTATTCTAACGTAGCTATTAACGTATTATTTTATTAAACTAGTTAATAATTTACATGTTTTAGTATCAAATTTTAAACGCTTGCCCCTTAGATAAGACGATTTCCTATTAGCTAATTGGCAACTGTGACAGACTAACTAATGAAAAAATAATGAGAACATTTAGATTTTAATATCAGTTCATAGGTTGTTAACCTTGTTTACATTGTCAATGTCACGGACGCAGAAAATCGCTATGTAATCTACGTGGTAGACTACGTGTCGACTACTGCGTACATTACATTGTGTAATCTACCTCGCCCAATCCTGACAATAAATATGTACCAAAAATATGGTGAACCGAGAAAATAAGAAGATTATGGAAAATTAAAAAAGGAGAAACTTAAACATTACAATCAAAACCGACGAAACATTTATAAAGAAATAGAATGGAAAAGAGCAACCAGCAAGTTGAGGCTGGAAATTAGAACTCAGAAGAAAAAACATGGAATGAATTTATTTTAGGCAACATAATTCCAACTCTTAGCACTAAAGAGTTATGGGAAAAAATACAAACATTTAATAACAAAAGGCGTCAGAAAAATAAATATTCAACAACATAAAAACATGCAAAGTTTAGGAAAAACAATTTTCAAGAATCCATCACAACTAAGCTACCAGAGTTTATAAACAAGACATGGGAGAAACAAGAATACTCAGACTCTTGGAAAAACATCAAAATAGTACCAATACCAAAAACAAAGAAGGACACGACAAAAGCGGAAAACTATAGAGGGATCCATTTATACTCAACAATAGCTAAAATAACAAGTAAACTAATAAAAGGACGGATCAATGAAATAACTGAATAAAACAGAATACTCGCGGAAACCTCTTACGGATTCAGGAGAGGAAAATCATCGGTAGATTATAGAAACCACTATTAAATACAATAGAAAAGGACAAAGAATGAAATCGAGTCACAATAATTATACCTACAGACATTGAGAAAGGTTTCGACAGAGTAGACATAAAGAAACTAATCGAAATAATGTAATAATACACGAACAGGATTTACAACTCACTGATAAATCGAAATATAATGATGCAAAGTAGCGATAGAGAAACTAAAACAATCACAAGCTATGGCATACCACAAGGTGACCCACTAAGCCCGGATTTGTTCCACATACAAACGCAGACGATTTAAAAGAGAACGAACGGAAGTCTAGAACAAAAGATTAAAGTAAAATTAAACAACATGTACTAAATAATGCGAAATCTCCACTATGCAAATTCCCTGATATTTTCTATCATGATATTTTATGTTTGTATATGTTTTTTTTAAGTATTGAGAAATATTCGTTGACGAAATATCATATCTGGGGATATTACTATCATGATAATCGTTACATGCTTTTGTCAAAAATTTCATTAGTTTATGACCAGTACGTGCAAAATTCAAATAAATATTAAATAAATAAAAAAAAATTAGAAATGATTATCGATGAACAAATTGAAACTATATTTAAATTAAAAAGGCTAGAACAAATTGAGAAACTAGAAAAACTAGAAAAAAAGAACAAATCCAAGCGAGCATTTTGGGTGAATCCATTTCTTGCCAAGAGACAATTGGATTGTTCGGAAGATAATTTTATAGCCGATTTGCTCTGGGGGGAAAATACAAGCTTCAAAAATTTTACAAGGTTAACTTACGAGCAATTTAGTGAAATACTCACATTAGTAAGTAGTATAATATTTCGTAAATTTCTGACTTTTTGATAAAAAAATGTTTTGTAGGTAGAACACCGAATTCAGAAAAAGGATACAAGTTTTCGAACTGCAATCAGCGCTCGAGTTCGACTTGCAATTACTTTTAGATATATCGTTACAGCAGATTCTTTATACTCGTTGGAATATTTGACAAGGGTTTCCAGAAAAACATTGTCAAAATTCATACCTGAGGTTCTTGGTGGCGAGTATAAGCCACGAACGCTGCAACCGAAATATTTGAAAGTAAGTATGGATTAAAGTAAATTAATAACAAACGTTTATCTCATTATTCTATACTATTAAAGTTAGCCGATAGTTTCCAGCCGAAAGTAAAAAAAATCGATAATGCAGATAGTGTCTTTGCTATCTCAGCCGAAAATATAATATGTTATGTCAAATATTATTATGCATCAGCCGATATTTTTCAGCCGACATTTCTCAGCCGACATTTTTCAGCCGATATTTCTCAGCCGATATTTTTCAGCCGAAAGTGTTTTTTATACAACAAATATTTGATTTCTACAACAAAAAAAAATTAAACCATTAAAAATAAAACACTAATCAATATTTTTAATAGCATTTATAGTTATTCGGAAAAATTCATTTTACTATTGGGAAATTGCAAATAAACATAAAAATACAAAATTTGAAAATTTCTAAATATTGACCGTTTAAAGTGTCATGGTTGGAAATAGATTCAAATGAAAGGTCTTAATGATGATCGCACATGGAAAAAATTTCAGGTCAATTTTCATGTGGGGAGTCCGGGAAAACTCGATTGAATATATCGCACACACAAAATTTGAAAATTTCTAAATATTGACCGTTTAAAGTGTCATGGTTGGAAATAGATTCAAATGAAAGGTCTTAATGATGCTCGCAGCTGGAAAAAATTTCAGGTCAATTTTCATGTGGGAGTCCGGAAAAACTCGATTGAATATATCGCACACACAAAATTTGAAAATTTCTAAATATTGACCGTTTAAAGTGTCATGGTTGGAAATAGATTCAAATGAAAGGTCTTAATGATGCTCGCAACTGGAAAAAATGTCAGGTCAATTTTCATGTGGGGAGTTCGGGAATACTCGATTGAATATATCGCACACACAAAATTTGAAAATTTCTAAATATTGACCGTTTAAAGTGTCATGGTTGGAAATAGATTCAAATGAAAGGTCTTAATGATGATCGCACCTGGAAAAAATTTCAGGTCAATTTTCATGTGGGGAGTCCGGGAAAACTTGATTGAATATATCGCACACACAAAATTTGAAAATTTCTAAATATTGACCGTTTAAAGTGTCATGGTTGGAAATAGATTCAAATGAAAGGTCTTAATGATGCTCGCACCTGGAAAAAATTTCAGGTCAATTTTCATGTGGGAGTCCGGAAAAACTCGATTGAATATATCGCACACACAAAATTTGAAAATTTCTAAATATTGACCGTTTAAAGTGTCATGGTTGGAAATAGATTCAAATGAAAGGTCTTAATGATGCTCGCAGCTGGAAAAAATTTCAGGTCAATTTTCATGTGGAGAGTTCGGGAAAACTCGATTGAATATATCGCACACACAAAATTTGAAAATTTCTAAATATTGACCGTTTAAAGTGTCATGGTTGGAAATAGATTCAAATGAAAGGTCTTAATGATGATCGCACCTGGAAAAAATTTCAGGTCAATTTTCATGTTGTGAGTCCGGGAAAACTCTAATGAATATATCGCACACACAAAATTTGAAAATTTCTAAATATTGACCGTTTATAGTGTCATGGTTGGAAATAGATTCAAATGAAAGGTCTTAATGATGCTCGCACCTGGAAAAAATTTCAGGTCAATTTTCATGTGGGGAGTCCGGGAAAACTCGATTGAATATATCGCACACACAAAATTTGAAAATTTCTAATTATAACCCGTTTAAAGTGTCATGGTTGGAAATAGATTCAAATGAAAGGCCTTAATGATGCTCGCACCTGGAAAAAATTTCAGGTCAATTTTCATGTGGGGAGTCCGGGAAAACTCGATTGAATATATCGCACACACAAAATTTGAAAATTTCTAATTATAACCCGTTTAAAGTGTCATGGTTGGAAATAGATTCAAATGAAAGGCCTTAATGATGCTCGCACCTGGAAAAAATTTCAGGTCAATTTTCATGTGGAGAGTTCGGGAAAACTCGATTGAATATATCGCACACACAAAATTTGAAAATTTCTAAATATTGACCGTTTAAAGTGTCATGGTTGGAAATAAATTCAAATGAAAGGTCTTAATGATGATCGCACCTGGAAAATATTTCAGGTCAATTTTCATGTTGTGAGTCCGGGAAAACTCTAATGAATATATCGCACACACAAAATTTGAAAATTTCTAAATATTGACCGTTTAAAGTGTCATGGTTGGAAATAGATTCAAATGAAAGGTCTTAATGATGCTCGCACCTGGAAAAAATTTCAGGTCAATTTTCATGTGGGGAGTTCGGGAAAACTCGATTGAATATATCGCACACACAAAATTTGAAAATTTCTAAATATTGACCGTTTAAAGTGTCATGGTTGGAAATAGATTCAAATGAAAGATCTTAATGATGCTCGCACCTCGAAAAAATTTCAGGTCAATTTTCATGTGGGGAGTCCGGGAAAACTCGATTGAATATATCGCACACACAAAATTTGAAAATTTCTAAATATTGACCGTTTAAAGTGTCATGGTTGGAAATAGATTCAAATGAAAGGTCTTAATGATGCTCGCACCTGGAAAAAATTTCAGGTCAATTTTCATGTGGGGAGTCCGGGAAAACTCGATTGAATATATCGCACACACAAAATTTGAAAATTTCTAATTATAACCCGTTTAAAGTGTCATGGTTGGAAATAGATTCAAATGAAAGGTCTTAATGATGCTCGCACCTGGAAAAAATTTCAGGTCAATTTTCATGTGGGGAGTTCGGGAAAACTCGATTGAATATATCGCACACACAAAATTTGAAAATTTCTAAATATTGACCGTTTAAAGTGTCATGGTTGGAAATAGATTCAAATGAAAGGTCTTAATGATGCTCGCACCTGGAAAAAATTTCAGGTCAATTTTCATGTGGGGAGTTCGGGAAAACTCGATTGAATATATCGCACACACAAAATTTGAAAATTTCTAAATATTGACCGTTTAAAGTGTCATGGTTGGAAATAGATTCAAATGAAAGGTCTTAATGATGCTCGCACCTGGAAAAAATTTCAGGTCAATTTTCATGTGGGGAGTCCGGGAAAACTTGATTGAATATATCGCACACACAAAATTTGAAAATTTCTAATTATAACCCGTTTAAAGTGTCATGGTTGGAAATAGATTCAAATGAAAGGCCTTAATGATGCTCGCACCTGGAAAAAATTTCAGGTCAATTTTCATGTGGAGAGTTCGGGAAAACTCGATTGAATATATCGCACACACAAAATTTGAAAATTTCTAATTATTGACCGTTTAAAGTGTCATGGTTGGAAATAGATTCAAATGAAAGGTCTTAATGATGCTCGCACCTGGAAAAAATTTCAGGTCAATTTTCATGTGGGGAGTCCGGGAAAACTTGATTGAATATATCGCACACACAAAATTTGAAAATTTCTAATTATAACCCGTTTAAAGTGTCATGGTTGAAAATAGATTCAAATGAAAGGTCTTAATGATGCTCGCACCTGAAAAAAATTTCAGGTCAATTTTCAGGTGGGGAGTCCGGGAAAACTCGATTGAATATATCGCACACACAAAATTTGAAAATTTCTAAATATTGACCGTTTAAAGTGTCATGGTTGGAAATAGATTCAAATGAAAGGTCTTAATGATGATCGCACCTGGAAAAAATTTCAGGTCAATTTTCATGTTGTGAGTCCGGGAAAACTCTAATGAATATATCGCACACACAAAATTAGAAAATTTCTAAATATTGACCGTTTAAAGTGTCATGGTTGGAAATAGATTCAAATGAAAGGTCTTAATGATGCTCGCACCTGGAAAAAATTTCAGGTCAATTTTCATGTGGGGAGTCCGAAAAAACTCGATTGAATATATCGCACACACAAAATTTGAAAATTTCTAAATATTGACCGTTTAAAGTGTCATGGTTGGAAATAGATTCAAATGAAAGGTCTTAATGATGCTCGCACCTGGAAAAAATTTCAGGTCAATTTTCATGTGGGGAGTTCGGGAAAACTCGATTGAATATATCGCACACACAAAATTTGAAAATTTCTAAATATTGACCGTTTAAAGTGTCATGGTTGGAAATAGATTCAAATGAAAGGTCTTAATGATGCTCGCACCTGGAAAAAATTTCAGGTCAATTTTCATTAAGACCTTTCATTTGAATCTATTTCCAACCATGACACTTTAAACGGTCAATATTTAGAAATTTTCAAATTTTGTGTGTGCGATATATTCAATCAAGTTTTCCCGGACTCCCCACATGAAAATTGACCTGAAATTTTTTCCAGGTGCAAACATTAGTAAGGCCTTTCATTTGAATCTATTTCCAACCATGACACTTTAAACGGTCAATATTTAGAAATTTTCAAATTTTGTGTGTGCGATATATTCAATCGAGTTTTCCCGGACTCCCCACATGAAAATTGACCTGAAATTTTTTCCAGGTACGAGCATCATTAAGACCTTTCATTTGAATCTATTTCCAACCATGACACTTTAAACGGTCAATAATTAGAAATTTTCAAATTTTGTGTGTGCGATATATTCAATCGAGTTTTCCCGGACTCCCCACATGAAAATTGACCTGAAATTTTTTCCAGGTGCGAGCATCATTAAGACCTTTCATTTGAATCTATTTCCAACCATGACACTTTAAACGGGTTATAAATAGAAATTTTCAAATTTTGTGTGTGCGATATATTCAATCGAGTTTTCCCGGACTCCCCACATGAAAATTGACCTGAAATTTTTTCCAGGTGCGAGCATCATTAAGACCTTTCATTTGAATCTATTTCCAACCATGACACTTTAAACGGTCAATATTTAGAAATTTTCAAATTTTGTGTGTGCGATTTATTCAATCAAGTTTTCCCGGACTCCCCACATGAAAATTGACCTGAAATTTTTTCCAGGTGCGAGCATCATTAAGACCTTTCATTTGAATCTATTTCCAACCATGACACTTTAAACGGGTTATAAATAGAAATTTTAAAATTTTGTGTGTGCGATATATTCAATCGAGTTTTCCCGGACTGCCCACAAGAAAATTGACCTGAAATTTTTTCCAGGTGCGAGCATCATTAAGACCTTTCATTTGAATCTATTTCCAACCATGACACTTTAAACGGTCAATATTTAGAAATTTTCAAATTTTGTGTGTGCGATATATTCAATCAGGTTTTCCCGGACTCCCCACATGAAAATTGACCTGAAATTTTTTCGAGGTGCGAGCATCATTAAGACCTTTCATTTGAATCTATTTCCAACCATGACACTTTAAACGGGTTATAATTAAAAATTTTCAAATTTTGTGTGTGCGATATATTCAATCAAGTTTTCCCGGACTCCCCACATGAAAATTGACCTGAAATTTTTTCCAGGTGCGAGCATCATTAAGACCTTTCATTTGAATCTATTTCCAACCATGACACTTTAAACGGGTTATAATTAGAAATTTTCAAATTTTGTGTGTGCGATATATTCAATCGAGTTTTTTCGGACTCCCCACATGAAAATTGACCTGAAATTTTTTCCAGGTGCGAGCATCATTAAGACCTTTCATTTGAATCTATTTCCAATCATGACACTTTAAACGGTCAATATTTAGAAATTTTCAAATTTTGTGTGTGCGATATATTCATTAGAGTTTTCCCGGACTCACAACATGAAAATTGACCTGAAATTTTTTCCAGGTGCGAGCATCATTAAGGCCTTTTATTTGAATCTATTTCCAACCATGACACTTTAAACGGGTTATAAATAGAAATTTTCAAATTTTGTGTGTGCGATATATTCAATCGAGTTTTCCCGGACTCCCCACATGAAAATTGACCTGAAATTTTTTCCAGGTGCGAGCATCATTAAGACCTTTCATTTGAATCTATTTCCAACCATGACACTTTAAACGGTCAATATTTAGAAATTTTCAAATTTTGTGTGTGCGATTTATTCAATCAAGTTTTCCCGGACTCCCCACATGAAAATTGACCTGAAATTTTTTCCAGGTGCAAACATCATTAAGGCCTTTCATTTGAATCTATTTCCAACCATGACACTTTAAACGGTCAATATTTAGACATTTTCAAATTTTGTGTGTGTGATATATTCAATCAAGTTTTCCCGGACTGCCCACATGAAAATTGACCTGAAATTTTTTCCAGGTGCGAGCATCATTAAGACCTTTCATTTGAATCTATTTCCAACCATGACACTTTAAACGGTCAATATTTAGAAATTTTCAAATTTTGTGTGTGCGATATATTCAATCGAGTTTTCCCGGACTCCCCACATGAAAATTGACCTAAAATTTTTTCCAGGTGCGAGCATCATTAAGACCTTTCATTTGAATCTATTTCCAACCATGACACTTTAAACGGTCAATATTTAGAAATTTTCAAATTTTGTGTGTGCGATATATTCAATCGAGTTTTCCCGGACTCCCCACATGAAAATTGACCTGAAATTTTTTCCAGGTGCGAGCATCATTAAGACCTTTCATTTGAATCTATTTCCAACCATGACACTTTAAACGGGTTATAATTAGAAATTTTCAAATTTTGTGTGTGCGATATATTCAATCAAGTTTTCCCGGACTCCCCACATGAAAATTGACCTGAAATTTTTTCCAGGTGCGAGCATCATTAAGACCTTTCATTTGAATCTATTTCCAACCATGACACTTTAAACGGTCAATAATTAGAAATTTTCAAATTTTGTGTGTGCGATATATTCAATCGAGTTTTCCCGAACTCTCCACATGAAAATTGACCTGAAATTTTTTCCAGGTGCGAGCATCATTAAGGCCTTTCATTTGAATCTATTTCCAACCATGACACTTTAAACGGGTTATAATTAGAAATTTTCAAATTTTGTGTGTGCGATATATTCAATCAAGTTTTCCCGGACTCCCCACATGAAAATTGACCTGAAATTTTTTCCAGGTGCGAGCATCATTAAGACCTTTCATTTGAATCTATTTCCAACCATGACACTTTAAACGGTCAATAATTAGAAATTTTCAAATTTTGTGTGTGCGATATATTCAATCAAGTTTTCCCGGACTCCCCACATGAAAATTGACCTGAATTTTTTTCCAGGTGCGAGCATCATTAAGACCTTTCATTTGAATCTATTTCCAACCATGACACTTTAAACGGGTTATAATTAGAAATTTTCAAATTTTGTGTGTGCGATATATTCAATCGAGTTTTCCCGGACTCCCCACATGAAAATTGACCTGAAATTTTTTCCAGGTGCAAACATCATTAAGGCCTTTCATTTGAATCTATTTCCAACCATGACACTTTAAACGGTCAATATTTAGACATTTTCAAATTTTGTGTGTGCGATATATTCAATCGAGTTTTCCCGGACTCCCCACATGAAAATTGACCTGAAATTTTTTCCAGGTGCGAGCATCATTAAGACCTTTCATTTGAATCTATTTCCAACCATGACACTTTAAACGGTCAATATTTAGAAATTTTCAACTTTTGTGTGTGCGATATATTCAATCGAGTTTTCCCGGACTCCCCACATGAAAATTGACCTGCAATTTTTTCCAGGTGCAAACATTAGTAAGACCTTTCATTTGAATCTATTTCCAACCATGACACTTTAAACGGTCAATATTTAGAAATTTTCAAATTTTGTGTGTGCGATATATTCAATCAAGTTTTCCCGGACTCCCCACATGAAAATTGACCAGAAATTTTTTCCAGGTGCAAACATTAGTAAGGCCTTTCATTTGAATCTATTTCCAACCATGACACTTTAAACGGTCAATATTTAGAAATTTTCAAATTTTGTGTGTGCGATATATTCAATCGAGTTTTCCCGGACTCCCCACATGAAAATTGACCTGAAATTTTTTCCAGGTGCGAGCATCATTAAGACCTTTCATTTGAATCTATTTCCAACCATGACACTTTAAACGGTCAATATTTAGAAATTTTCAAATTTTGTGTGTGCGATATATTCAATCAAGTTTTCCCGGACTCCCCACATGAAAATTGACCTGAAATTTTTTCCAGGTGCGAGCATCATTAAGACCTTTCATTTGAATCTATTTCCAACCATGACACTTTAAACGGTCAATATTTAGAAATTTTCAAATTTTGTGTGTGCGATATATTCAATCGAGTTTTCCCGGACTCCCCACATGAAAATTGACCTGAAATTTTTTCCAGGTGCGAGCATCATTAAGACCTTTCATTTGAATCTATTTCCAACCATGACACTTTAAACGGTCAATATTTAGAAATTTTCAAATTTTGTGTGTGCGATATATTCAATCGAGTTTTCCCGAACTCCCCACATGAAAATTGACCTGAAATTTTTTCCAGGTGCGAGCATCATTAAGACCTTTCATTTGAATCTATTTCCAACCATGACACTTTAAACGGTCAATATTTAGACATTTTCAAATTTTGTGTGTGCGATATATTCAATCAAGTTTTCCCGGACTCCCCACATGAAAATTGACCTGAAATTTTTTCCAGGTGCAAACATCATTAAGGCCTTTCATTTGAATCTATTTCCAACCATGACACTTTAAACGGTCAATATTTAGACATTTTCAAATTTTGTGTGTGCGATATATTCAATCAAGTTTTCCCGGACTGCCCACATGAAAATTGACCTGAAATTTTTTCCAGGTGCGAGCATCATTAAGACCTTTCATTTGAATCTATTTCCAACCATGACACTTTAAACGGTCAATATTTAGAAATTTTCAAATTTTGTGTGTGCGATATATTCAATCAGGTTTTCCCGGACTCCCCACATGAAAATTGACCTGAAATTTTTTCGAGGTGCGAGCATCATTAAGACCTTTCATTTGAATCTATTTCCAACCATGACACTTTAAACGGTCAATATTTAGAAATTTTCAAATTTTGTGTGTGCGATATATTCAATCGAGTTTTCCCGAACTCCCCACATGAAAATTGACCTGAAATTTTTTCCAGGTGCGAGCATCATTAAGACCTTTCATTTGAATCTATTTCCAACCATGACACTTTAAACGGGTTATAATTAGAAATTTTCAAATTTTGTGTGTGCGATATATTCAATCGAGTTTTTTCGGACTCCCCACATGAAAATTGACCTGAAATTTTTTCCAGGTGCGAGCATCATTAAGACCTTTCATTTGAATCTATTTCCAACCATGACACTTTAAACGGTCAATATTTAGAAATTTTCAAATTTTGTGTGTGCGATATATTCATTAGAGTTTTCCCGGACTCACAACATGAAAATTGACCTGAAATTTTTTCCAGGTGCGATCATCATTAAGACACTTTAAACGGTCAATATTTAGAAATTTTCAAATTTTGTGTGTGCGATATATTCAATCGAGTTTTCCCGGACTCCCCACATGAAAATTGACCTGAAATTTTTTCCAGGTGCGAGCATCATTAAGACCTTTCATTTGAATCTATTTCCAACCATGACACTTTAAACGGGTTATAATTAGAAATTTTCAAATTTTGTGTGTGCGATATATTCAATCAAGTTTTCCCGGACTCCCCACATGAAAATTGACCTGAAATTTTTTCCAGGTGCGAGCATCATTAAGACCTTTCATTTGAATCTATTTCCAACCATGACACTTTAAACGGTCAATAATTAGAAATTTTCAAATTTTGTGTGTGCGATATATTCAATCGAGTTTTCCCGAACTCTCCACATGAAAATTGACCTGAAATTTTTTCCAGGTGCGAGCATCATTAAGGCCTTTCATTTGAATCTATTTCCAACCATGAAACTTTAAACGGTCAATATTTAGAAATTTTCAAATTTTGTATTTTTATGTTTATTTGCAATTTCCCAATAGTAAAATGAATTTTTCCGAATAACTATAAATGCTATTAAAAATATTGATTAGTGTTTTATTTTTAATGGTTTAATTTTTTTTTGTTGTAGAAATCAAACATTTGTTGTATAAAAAACACTTTCGGCTGAAAAATATCGGCTGAGAAATATCGGCTGAAAATTATCTGCTGAGAAATGTCGGCTGAAAAATATCGGCTGATGCATATTAATATTTGACATAACATATTGTATTTTCGGCTGAGATAGCAAAGACACTATCTGCATTATCGATTTTTTTTACTTTCGGCTGGAAAGTATCGGCTAACTTTAACAGGGTATTATTCTAGGATTAAATTCATTTTCTTAAATCTTTATTGAAATTAAAAAAAATACATTTCATTAATATCAAATCATAAAAACATAAAAATAAATTGTTATAAAAAATACTTTGCATAAATGAAATCCATTAAAAAATATAATCACAGCATTCGAGGAAAATTATTGTTCGTCATTGTCAAATTCGGAGTCTTCGACTCCGGATAATATCATTGCATTTTGTAACAAATTAGTGCGTGTTTCAACTGGTTTAAATACCGCATAAAAAGTTAAAAAGTTAAAAATTGAGGTGAATAAAAATGTCAAATTTTTTATCTGCTTCAAAAGCTGATAAAAATTGTATATGCAAAACATTTGGCTGGTAAAAATATTTGTTTGTAAACAGAAATTTGCCATGTGCAAATTTTGAGAAAAATCACAATGATATAGATGAAAACTGACCATAATTGACCAATATATATTTAAGTAGTATTTATTTTACATATTTTCATATTTAAATTTGCTATATACGTTCACAATTACACATAAAATAAGCAACCATAGTTATTGTCAAAATTTTACCCAATTGAAACAGATAAAAAGTTAAAAAGTTAAAAAATATTTACCACCAATAAATTTTTAATTTTTTAACTTTTTATGCGGTATTTAAACCAGTTGAAACACGCACTTAGAAGTACCTAATGGTATGTGTGCTAAAGTTTTAACCCTTTTGGATTCCGGAAGAACGAGCTTGTTTGAGGAGTATTGGGAGTGTCCAGAATGCACCGGTATATTATAGCTGATATTCGTTTTAGTTTTGATAGGTATTGGTTTTGACATATTAAAATTTGAACCAGACGGATTTGGTGGCGAACTGGAATAATTCAGATCTGCAGTGCTAACTCTAGTGATAGCCGAAAAATGTTTAATAGATGAATCTGAAGGTGTTGGGGATAGATTGTTAAATAAATTAGGAGAATTAAACTCTATTGAAGTTGTGGGAGTGTTGCAGATAGTTGGAAAATTAGTTGGTGATTCTAAAGGCGTTGGCATAATTTGGTCGAAAAGCTCCGGAGATGTCAAATTCGTTGGGCTTGAAGTATAGGAGAATTGTAAACCGCTTGGACTATTAAAATGTGTAAACTGAGATGATTTAAGACTGTTATGATATGTTGTTTTGAACGGCGAAGGTTTTGCTGTGGTATTTAAATCTGAACAATTAATTTTGGCTTCTGAAGAACAAGTTTCCCAAGTTGATTCATTTTGTTTAATTTTCAGAATTGTTTTCAATTTATTTCCGATTAAAACTTGTATGTCTTTCATTATACTGAAAGCTTCCGAAGCATCTAATTTGTGGATTTCCTGTAATTGTAAGGCCACTGTTGACGCAAACGATTCGTGGTTGTTTTTTAGGTGGAGTATTATTACCCGTAACTAGTTTAGCAATCGCTGCATCGTATTTATCGATTTTTTCAGCCTTTTTTGCTACAGTTTTGTGGGTTTGTTTTGAATTTTCTTCTTGAAAGGATCCACTGGTACATCCATAAACTTCTTCAGGTTCCGCTTCTTCCGCAACTGCTTCGTCCCACTAAAACAAAAAGTATAATTAGAACCATATATCAATTATTGTTTAATGAAAATATTTAAAACATTAAAATTTTTATTTTAGATGAATAATACGGAAGCCGAATGGAAAATGGTAATTGAAGATGTGCGGCGTTATTTAAAAATATCCCGAGTTTGCATATTCCGGCGCCAAGTTTTTTAAATGGTGAAACCATGCCAGTTTCAAACTATTTTATAGGTGACGATGCGTTTAAATTGGATCGGCACATGATGAAGCCTTATTCCAGGTGTCAAATGTTATCGACAAAACAACAAATTTTTAATTATAGGATCTCTTGAGCTAGGCTAACAGTAGAATGCGCTTTTGGTCGACTGGCCTCCAGGTTCCGGATATTTCACAGGCCTATTGATGTAAAAATAGAAACAATCGATATGATTGTTAAGGTATGCTGTGTTTGTACATAATTATTTAACCAAGCCAATTGAATTCGGTCACCATTTAGATGATATGCAGCCAAATGAATTACCATCAAATTTTTGTGAACTACATCTACAAGATCAAAGTACAACAAACAATATAAAGATTTTTAATAAAATGCGAGACACAATTGCAAATTTTTCTGTTGGTCCAGGGGTGCCATTTCAATGGAAAAAATTGAATAAAATTTAAACTAAATATGTATAATATGAATTAAATAAAATCTGAACTTACTAAATTATTTATAGGAAATGCTCTTTCTTCATTTATTTCAAAATTATTTTTAGTGGTTCTTAGCAATATTACCTCATCCAAAAATGACAATTCATCGAACAGAAACCACTTAGATTTTGGTAAATCGTTGACTCCACTGCCAGATTTCTTGTCTTTCAATAATTTTTATTTTGTTGCACTATGTGTTTCTTAAATTCCTATTTTTTTTATGTCTTCAATAGACACATTGAATTCATCGGCAATTTTTTTAATGCTACATTTTTCAGATCGGAACGCCTATATTTCTGGTTATTTTCCTTGGTCATTTTCTCTATACAAATGAATCAGCTTTACCGTATTTTCTGTACTAAACTGCGTTTGCGACATTTTTTCGAACAAATATACTGTGAAAATAATTATATTTATTCCACTTCATAAATAAAACTAAACTGAATTCATAAATGAAAGTACTGACATTCGCCGCAAAACGCAAAAATACTCAAAAAAAAAATTAAAATATAAATAACCATATACCGCCATGTTGTTTTAAATATTTTAGTGTGTTCACTCTACAATAAATTTTACAAAATGAAAAAACATAACCTATAAAATATAACATTTCATAATAATTATCATGATAATTTTTGAGAAAATATCAGCCTGATAATTTGCTGATAGTAAAAAAAATTGTATAGTATACTCAAACACACATTGACAAAATTACTAGCATGATAGTAAATATCTGCAATTTTGCATAGTGGAGACCCCGGGTAAAACAAGCAAACCAGATAAACGTACTTCGATACATACTAGACAAAAAATTAAATTTTAAGGAACATTTTAAATCACTAAAAAATCACTGCAAAAGCGCTATAAATATACTAAACATTGTAGCGAGAAAAAAAGAAAAAAGGAGGAGCACATCCATCAACCCTGCTAATAATACATAAAAGCTTAATAGAAAGCGGAATAAAATACAGCGCTATCACAACATCTAATGAAAAACAGGGAGATTATACAGAAGATACGCAACTCAGGTCTGAGAACTTGTCGGGGTCTAACTAACAGCACCTCAGTCACAGTGATCATAGCAGAGGCAGGAGATTTACCAAATAAGATGAAAATGGAACTTTTTAATTATTGGTATGCTGCAAAACATTTGCACAACAACGCATATATAGTACAACAAATCAGAAATATCGAATCGAATAATGCTGAAAAAAATTTGAATCAAACATATCCAATATAGAAATAGATACAAAATCTTCATTTAAGAATCAAAACAAAAGAAAACTTCAACCAGGAATAATTGAAACAAATCTCCCTGGAATATGTAGAAGTACAAGGAGGCACTAATAACAGCTACACCGACGGTACTATAATAAATGACAATAGAGGTATAGGCATCAATAACAACTAATCCAAAGACACATACAGCTATAGAGTAACTGAAAAAATTGCAATATAATAGTTACAAACAATAGCCATTCTAGAGGCAATGAAAACAGCAATTAAAAATCAAATCAGAGATTTAACCGTCATCACAGATTCACTAAGCACATGCATATAGTTGAAAAATCTTACAAAAGACAGTACAAAACATTTTGAACATCTAATACACAACACTGCAACAGAACACAACATCAACATAAAAGTGATATGGATTCCAAGTCATATAAATTTAGCAGGAAATGATGGAATTTCTTCACACAGAAGAATTTACATCAAAACTTTAATGAGACCTTGGTACTACAAAAAAATCTATAGACGCAGGCATCATCAAGCGATTAACGAGGTTAAGAACAAACCACACATTCGGCAAAAATACTTAAAGTTAATAAAAAAAATGGACTGCGGCATTTGTGAAACATGCAACAAAACAGAGGATGCGATTCACATTATTGGCGAATGCAATAAATTCGAACAAATTAGAAGAAAATACAAATCACTAAATCTATTAAAACTACGAAAGATGCTAGCAGACATTAAAGTGGAACATTATATAGAAATAAATGAATTCATTAAAGAAATCAAAGCAGGCATCTAGGCAGGAAAATGCACTAAAGAATAAGAAACAGAAAAATGAACTCATCCACTTTCACTAAAAAATAAAAAACTAATAAAGATAAAATCAAGTTTTAAGTAACATAAAGTAGAATAGTTAGGTTAAGTAATTTTAAAAATTTAAACATTTAAAAAATGTAAAAGACAAATGACGCTAAATGACGCTAAATGACGCTATACATTTGTTGGTGATGTGAACGGTGACGTTTAAACCAAACAAATAATATAAATTAAAAAAAACAATAATTTTTTATTTAAAACATTATAAAAGTTTTTTTTGTGAAGCATTGTCGAAATTATAAAAAGAGTTTGCCTTTCATCGTTGTCATCATCGTCTTTGTCCGATAGCTCATCATCTACATCTTCCTCTTCAGATTTTGAAGAATTTATGGAGTTCCAGCAAAATTTATTTTGTCGAGAGACAAGGCATTGTGTCAACAACTTCTTCCCCGATTGTACATAAATATTCAGATATTGCAGTAAGTTATACAATTTAAATTTATTAATATGTACAAACTCAAATTTATCTTGTTACAGTTTCATCAAAATTTCCGAGTCTCAAGACAAGCTGCTTAAAACCAAAAAGTGTGGCGGCAAAAAGAAGTGTCCTTCAGTGAAGCTGAAGTTTAAGTTTTGGCCTTCTTGTGGTTATACAAAACGACAATTTATTCTTATTGAATTACTGAACTCTTTTTTGTGAAAGGTTTGCTGGAAACAAGGAGACGTACCGTGGAGAGTCGAATCTGATTAACATGTCTATTTCAACGGCTCATAGCCATCTAGGCCATTTTTTGGATTTTTTATTTCATATTGTACGACTATTTTGTACAACGTGGAATAAAACAAAACTACAACAAATGCTTTCTCCAACAACTTTACAACACAAAAGAATGATGTGCACAGCTCAAATTCGTCAAAACAACTTCCACGAAAAAACTCTCATTCTCAATTATAACAAAAGAAACGTCGGCAAGTATCATTTCAACAAAAAAAGGTGCTAATAAGAATTGCTCCAATAGCTGAAAATATAATAATAATATTCAATGATAGATGGCAGTGATCGTTCATTATACCACTTGGAAAATAATAATTATCGTATTTTATTGGCAACAAGAAGTAAATTTATGGTTGATAAACAAGGTTTTGGTTGCCGATTGGAATGATAATTCCTCGTAAGTATTTTTGCTTTCTAAAATTATAAATAGATAAATTATAATGTACATAATATAACTTAAATTCGTTAAAATTGATTTTAGATAAAGATAAACAAAACCTAATTGCTGTGCAGCATCAAATAAGAGATAAGTATTTACCATGAAATTATTGTACATCAACGATCGTGATATTAAACGTCTGAGTGCGAAGTCTGACAGTGCATATCCGCACATTGATAGAGCGGAAATCGAGGATTTGGTGCCTCACGCGTCATTGAATGAGGCAGGCAACTTCAAATTTTCCCCCAATTTGATGGTCGCTGCAATGAAGAGTGTAACCATTGGTGGAGCCATGGATCCCATTCCCAGGATGTCTTAACTCTTTTAGTGCAAGTACGTTTAATGTGTAACTCTTTGCCTGGTTTGATAGGTTTTGTAGATCTCAGATCTTATGAGAGGATAAGCACGTACCATATTTAAATTTTAAAGCGTCGCACATCTACATTTTCCAAGGTTGTGTTTATGATGAGTCTGATATGGGGTAATCCGAGGCCTTTCTGTAGGGTTCATAACTTATTTGTTTTTTATGAAAGAAGGTTGTTAGTCTGTCGCTCAATCAGCTTGCTATACGTGTGTTGTACTGTGAAAAATCGTAAGACATTCAGACCTACCTTGAACATATTTATATAGCAAGCCACGTGAAACACGACAGACGCCCGCTTCAGTCAACCCTAACCTGCAGAGCAGACGCTAATTTAGTATTAGTATTTCTGCGCCAATAACTCGTTATGACATGTAATGTCAATGACTATAAGCCGATGCGATTTGAGACGATTTAGAACAATTTTTGAACTTGAAATGATTTGAAATGAATTACATTGCTTTTACACGATTTGAGTTAATTTTAGTACATTTTGATACTATCCGTATCCGATTTGATACGGTTTTGGGTGACATGAGACAAATTTATTTGATTTTTAAGTCTGATTGGAACGATTTGATTACAGTTTGATACGACTTGATTACAGTTTGGTACGACTTGGATCAATTTTACACTTAATGAACGATTTGATATGACGTTATAAACGTTTTGATACGATTTTGAACGATGTTATGATCTCTGCCGACTTGTAACGGTTTGATGCGATGTGGCATGATATGACATGATTTAATATAAATTGGTACGATATGCAAATATTTAGCTTGATTCGGGATAACTTTATTTCGATTTGATTATAATTTGAGACGATTTGGAACGGTTTGAGACAATTTGGAACAGTTAATTACGATAGGGCAGCATTTGGATCTATTTAAGATTATTTGGAATGATTGGAGATGATTTGAAACGATTGGATCACGATTTGGTTGTATTTAACACTTTTTGTATCGATCTGAGAACGATTTGCGTCGATTTAATAATATTTGAATATGTTTTTAAACGATTTTATTTCAATTTCAATTTTAGTCGATTTGGAATGATTTGATTGCAATAAACAATTGCGTTGCAATTCGATGAACGCATTTCCATCTGAATTCAGCGCTTTTATAGAACTTTTAACTACTTCAAGCTTGATATGAAGTGGTGGTAGCAATATTTTTTCAATTGGCACAAGTGGAGCCTCAACGATGTTGTCGTATTGCAATCTAATGTTCTCACGTAAAGCTCAGTTCCGTTCGTTGTATTGGTCGCCTTCGAAACGTGTATTTACGTTTAAATCGAACTTTCCATTGATGGTCATTGTATTTAATCAAATCATTGTTTCTTTTTCATTGATGCGTAAGTTTCCTTTGTGTTTGTGCTGAGAAAACTGCTTCTGGAGGAATCGATAAACAATCGTCAGTCTTCGGGATTACATGTATTGTGCACTGAAGATACCAAACCACGGATATCAGTGCAAAAAGCAAGATAATTAATCTCAATTGATTTGAAAAAATTCGTAAAATGACGATGACGATTCATTGCTCCGAATATTTGGAGCCAAAATATTCACTTGTATTAAATCCTTTGACAAAAAAATGGCTTACCGCTGCTATAGTTTCAGCCATCGTACCATAATATCCAAACGATTTTGCGAGATTTGAATGTAATTGCATGGCGTAGTGACATTTTATGATTGGTATATTGATGCAGACGCTTCTCCGGTTTCATCAGATTCAAATGTTGGTGGTAAATATTCTTCAGTTCGGTTTGATCTTTTCGGACCAGGAATTTCATCTGAATGCAGCAGCGGTAGTTGAGCATTTATCGTTGCAGTGTATGTCAAATAAAAAATTATTTTTTGTTTGTACCGAGAATATAATTCGCGCACCCATAACATTGAACTGGATTATGTCCTTGTGGATCTATCTATATCATCGGGACACCAAATGACATTGCGGCTCCAGTGTCTTGCCATCCAGATGGAAAATGCATGCCGTATAAACAAAAGACGGTGACCAATTTACACCAATAATAACATTTTGTGAAAAGTATAGTCGATATAAATCAGCGGTTTCATCGCTTATTTTGCGGCGATTGCTCATAATCGTAAATTTTCCACGCACATAACAGAAGCACTTGAGTTTAAAACACCTATCCATGTTATTTATTTCACCAGATTTCACAAGCCGATTTTCACTTTATTTTTTGTGTTCTTTTGTCACTTTATATATTTAAAAGAACAACTTCTTATTTTTAATTTTGTATTGCAGTTCTTACTTATTGTGCCAACTTTTTAACTTTTTTAGAAATATCGAGTTCGAGAATAATCTCTTCTTCGGTTTATTTATTACTTGATGTTTGGCACCTGCATTGTTTTCAAGTTATGGATAATAAGTCGTAATATTTTCTGCGTTGATTTTGTCGCTAAGAAAATTATTGGTGTTTTTGTTTTTGTCTATTTTCACGGTGTGAGTTTTGGTCGCTAAATTTGAATCATGACTCATGTGGAATACAAATGTCTCATGACTCATGATTCAAATTGTGCCCAAAAATAATACAACCTCAATTGGGGCAAAATGGTTATTTCTATTGAATTTAGTATACCTATGATTTTCAGTTTTTACGTGTTGTGCGAAACTTGATTTTATGTACTTTTTTAGAAATCCTAAATAACATATCCACTCACCATTTTCACATTATTAGTACTAAAAAATATTTCGGACACAGTCTTAATATAAATTTGTCTTTAATTTCCCGAAATCGTGTTCTGTTTTTCTTTTCCAATTCTAGTGTTTAGTAGAACAAAAATAATAAAAAATATTACGAAATTTGTTTTACACGTTTTGCCATAAAACGCACTCATTTATAAAAATACAATATTTTGGTACATTTTGGAACATTTAGTTGACACGGAAATTAATGTGGAAATTTATAATTAAAGGCATTGCATATTGTTGGTCCTTTTACGCAGATATACATTCGCATTTGTTATCACTAGTCCGAAGGGTAATACACCTTATTCTACATTTAAGGCGGAGGTGATTCGGGTACTTCATGAATCTGAAAAAAACGAAGGTCAGTAATCGGATGCATGGCTTGACACTTGGAGACAGGAACACCCGTCACAATTATTGAGTCTAATGAAATCGAATACTGGTGACAATATCAATGAAGCGACACTTCGTCAATTTTGGATGAAGAGGTTGCACCAGACAGTTCAAATGGTGCATTCCATTCGAAACCAACGTCTCCTTGTCAGTCCTTGGAGAACGGGCTGACAATGTGCATGAGACTATGATTCAGGCGCAAATAAATTCCATTGAGACTTCTGCATCTTCTTTTTCTAGTCCAAATTTAGCTTTTCAATCGACAATAAACTTTCGGAATTTAAAAAAACTTTGTTATCTGAGATTTCGAAAATTTTTAGACAAAATTCTAAGTCGCAATCTAAGTCAAATTCACGCGGGCGTAACAATTCACGATCGAATTCTAGAAATAATTATACACGGAATTACTCACCAAATTTTCGAAATTCATTCAATCCTTGATGATCACCATAAGATCATCATTTCGGTACAAAAGCGATAAAATGTAAACCAAATTTTAACTCCGAATTAAACAACTCCGATCATAATGTTTCAAAAAATTTAAATAGTCATTCACAATTGGCGGTTTTAATTTAGGAAAAAAATTTCCAGACTCATTTTCTACTTGATACAGGTGCAGATGTCTCAGTTTTGCCAGCCCGTTATGTTCGAATTCCCAGGGTCGACCCATCATTCGGATTATTCGCAGCGAATGGCTCTTCCGTAAATGCGTACGGGACTAAATTTCTAAAATTTGACATCGGACTGCGCCGCGAATTCTCTTGGGAGTTCATAGTTGCTGATGTATTGATGCCTATCATCGGCGCAAATTTATTGAGGAAAACTGGGTTACTTGTGGATATACAGAGACAGAGGCTTATAGATCCGTTAACCTCTCTATATTCAAATGGTACCACTTCCTCCTACGATGATACTACTTTATCGACAATTCAGCAATGGATCCAGGAGTTTTCTATGTGATATCAAAATTCTTAACAGTTATTCAACGGTAACATTAATATTGATAGTACTAGACATAACGTGACTCACAAAATTGAAACGAACGGACCACCGGTTACATGCAAACCACGACGACTAGCACCGGACAAACTCATCATCACGTAGACAGAATTCGAAAACATGATGAAACTCGGGATTTGCCGATAGTAGCAGCTCTTGGTCTAGGCCACTATATTTAGTACCCAAAATGAATGGAACTTGGAGACCATGTGGAGACTTTTGTGTATTAAATAACAGATATTCACGACTTTACTCAACGACTCGAGGGCTGCACTATTTTCACAACGATAGACCTTGTCCAGGCTTACCACCAAATTCATATTGAACCGACGGACATTCCAAAAACAGCAATTTCGATATCATTCGGACTATTTGAATTTTATAGAATGACTTTCGGTCTTAGGAATGCAGCACGGTCGTTCCAACGTCTTATGCATTCAGCATTACGCGGACTCAATTTCTCTTTTGTATACTTAGACGACGTGCTCATTGCCTCTCGAAATTATGACGAACATCTCGAGCATATTAAAATTATTTTTACTAAATTAGAAGAACATGGACTGGTTGTAAATGTGGACAAATGCGTTTTTGCAACAACCGAAATTATCTTTATAGGCCATTTGGTAACTGACCAGCAATTGTTGAACGGTTACTTGAAAGGTTACACTAAAACAGTCAAGGTTCCATACAATGGAGAACAGTGGCTATCGAAGCGTTTGATTACTGTAAAATTGAACTTACGAGCGCTACTTTAGTTATTCATCCATCATCATCACCACCTCTGGCCATCATGGTTGACGCATCCGATACGGCGATTGGAGCGGTGGTCCAGCAGTTTATATCGGACACTTGGCAACCACTCGGTTTCTTTTTAGTACGTCTCAGTGATACGCAAAAAAGATACAGTGATTATTATCGTGAACTTCTCGCGCCTTGTTCGGGGATTAAACATTTTTAACATCTACTCGAAGGTCGTTTATGCTCTACACCGATCATACGCCACTTGTCTATGCTTTTAATCAGAAACCCGAAAAAGCATCTATTTGTCAATTTCGACACTTAGATTTCATTGGTTAATTCACGAACGATATTCAGATATTCACATTATTAGCACATTTCTGGTAAATCGAGAAATTTCCCTTTTTTATCAATTCAAAAAAATTAATTTAATGCGATATTTATACTTCTACACCTAGAACTACCGCCATTCATTTCCCTAAATCCTGGTGTCAAAACTTCCATCAAATTTTTGACTCAGAATGTCATCTGGTTATCGATTAAAAAAGACGTTCAGAAAATGGCTCAACGTTGTGTAGCTTGCCAAAAAGCTAAAATCTCTCGGCATACAAAATCTCCGCTTGGTAACCAAAAATTAACTTCTCAACGCTTGTCGATTATTCTCCTCAACATCATTGGTCCTTTACCAGTTTCTGGTAATCAGCGGTATTGCGTTACATTGATTAATAGATACATTCGATGGCCCGAGGCGATTCCAATTCCGAATATAACTGCTGCAACTGTTGCTTTCGCTGTTTGTTAACATTGGATAGCTTAGCTCGCTTTGGTGTGCCAGAGTTCGTTGCCATGGACCAAGGCAAGCTCGCTTTGGTGTGCCAGAGTTCGTTGTCATGGACCAAGGCAAGCAATTCTAATCACAACTTTTTCACGAACTGGCTAACTTACTGGGTTTTGAACGTAGGAGAACAACTAGTTACAATCCAAAATGTAATGGCATGATCGAGAGATGGCATCGGGTCTAGTATTCTTCCTGAAATCTTAATTGGACTACGAACGACTTACAGTGACGAACTAAAAGCTACTCCAGCTGAACTGGTTTACGGTTGTACAACCTGAGTTCCTATCACGTCAACTAAATGGAAGTCGGATTTTTTGTAGTGCGATCGGAAAAATCCGATTCGATTTTACTTTTTAGTTCCATAACAGCACGAATTTATCCATTACCAGAAAAATCCGGGACGGATAAATTTCATAATAGACCCCTGCATAAATTAATCGCGTGCCTTGTTTGTTCGTATAAATTACTTCTGACTCTCGAAATCGCACCTACTCGGTTTTCAATTTTTTAAATGAAGATAAGTTTTGGAGCGAATCGATTGCAGATTGAAAACTGCATGTAAAAAACATAAACCAAAATTTTTAATCAGGATATCATTGAAATTCTTATGGATTTTCGTACAATTAGTAAAGTAAAATTTGTTTTAGATCCGGAACTGTTTTTGTGTTTGTACGGGGAATCAGAAAAAACCATTTGTATGGAAATCAATACAATTTTTCTTGGCTACTTTGGTTTATAGCAATTGTTTTTCATTTTATTTATATGCATTTTCCAATCTGCATTCGATTCCCTCCCGCGAATTCTATAATCGACGGGATTGTGAAAAACTAATGAATGAGTGAACTTAATTGCAATTTAGTATTGCTGCGACGTTGAATTGATGAAAAAACGACTTTAAATCTGCAAAGATGCTACCGGAGTTGATAAACAAAATCTGACAAAGAATTTGAACGATGACGTGTAACAAAATATCGAATCAAATTGGAAAATATGTCAGAATGAGTTTGATACTATTCGATGTTTAAAAGGAATAATAAACTTTGACAAGTTATAATAGGTATCTGTAAATAGAAAGAAAATTTAAAATTGTATTACATTATTTAGAAGTTTAAATTTTGTTATTCTACATACACGTAACAATAACAATTTATTAAATAAACATTCGAAAATAAAAATATTTAATAATTGCATTTAAAAACTTTGCTTGGATCAATCAAATTAAGCTCGGATTTCTTCCATGCCTATTATTGTCATCCTCTTGATTTTGCAATAAAATAGCTTTATTACGCAAAACAGTAAAACGTTCTTCAATAAATTCTGCAAAATGACTACGTGTAATTGTTAATTTTTCTATTTGCTCTACCATATCCGGACAGTAATCCAGTAGACTGGCAAAATCTTCCACCGATAATTTAAAAACCTCAGTTGTTTCAACCACCACGATTGTTAAACGATGAGGTTTTCTGTCGTTAGGAAAAGCACGCTCTCCAAATTCTGAACCATCTTCAAAATGGGCTAGCTCCCGCCCCGAATATGTAAACGAAGCAACAGCACCGGTTAGCAAAAAATACACTGTGTAGCCAGTTTCCCCACTTCTGTACACAACATCACCTGGTAATAAAATTTCCTTTTCCAAATATGTTAAAATATTTGAAGCCACCGAGACTGGTAATTTTTTAAAAAATTCTATATTTTCCAATAACAGTTTAGAGCTGTTCATCAAAATACTCTCTCGTAGAGAAACTGGAATCGATACTAGTAATTTGTGTTCGTTAAAATACGAATACTCATACTTGTAGGCATAATACGTTTTAATTTTGTCTTGTGTTGATTTCGATAGCTTCTGGTGGCTCATGTAATTAGAGATTTCACTCAACATTTCCTCATATTTAGCTAACGAACTCCGGAGTCCGCTAACTATTTCGTAAACTTTTGCAAATACCGACATCAATAGAATATGGCCTAATATTGAAGTGAATATTGTATAAATCATATCCGATATAGATTTTTTCTCGTGTAAGAAAAGTGAATAACCAGCGCCTTGCAGTATGCTCAATGTTCGGTGTAAACATACCATGTATTTGTCAAAAAGCCTCGCATCTCTGACAATAAAAATATATTAAACCATTATGACGTGAAAAGAATTAAAATTTTGTAATACTTACTCTGGTATGATATCATCGTACCATACATATGCCGTTGGACTAAATCGTCGTGCTATGATACCTGGCAAAACGGAAAAACATGCGACTATGTGCACTATTAAACACAAAATCGTGATTCCGCAAAAAATGTCGATGACATGGTGACTAAAACGAAAATATTTCATGACGGTTATCATAACGCGTACCATAGTGCCTACTCGAAATATTCGTAAAATCGACACCAGCCTCAACAGTAAATGGTATTTTATATGTGTGGTTAACGCTAATCGAACAAAGACCGCCATTGCCGATATAAAATCAATCCAGAAATAAGTTTTAAAATAAAGCCATGCTGTTCGCTTTGAGTCTAACACAATCTGCAATAAAACAAATATATTTCAAATGTAAATTATTAATGCATAAATTGTTGTCGCGTCTTACCTCATCAGAGTCACAATGTTTTATGTAATAACCTTGCAAAAATCGTGGAATACAATCCAGAAGGCATACCGTTGCCAAACCGGTTTCAAAATATACTATCGCATAACAAGTTTCAGAAAAATTCAGCTGTGCCACTATATCAAAAGGACTGATAACAAGCCAAAAGAAAATTACCACCATCCACACAATGTCCAGATACCACATAATATTGGAAAAAGGATGCAGCGCCCATGGAAAATTTTCCAAATGATAGATAATCTCATTCCGTAATGAAGCGTGCGAGCGGGGAGGAGAACGCATTAATATAAGATCCTGGCATATTACCGCATGTCTCATATACCATTTCCTAAATTTCGATTTGTTTACAAAAAATTTATGCAACGGTTTGTTCAAATCTAAACTACATTTATGGCCATATTTTTCGAAATATTTGTGTAGCATTTTATGATTCAGAATCCGGCGGCAAAGATATATTTAATCGTATCGACTGACGGAAAAAATGGAAGTTAATGTTCAATTGTTTATCAACGAGTTCTTTGATGTCATTTTAAATGTAACGTGTAATGCGAGAGAAAGTTAGAGTGTTTTGAGCTGGTATGTCCCTAAAAAATTTAGTTAACGTTAAAATTAGTTTAATGAAATGTATAAGTTGACGCCTCTTCAATATTTTAGATATTATTAAGAATAATTAAGTGACGTAATTATAATATGATAAACTCGTAACAGGGCGTTACCCGTCAAACTCTGAATATTATCCCTCCGGACCATAATGCTAAGAAAATTGCTTAGCATGAATCTCAAAGGACTATTGATATGAGTTGGTTCCAAGTACCACATTATATAACAACACGAATATTATTGGGAACAATTAGATGATTAAGGGATCGTCTGACACCATCACTTAGAGAAAAATCATTAAAGAAATTTAATTGCTTGATAACGTGAGATTGAAGTCAATTCCACTATAGAAACATTATGATTGACAATAAAAATAATAAATTAAATTAAAACATGAAAAAGTTTATAAAAAAGTGGCTAACATGGGACTGTTAAGAATGACTACAACATAAATGAATTAATGAATATTGATAAACTTGAATTATATAAAATTATAAACTTATCTTAATTTTCCCGAGATTTTGATGCGCGGATTACATAAAAGTGAGAGTTTTCGTAGATAATCAAATCATGCAGGATTTAAATTCAATAAGCGAAATATAAGTGATCTAAATATATATTGAAAATAACATTGGCCCTTCGAGCATCCGACATAAAATTTACCATTTCACGAACATCGAAATTGTGCTATTAGGATGGAAGTAGTGCACAAAAACCATGCAATCTATTTATATTGAGTGATGTAACAAAAACATTTAGTGAATTTAGTTAGTGAAATGAGAAACATTTTATTGAATTGTGTGTACAAGCTACTGAAATGACGGACGTTAGATTCTTACAACGCAAAATTAACCGAATTTACTAAATAGAAACCAACGCTAAATCTGTCCAGCGAATCAAAGTTCAAATCCAGCTTCTCACCCAGGAATGAAATATTAATCAAGCGACTGAGAAAAGTCATTGATTTACAAGGAACTCGCGAGAACAAATATTGCAGTCAAAGCTAAACTTATGGACGCAGAACTTGCCTTGAACAGATCGGAAGAACACTCCAATCTTTAATTTATACTCGGCATTCATCCAAATTGGACGTGTTTTACAATTTTTTTTTACCAACAATATTTCTTTTATTGTTGTTTTTCTTTTCTTTATTTTTCTAATTACTGTACATAAACAGTAAAGTACATATTAAGCAGTTTTGTTTCTTCTCATATAACTGTGCAGCGGGAAAATAGAAAAAACATTCCAAAAAATTTCCCTCGGACACCAACAAATGTATGAAAAATTTGTTTGATAGCGTACCAGGACTTATTTGGTTCTATGATGCATGAAAGAGTTATTTAACTCAACAATAAAACAAATAACAGCAGAAGAGGCTCCGGTAAATAAACCAAACCTTATCCGTTCCGTCAATTAATACCCGACCTGTCACTCGCTCACAAAGCAAATCCACTGCACAAGTTACACCACTTACTCAACATGAACATGAAGTTTTTGCCGAGAATAACAAAAAAATTAATGTTATAGATGACTAAACATCCAGTATGAAAAATCTATCGCCATCTGAATCAGGAATGTCTGTATAGCTAGTTCACCACACGACACTATCAACACGAACCGAATGTAGAAGCCACGGTGCCTCTTTCTCAATCAGAAAACTGTTTCCAAACATCTCCCACTGTTTCGTCAAATGACCTTGAAACAATTAGAGTGATGAAACCTCGAAGATGGATTTTTATCAGCATGAGTTCACACATCTGTAACTGCTGAACAATTCAAGAGATTTTTGGAAAATAAATTTCAAATCGTAAATTTAAACGCGGTACGAATTATTCCGAAAGTAAATGACTACGTCTCTTACCGAATCAGTGTCAATGATTTACAATTTGATTCGTTGATAAATTCTGATGTTTGGCGAAAAGGCCTTTTCATAAAGGAAATTGAGTTTCCAAAAAAGCATTCGTGTTAAAAGAAACAACATCCCAATATAACCTCAATGATGGTCTCATAACACGTATTACGGGTGAGTTGATGATGTCAATTCTCGCTTCATTTCGCGTTCCGAAAACATCATCAAGTCAGCGAGAGTAAACACCATTAAAATCAGAGATGCAATGTCCGATTAAAACGGTGGCTTATTGTATTTTTCATCTTCCGAAAACTACTCCAATACTCCAAGGCTGACTAACATCTACTTGTCTAAACATTGCGAAACTCAAACTGACATTGATATTAAACCAGCACAAAACAAATTGATCATCTCATCCTTTAAATCTAAACTGATGTTAACAAGAGGCGTACAAAACAACCACCATGAAGATTATACTAACGGATATGAGTTTGTTAAAAATATTCCTTCTATAAAATTCTTACTTGTTGAACCTCAAATTTCAACCTGGATAAATGGCAAACACTTCAACTATCTTAATTTGTGTTGCCTTAGATGAGAAATTGGAAAATTGTAATCTAAAGAAACACGTCTTGTCGCGAAACGGACTTAAACTACAAAAATTCTACATTAAATCCGTCAATGCAGTTACAAACGTTTATAAATTGAAAATAAATACGTTATTGTGGTTTAACAGGTTACTTGTAACAACGTAAAGAGGAGCCTTTCACAATTACTTTAGATGTTAACCACCATGTTAACAAACTAATGTCGGTGTTCGATTATATTACAAACTATCCATCTAACAACATCAAATGGATTTTAAACATTCCATTCAATGTGTTGACATGAAAGAGCGCTATCTTCCCGTTGGATTACTGGTCCCTTTGGATTACACATCCTTCGAAATTTTCACATAGTAACTGTGCGGATTTACCAACTACATCTCCGGCATTTTACAAAGTGTTGTCCGCAGAGTCCAGCTATAAAAATTCGATCATGGAAATAATGTTTTACATTAAACACTCCACTCCGACAGCCTAATTAAAAGCCACTTAAAGGACCATTATATCAAGAACATCAATATACTGCTTTTCTCTGCTTTTTCGTTACGACAGTTGAACATATTTATATTTGATAACGTTACCAAACGTTATGGCAATAATCTGGTGCAACTGTGTGAAGACGCTCACACATTTATTACTCGAAACAGATACATTTTTTGTTCATCGGGTACGGAAATTATTTTGGTCACCAGACATACAACTCGTTACAAATATTCAGGGTCTACCTGGATGCGGTAAACCAACCTGGATTATAAACGAGCATAAACTTGGCAATGATCTTGTTTTATGTGCTACAAAAGAAGGGCTTGCTGATATTAAATTAAAGGTAGCAGCACGTTGTGAGCACGAAAACATCGATTTTAATAAAATCAAATTAAATTACAAAACGATTGCCTCGTACCTAATCAATGAAAATCGTACCTACGACACAGTTTTTATTGATGAGTACATGATGGTGCATGCAGAATATATAGGTCTCGTGGTTATCCTTAGTAAATGTTCGGTTAAAAATATATCTTGTGGGTGATAAAAACTAAATACCATATATTGACAGATGACATCATGTCAACATGCAATTTTCCGATGCAAGCGCATTCGTAACAAAGACGGAATACTTGAATGTGACGTATAGTTGCCCAGCTGATGTTTCATCTGCTCTAACAAAATACTACTCTAACATCAGTAGTAAGAATACCGTGTAAATCTCAGCCAAATTTATAAACCTGCCGTCAACTTGGATATCGATACCTCTGTTGGATAACACATTCTATCTAACCTTTACCAAAGCTGATAAACAATTAATCTCCCAGCTTAAGATATCAGAATTTAGTAAAGTTATGATTATCCATGAAGCACAAGGATTAAGCTCACCAAATATGATATGTGTAAGTATCAATTCTCAACCGCACTTGAGCTGTTCGATAGTGTACCTCATGCCATAGTTGCAATTTCAAGACACACCCAATCATTTAGATACTTTTCACCAGTGGCTAATGATGGACTACACTCACTTTTAATGAGAGCTCAAACCTAGACTACTACTCAAAAAGTAAATCAACCCATAAAATCCAAGAAAAGTTTGGTTTATAAATGCAATTTTTTATCACAACGTCAACAAAATGGCATCAAAAGCGTATAAGTTCTATAACTTCGTTTTAAAATCAAACTACCTAATCTATGTATCTTGTGAAACTTCATTAAAACCCGGCATAATGAGCAGTGAATTTTGTGGCCATGATTACGTTGTCCACAGATGCGATCGGACTCCCGAAACTAGCTCAAAGAAATCGGGTGATGGCGTACTGATAGCAGTACATTCTCAACTCTGGAATGCTCCAGTAACTTGAGCCCATCGAGAGTTTAACAAATTGGTGTAAAAATCAAAATTACCCAAACCAATCTATTCATTTACGCAGCATATATACCACCCTAATCAAATAGTCATCATTACGCAATTTGAATCGATGCGATTGATGAAGTTATTAATACAACAAACCCGTCAGATTTAGTTCTTGTGCTTTTTGATTTTAACCTTCCAAATATATTATGGAATCTGAACCCATCTGAAATTGTATTTTTCGGTTATAATTGTAACCAGATAAACACAATTGCTCATAATCGTGATATACTACTGGATCTTGTCTTCAGCAACGACATTGGCACTTTGAAAATTTCAGAACCCCTGTTACCTTTTGTCATAAATGATATCAATCACAAGTCTTTAGATATTGTATTTGACTCAACTAAGTTAATGGCGAGTTCGGAACACCTACAACCAATCCAATACAACTTCAAAAAAACAAACCGTGCGGGGCTACAGATCTGCAACTCTAGAGTTACTTAGAATCCATAAACTGGCAAACAACTCTCAATTCTAATGATATAAACGAAAATATTGATAAATTTAATGACATTATGCAGCAAGGCTTCGAAGTTTATGTACCTACGTGCTGTAAACTACAAAATGCTCACCCTCAGTGGTCCGATGATAGCCTAGTTAACTTAAAATCGGAAGTCGAAAGCGTATGCCAAAATGTTGAAAAGCGGGTTAGAAGCGGACAAAACAATGTTTCTACAAAACAGTAACGAGTTTGAAATTTACTTCAAGTCAAAATGCAGGTCGTATCTCGATCAATTTCAAGGTAAAATCAAATTAAATCCAAAACAACTTTGGAAATACTTTAGGAATAAACGTGAAATTGACGGATACCCTGCAAAAATGACAAATAAAAATACCAGCTCCTCAAATTCCAAAGATATAGCTGAAATGTTTGCGAAATTTTTCCAATCAGTCTATAAACCATGCGTTACTAGTGGATTGTACGAACAACACAGCAATACCAACGTATCATTATCACAAAACGGATACCATTTTATCAGCTCTAAAGGGATTTGGAGACGGTTGTGGTCTTGACAATATACCCTCTACTATTCTGAAGGAGTACGCTGACATTTAAGCAATTCTATTATGTTACCTATTCAACCACTCTTTAAGCACCGTGGGTTTTCCCGAAAAATTGAAACTTTCAAAAATTACAGCAATTTTAAAATCGGGCAAACGAGACGACCTTACATGCTACAGAGGAATATCAACTACATCATCAATTCCAAAATTGTTTGAATTAGTTTTATGCAACAACTTTAAATCTGCAATTGCACGTCATATATCAATAAACCAGCATGGGTTTATACTTGGCCGATCCACATCAACTAATCTGGTTGAATTCACCAGTAAAATAATTAATGAAATAGAAAACCATCATCAAGTTGATGTAGCGTAGTTTATTCGCATTTGGGTTTTCACTCGAGTACATAAATTGGTTCAAGTCTTATCTCTCAAACCGACGACAATTTGTAATAATGGGAAATGAGAAATCAAACGTTATTAAAGTTACGTCTGGTGTTCCCCAAGGATCTCACAGCGGGCCGTGGACATTTATGGTTTTCATAGATCAAATAACCGAGATAATCAAACTCAAACGTGCTCATATTTGCTGATGACGTGAAAATTCTTCGAACTGTTAATGGAATGCTAGATACGAAGTAACTTCAAGAAGACATCGATAGATTAAGTGAGTGATGTGATCGAAACTCGCTTTACTAAAATATTAAGAAATGTAAAATCATGTCTTTCCATCGTAAGAGAAACCCGCTAATTATTTCCTACAAAGTCAACAACGAAGTATTGCAGTGATTTAATAAGATCATAGGTGTTACATTTGTCGAAAATGCCAGTTTCAATAGGCATATTGAAAATTGTATTGCGAAAGCGAATGCCATGTTTCGGTTTGTTAAAAGATGGACAGGTGAATTTGAAGATATTTAAACCTTATGTTCACTCTATTTCGCTTACGTTCGATCTCAACTTGAATACGCTGTACACATTAAAAGAAATGAAAGCATTCAAAAGAAATTTCTGATTTGCTTGTTAAAGAACAGTGAGTGGAATTACGACCACAATTTGCCATTCCATAAACATGTGGCTCGATTACCTCAGTACTCAACAAGGTGCGGCTTTCATTGGTAACATTTTGCTTGGTCACATTAATCCAGCTAACATATTGGAAAACATATCAACTCACATGTCTTGCGGAACATTTCGAAACCATTAATTTTTAGCACTAGAACACCATTCCACAAACTATGGAAAAAATAACCCCATTAATAGGTCGTCTAAATCGTGCAACATCGTCAACGACCAATTTGGCTTTAATTTATCAGAGGACAACTTCAAAAATATACTTAAGAATTATTTTTAAAAATTTTAATTTTTAAATCAAGATTTGATTTATATTTTTGTGAATTTATTTTCTTTAGTTTATTTTTTTAATATTTTTGTTTTAATTTAAAATCTGAAATCATACATGTAAATCACAGGATAGATTTATTTAAATAAATAAATAAATAAATCTTGATACCAATTTGCATCAACTTATGGCCAACCACCAATCGTTTTCAAATGAAATCGCCAATTTAAAAAATAAAGGTGATACCTTATTTTTCCGAAGTCTTTCAGCGATTTGTTCAACGCGTCAGTAAATAATAATCCAAATATCCTTAAGGTATACAAACTGCAGTAAAAGATGTTAAAGAAGCAAACTACAACGAAGCTTGGGTTTCTGATGAAGTGCTACGAAAGCTTAAGGTGTTAGGTGAAAAGGCTTAGTCCCGCGACCCATGATTAATTTATATATTATTGAACAAGTTGGATCCTACCACCAAGCTTGATTGGGCTTCACATATCTATGGAATTGATTTTCCATCTATCAAAGAGTTTCTCAACTTCCTGAATAAGCAAAACGACACATTGGTAAATTGCGAAACCACGAAACGCGTTACTACTCGTCAGGCTTCTTATTCAAAAATGCACACCAGTATACAGTAGGTAATTTGTTTTAAATGTAGCCATAATCACTATCTGCTTAATTAGTGTAAACTGCCGCTCCAGACATCGATGCGGCTTATGCCAAGCAAAACACAATATACTACTTTGCACCAGGAGGATCAAAAGACACAAACTACCTGTAGAACAATTAACGCTAAAGTTTTTTCAAGTTCTTTTTACACCTGAAGAGTTTAATTCGAGATCCTTAAACGTTGCACACACCATGACAGTTAAGTGATTAACAGCTTTCTTACCGACCGCGATCATTAGGGTTCTTGATTCGCTAAATAATTTTCAACGATACCGAGTGTTATTAGATTCCGGAGCACAAGCGTCTTTTATCTCGGAGGTCTGTTCACAAAAACTTTCATTGTATTTACTGAACACACCTCGGGTATCGAATTGACGAAAGTTGTGATGCCAATCAATGCGGTATCTTTATATTCCAAAATCGAAGTCCTGAACATCGATAAGTTGATTCTTTCAAAACAGACCACTTTTCTACCATCTTGGTAGTGGATATGATTATTGGGGCAGATATATTTTTTAACGTATTACGAGAAGGGCATCAAGATAACATAAAGAGGAAAAATACGATGTTAATATACTCCCCAATACGATAATTGGCTGGATCGTGTCAGGGGAAACAAACAAAATTGTAACTCAATTATTGAGCATTAGCATTAACGTTGATCTAAATGTCGATGAAGCACTTAAACGATTTTGGAAACTGAGGAAATCCCAAAATGTAATCCATTTTCCAAGGAAGGAAAAATGGAAAATTTAATGTTGAACTGCCTTTTAAAAAATAATTTGTAGCTTTGGGAAATTCGCTAAATATCCAAATATGATTTTTCAATTTAGAGAAAAATATGGTTAATTAAACCAGAGTAATGTTGGCCAATTGTGAAGCCAGAAGTTTATTATGATGATACAATATGCGAGATAAAAAGTAAACCGTCATAAATTTCATTTCATCACATGCAGCATTCATATGATGAGAGCTTGTATAAAGTTGTGAAACATTTTCCTTCAGTAAATCCATCTGCATATTAAGTGTCATCCAAAGGTTCATTGAAAACATGAAACTAAAACAGGAAGCGCGTAAATGCCCAGCGATAACCGTGGAAGTAATTACTACAGCTACTGAATGACTGGTAAAATAGGTACAGATGAGCGAGCACTCAAATGAAATAAAAATACTAGCCGAAATTCTAGCACCCTCAACATTTTTGGATAAAAATGGTTTATTATATATGTGTTAGTGGCAGATTAAAGAATTCGTTGAATTCATCTGATTTTAAATATCCTATCATTCTACCGAACACCCATATCCTAAGTTGAATGATTATTTCCTTTTTCCATAAAACGTATCTCCATCCAGCCCCAACCCATACACCATTGAGGAGGTGTATTCAATACATTAGAGCTAGAGGTAAAACAGTGCAGCAGCTTATGAAGGATTTACCATCCGTTCGAGTAATATCAGCCAAACCGTTTTCTAAATGCGTTGCAGATTATGCTATTGTTTTAGCCAGCATGAAGGATCATGGAGCCAAGTTGGCCAAAGGTTGCATAGCGGTTTTTGAGTACATGGTAACCAAAGTGATTCATCTAGAAGCAGTTACGGAACTTAACACAGACGTATTTATAGCAGCATTAAAAAGTTTTTCTTTTAGATGAAATTTTCCGGGCGATATACACTCAGACAACGGCACGAACTTCATCGGAGTGATTCTGAAGCTAAAAGAGGTATTTCTAATTAATAATTCAAAAATTAATGTTTTGGCTATTACAGGATTTTTCACATACCATCAAATAAAATGGCATCATATACCTCCTTATGGCTCTCATTTTAAAGGTTTATGGGAATCAGCCCATTTAACTGCCATCTAACATAAAGCAAATGAGTATCTTATTATGCAATTAAAACTTCTATCTTTTCAATTTTTTGTTTAGACACAGGAACATAGCCCTTCATAACAACCAGCGGCCAATATAAATATTTCGAGTCAACAACTAACTGGCATCGAACAACCGCCATAAGTTCAACTCCAGTGAACAAAACCGCAGGCGGTCATCATCATTCGAAGCCAATAATCAACGGGCATCACCAACGGAAAGTTTCCAAAATTACGAACATGGGAAGTCGTTTAGAAGATCAGGAAGTCACAGGCGACAAAGTTCAGCTAAGCAGGAACTACCATAAAGTTGGGCAAGGGGGGAAAACTAAAACTTATTTGGAATCGAAAATAGCAACTCTAAAAGAACTCTACAAAAAATATGTAGACGCTGATGAAACGATCAGAAATAGCCCAACATTAGAGGGAAACCATCCATATCTCAAAAAACGAAACTAGATAGCAGATATCTACAACACCCTCATCGACGAAATGCGGACTTAACTGAACCAGCGGACACCGAGTACACCAAAACCAAGAATATCGGAAGACAACTCCCAAGACTCCAAATTCCGATTTGCGTAAAAAACGGATACAAGCGACACAACAAAAACAACGAGAACACAAAGTTCTTGACAAAGTAATAACAAGAAGCATGCCAACAGAAGAGAATTCCTGAAAATTATAAAATTACAAGATGTAAAAATGAGGGCTCTTTATAAAGAAATAAATGCAGCAAAAGAATTATTATTACAAAAAGCTTCAAAACAAACATTACAGCTGCTGTGAAACGAATTTAACGAATGATGGATCAGAACATGGATCTAGATGAGAGGATAAAGGTGGTAGTCTCGGAGGAAGATGAAAATATACTCAAACATTTCTCTGAGGGATATAACGATGCCATCAAAATTGAACATGATGGCATTATAACAAAGATCATCATTGAGATTAACGGCCATCAAACAAACAACAACAAGTTTGATGTACGCCTGTCGAAAATCGAGATTCCAGTTTTATATGGAGAGCATTTGAAATGGAAAGGGCTTGCAGATACTTTCGAGAAATTAGTTCACAATAACGATAAGCTCATGGACACACACAAGATCAACTATCCACAAAATTATTGAGAAGGTCCAGTCGCTAGATTAATAAACCATCTAGAATCAACGGCGGATAACTATCGGATAGCGTACGACATAATAAACCAGCAATACTAAAATCAACGAATGTTAACAACAACATATCACAACCAGTTGACTAATCAGCCAAGCTTAACATACGAGTATGCTTCAGGGATCAGAACGATGCATGATACAACAAATAAAGCTATTTGATCACGCACATTTAGCAAAGGAAATTAGATAATAAGACAATCAGAATCTATGAAACCTAATAAGTAGACCCCAAAAAGGGTCAACATTTAAATCGATTTTAATTCGATTTTAAATCGAAATAATCGACAACCAAAAACAAACGGCAACCGATAACAAACAGCAACAGGATTTCAACCCCCAAGAGTATTAACAACGGTAGCAACAAATGTACAGAAGTGCATAAATTGCAAAGGATTACATAAAATGGGGCAATGCATATCGTTTCTACAAATGTCCACTTTCCCAGCTTGTTCATTAGAAGCGCAATGTTTGGTGCGCAAGGGCACTCATCACACCCTGCTTCACACAAGAAAAGGTCCCTCGAAAAATGCTAATAAATACCAACAAAAAACATCCCCAGCTTCTAATTACCCAACTATAGTACCTGCTAAACCTATGGTCGAAACAAACATGTTGAATAGTACAACATCAGAATCACAGATACTTGTGAGCACAGTGTTAATGAAGATTCGTACGAATGGCCGTCATCCGGAACTATTGAGAGTACTCATCGATCCCTACTCTCAAGCGTCTTTTATAGCTCACGAGGCCGCTAAGAAATTAACCATACAGGATACACGACAATACATAGAAGTTAAGGGAATAGGAGGAATTAAATAAGTTGATGCATCATAACAATGACTAATAATCCAAATCAAGCCGAGAATTTCCTAAGAATTCAAACTGGAAATGAATGTATTCGTTTTTGATAAACTAGTAAAGAACCTATCAGAGTACAGTTTTAATGCTTGGAACTGGCCCTATATCAATAATTTGTTGAGACCAGATCCAAACTATAATATGCCAAACAAACATGAATATCATGAGATAAACCAGTTCCAGAAAAATAGCAGCGAAAGGGAGAATTTACAAGAGGTCGTTTGTGTGCTAGAACAAATTAATATCCAAAGTTGGATAGAAACATCTGTTAATTCGGCGAGACAGCTGTTTGAATTTTGTAGTGCATCAGAAAATGCTTATGCTGCAGCAATACATTACTTCCAAAACGACAACAAGGAAATTAGAGGACATCTATATTTACTGGTTTCAAAAACTAAAGTCGTACCTATAAAATCCCAAATAACAATTCCTAGACTAGAATTTTGTGGGGCCTTATTATTGTCTAGGTTAATGGCAAACCAATTAAAAGGCTTCGAGGTGCCATGATAAATACATAAGCATTTAATGAATCAAAAAATGTTCTCGCTTGGACTAAATCAGAACAACATCGATTTAAAACATTTGTGACGAACTGAATATCGGAAATGCATAGTTTGACAAACCCCCCAGCAACCTGTAATTATGTTAAACCATTTGAAAATGCCGCACACTGTGCATCAAGGGGGACAGAAGCTGAATAGCTCAGTAATCATAAATTATGGGGGAACGAACCAGATTGGATAACAAACAAACAAAATAGATGGCCAACTAATAATTCGGAGGTAAGACCTGAGGTTGTTCTAGATCAAAAGGTACTTACTGCACAAGTTGCTGCAACAACAAAGTTTATAAAAGACAGCAACCCACCCATTCGGTGATCAATTCATAAAATACTCAAACCTAAAAAAGATTCAGCGAATAGTCGTGTATTGTAAACGATTCGCTAACAAGTTGAAGTTAATAAAATACGAAACACACAACATAATATTACCAGAAGAGATGCAAGAAGCTTTTCATAATTTAATTAAAAACGCTCAACTAGAACATTACACAAATGACATTTTTAACTTAACTAGTAACAAGCCAATAAACAGCAAAAGTATATTGTTACCAAGATTAGCATTTTTGGTAAAAATATTATCAGACAACACATAGCTAAATGTTTAAGATGCCATCACTTCATTAAATCCATTCAAAACCAACTAATGGGCAATTTATTAGAAGCAAGAATAACTCCTACCAAAAAATTCCTTAAACAGTAGTGGATTACGTTTTACGGCCATTCAGTGTAAGAATCGTTTAAAATAAGGGACAAAATACAAATACAAGTGGATTTTTTTGGGGCATTGATTTGAATTGGTGAATTAAATTGAAAAAACAACATCAAATAAGAAGTTAATTCCTGTTGGTCGTTCCATTCACATCGTTCAAAGAAGTTTTACATTTCGACTGAACATATTCCTAAACTGCCATCATTCGAAATTGCACACAAAAATACCAAATCCTGTCGCAATAAATTACATTATTGTATTTGTATAAAAGTCATAAAATAAAATCATAATCCAAACTGGTAACATAATAAAAAATTTAAATTAAAATTGCATGAACGTTCAAATTGTACTGTGTCGCATTTTACATTTTTGCCAATTTCCTTTCAAATAAAAATTCTATATCCTGCTTCATCATACAACATAAAATAACATAATAATAGGATTTTAACATATAAACTCATACATTTACACAAAAAAAAATGGCAAAATAACGTTCAATAATAATAAAAATAATAACCAATCACAACCAAATTTTTTTCCTATTTCTAATTTAAATTAAAATAATTTTTTTTTACAAAAAACCAGGAATAAAATTTTATATCCTGCATATCCTGATAAAAAAATATTATATATTTGTATGAAAAATATATTTAGTTAAGGGGTGATACCAAATACATATTCACATCCGAGTACTTTAAAATAATCAATAATTTATTTTAATATTCGCGTCGAGGATTAACTTCATTCCAATTGAATAAAATCCGGCATCAAATTTCTTCCCTAAAATGCATTGTTTACTAATTTGATATATCAGCCGACTTATACCATCATTGTGATTTTCCATCTATACACGGAAAATCAATAAAATTTTCACTTTCACATTTAAAAAGCTCATGTTTCACAAAAAAAAAAATTCTTTCATTATCGTTGAACCGAATATCGGTCGGCATAATGTTTTTTAATGGTCGTATTTTATTAAAATCTTAATTGGCGATTTTGGTTGCAGATTCTGCGCTAAATGTAAATCGTTTTAATAAATGACCAAAGATTAAAAACAGACATTACCAGTCAGCCAAAGTGTTTTGTTGGTTTGAATAAATACTTTAAAATCCAAGGCTAGACAGTTAAGGGAAATAGAAATCATTAATTTTTATTTAAACACCGAACAAAAGCAGGATAATTAGGATAAAAATTGACAGCACACAAAATAGAATTATCCATTTCTTGCTTATAATCCAGGTAAACAGTAAGGAATGTGTAATCAAAAGCTTTATATCCACATACCATTTTCCGTTTACTAGTTGTTACGGTAAGGACATTCAGATTGTAATGCAAAACATTTAAATTTTTATTTTAAGTTAGGGTGAAAGTAATTCGAAAGTCATGTGATGTGTGTCACACCGCATTTAATATTATTTTTTATTTTGTTTGTTGTAATGTAATTTATGTAACTTGACGGTTTTCCCTTCCATATTGATCGGTAAATATACAGCACAGCGACCAGTAAGACTAAAAGAGCAACACTATATTCTGCATTTTTTTAAATTATAGGGATTATAAATACTTGCAGGTAACAAATATCTGTGAAATACAAAACGATAAGATTGAATTTGAAATATCTTTATATTTCAAGGTCATGTGAAAGTCAAATGTATACAGTTTTTGTAACTACAATGCGTCTTGTCTTTATCCCAATGCCTTACTTTAACTGAACTGAAAAAATATGCTCAGTTAATAAAATTAAAGTAGAAATGTCTCCACCAATATAAGCGTGCTATATTCAACCGGGAACACAGAAGAGTTCGGTAGGTAGAGCAACATTGACAGTAACAAGATTTATGCAATAAAATAAAATATTTTATGCACTTAAACAACAGGCATAAAATTAACTATTTCGTGGTATTCCTGTCGTTCCGTGAAATTCATCTTAATAGCCTGCACCTCACCGAACAAACAAATTTTTTCCTAATAAAAGAATTTGAATAGCTCGGATTTTGATAAATGTAGATATTTCGCAACGAACAATTATATTTGTGCTTCTTTTCCACAAACTTGCACAAATTCACTTTTATCAATTTCACTTACTCACAATTTAATTTATTATTTTAAATAGATCAACCGGGTGATGATCGACTGGTCGCCTAATACTCCTATATTGTCGACATTTGACGTATTTTTAAAGTTGTTTACATTTGTTAAGTTCTTAAAGTTATTTAAACATTTATAAAGTTCTAGCGTGCATACATTTAGGTAATTTGTTAGGTTCTGTCATTAAAGAATCATAAACAAAAGATCATAACCAAATCGTTCGTACTTCGTGCCCCATTCTGGCCGTTTTTCGAGCAATGCATAATTCAGGTTGACGAGTTTTTGTCGGTATTGTTGCCCGCCCATTGACAGTTTCGCCCTGTTTCAACAGCTCATAGTACACGATTCCTTTCTGGTCCCACCAAACGCGAAATTGAGTGATTTTGGAACCAATCATGCTTTTACTTTTCTTCCGATATTTCAACGATGCCAGTAAGGTCTCTGACTGTTAATCGTCGATTCTCGAGCACCAATTTTTTGATTTTCTTAACGTGTTGATCATCAGTTGATGTTTATGGCCGTCCTAGACGTGGTTCGTCGTCAACACGTTCTCGAACAATTATCACCGAAGGCCTTTTGCAACATTCTGAACGTTTCGGCACCACAAAATTGATTCCGCACACAAAATTTAATGGAACTTCTTTGTTGAATAATTTCACTCATTGTAAAAATCGCCGAATGCACTTTTTGTACTTCAGAAAGACAATCGTATACTAAACACTAATGATTATTTTGATGTGACATTTGGCACAGATGTCACTGACAGTCATACCAACATAGAAAAAAATATTTCGACGAATGGCTTTCCGCGCGAAATTTAAATTAATAAGTCTTACTACTTTTTGTCCACAGTAGTAATGTTATTGTTCAATTTAATTTAGATCCTACGTATAATCTACACATTTAATGATTTTACAGGTTCATTAGTCCGAGTGGATCTGCTCTTCTCAGTCGTTTAAATCGCGGCTGTTTTAGTATATCCCGGACCAATTCATTTGAATGTCCCTAAAGTTTTGAGTAGTATTTCGAACTGAATTCCTTGCTGCACTGCTGAATTTCCTTAACTTAATACCATATGTCCATATTGGCTTGATTAACGCTTTGCATAGTAAGCCCTTGCTGTCTAATGATAACTTGGATTTTCTTCCTATCACCCAGTAGGTTTAGTTTTCCAGAACTGAGTGAGTATTCTGCTGCAGGAACGCTTTAAGTTTGTTTATTAGTACATCGAGCCAAACTTTGTCAAATGCTTGTGCTATGTCCATGAAGACAGCAGAACAGTATTGCTTTGCCTCAAAAGTCTGTCTGATTGCATTTACAATTCATGAACTTGCTCTATACCATGTACCATGATACCATGTTGGTTTCGGAACCCAAACTGATGTTCTGGAATAATTTGCCTTTCTTATAATACTAGTTTCAGTTTTGTTATTAACATTTTTTCAAACAGCATGCGGACGATAAGATGACATTTAAGTTTTGTTTTTCCCAGGCTTATGCATCATTGTGATCAAAGATCTTTCCACATTTGAGCAATATGACCAGCTCGCATGATCGCATTAACAATGTAGGTTTAGTTTTATGCATTTGTCTGGTAATTCCCTTATCATTTTTCCAGTAATAAGGTCGTATCCTGGTGTCTTTTTCGCGCTAATGCAAGTTTTGATTGCGTTCTTAACTTTCTTCCATTCAAACTTTATAGGCATAAAGGATGAATTATCATCCATCTGGTGACAAACCACGATATTATTAGTTCCTTTGTGTGGTGGAAACACCGTCTTTAAATGTGCAGCGAAAGCATTGGCTTTTTCTTCATCGGCTCTTGCTTAATTTCCAGTTGGTAGTCTATTCGGTGGATTCGACTTTGTAGGCATTTTTAGGTTTTTTGTTGCCTTCCACAAAGAATAATCTCTTCCCTGTTGCCGAGATTTTAATTAAATAATTCTGGACACATTGGTTTTCTTCTTCATGCAGTGCAAAATTCAGGGTTTTGATGGCTCGATTTAATTTGCATTTCAACAATGGTGATTTAGTTTGTTGCCATTGCCGTCAAATTTTCTGCTTTTCCTGGATTAGTGACTGAATATTATGTGATAATTTATTTTTTTTTTAAGAATTGTTGATGATTGGTGAATTCTTGTCAGCTGATATTTCCTGTGTCTCTTTTAGCTTTTATGCAACCACATCAATATCTGCTGGTGCTTTAGCGGGATATCAAGATGACAATTTTCGTTGTTTCTGATTTTAAGACAACAGTACGCATTGTTACTATTATCGGTGAATGATCAGACCACAGATCATAGCAATCGGTGACCTTAACATACGTACGCGCAATGCCTTTTCAATTTCATTTCACGCAGAAATCAATTAGATCAGGTACTTTCTTTTTTATCCTTGAGCCAGTAAACAGGATGACCAGTGAATACCAAATTCAGCGACTGGATATATGTTTGGCGTTGTAATCACTCCTGCGAGAAATTTATTACCCAGCTGACCAAAACAATCAATAAACTGCAATTTTTTATAGCGTGCTTTGGAGAGCAATACACTGCTGAAATCACGCAAATTTCCAGACCATTTCTGCAGACAGACGCTCGTTGATTGGATATGATCTCTCTCATGGTTCATAAGTTCATAATGTTTTAGTGTTCTGTTATCCAATACAGCAATTCAGCAGTGCCACCCATCAGGGTGCTTAGTGTCATAAATAGATTACCAATTAATTTTGAACTAGGTCTTGTTGATGAAGCGTGTTTAAGATATTAACATTTTGCCAATATTATGCTGCGCTAGACCGTTTGCATTCCATATTATTTTGAGGAGAGTCATTTTTGATTTTTAACAACTATTTACATCAGCGTGTTCTTATTCTGCATCATTGATCCATAGTTCTCTCCATCATCGCCATGAAAAGAGACGTTTTAAGTAAAGTGGTAAGAATCTGTTTCGATCTCAATAAATTAATAAATTTGAAAATAAAAATTAAGTTCAGTACCGACGAGTGTCAATATTAAGGAACAAAATCTTTGTATTTTTATTGACCGATAAAACTCCGTCGCTTGTTATACAAAAATATCGAAATTTTTCTTCCAATTACCGTAAAAATTACCGCTTTTTACAATTACCACCTTGATTAATAGTTAAAATGTTTGTTAAAGAAAAACAGTCTGTTGTTTAATTTTTCCAATGTACGTCTATACACTTTCAATTCAATTAAGACTGATTTGTTGAAAAGCGATAAGGAAAATAAAATAAAAATTAACAAATCAAGAGCTTTTTTCATCAATTATTTATTTCGAAACAAGCACAAAAAAAATATTTACTTTGTATAGAAAAGCACAAAAAAATGTTTCCATACCTAAAAATGTATCCTTTTCTTTGATTTCAACGTTTCCAGAGGCTTTTTATTATTCACTTCCGTTGTAACTGTTATTCTGGTTATTTATTTTATTTTATTTATGATAAAAAAATGAAAATACGATTGAAGCTCTTTTGTAAAAAATATATAAAATCGATTGGATGCCATACTCAAAAAAAAAAGTCGAGCTTTACAGAAAACATATAGGAAATGAATATGTACACCACCGGAAAATATAACGAACCAAACAAAAAAAATGTCGGATCCCCATCTATATACGAGTATAAAGGTGAAATAACAGCAAAGTGTTTTTAATTTTGTTGGTTTGACCGGAAATTTTATTCAATAATAAGTTTAATAAATAATTTTTTTTCGCATACACAATCGTACATTGCCTAGCCTAGTCTAGCACACAAAAAAATAAATTTATTTAATATCCAGGGGTCGAAATTGAATTGAACTGAAATACAAAAAATAAATTTTGATTTTAATTAAAAAATATTTGGTTTTCAACTAAAAATCCGTTGGTATACGTAATCCGCTTATATTAGCGATTAGAATTTTGACCACAAATCATGAAAATTTGTTCATTGTAATTAAGTAATCTTCTTTGCATGCACCCCTTACTTTTTGGGTATATATACCGTCATGTTTTGCAAGCACCCGCACGATGAAATTTCCAACCCTTGGAAAAACATTTTCGTTTAATTAATCATAAGCCAGATACGGGATGAACACAACGAAAAAAAAAAATGGGACAAAACAGTTCGCAGAATATTTATAAATCACTGCGAGAGGCGCACCCATTTGATATATATTTTTCCGCCGCTATAAATTCTTCGTACAGCCGTGGAAAATCTTCCTGCCCCAAAATAAAAGAAAAGGAAAAACCTTTAGATATTATTTTTATGTTTTTAATTTGGACTTTAATTCTTATCATGATTTAGTCGTAAAAAATAGAAATCTAATTGGTACACACAATAAAATCTTATCCCATTCGCTTTATGTGTGACGACTAAGTGTTACGAGAACTATGTACCTCGCTTCTCGCACCTTACATAGTATATCCAGAAGTTGTGGGGGATGATAATGATGATAAAAATTATTTAAACATGCGAGGCGAAAGAACGTGATTAATTTATTTGAAAGGGTTAAAATGTGCGGTGTTCCTGTTATAAATATATTCAACTCGAACAAATTACGTTTAAAAAGTTGTATCACTTTCGTTTCCAAGATATAGAAGAGATGTACAACGAGAGATAAAAATTTAATGGTTTTATTTGGATAAAATTGCATTTAGATTTATTCGCCAATTTGCAGAAAAGTATGCAAAATTCTTTAAGTTAGTTAATAGAGCAAATAAACGGATATATAAACTTTTTGTTGTTTCTTTTAAATACTTTTTTGGTGGGTGCGCTTGCAATTCCACTAAAAACACTAAAAGTGGAATAATTTTTGCACCATCAACAATTCGAAAATCTTTACTTGGCTGTTTAAGTTGGAGCTCTCCCATCACCCTGCTTCGTTTGATCGTTCACTTCTGGAACATCCTGTACATTGGATGACGAAGGTTTGTAATCGAATTACATAAACAAGAAATATATTTATGCTTGACTTATTGTATCTTATACCAATTTTATGTATATGAATGCAACAACTTACATAAAGGAAAATATGTAATTCTGGCATGACTAGCTATTTAATGTGTTTTAGTGAAGATGGTATCTTCAAGGTCATGGCGAAATTACTATGATAATAAGATGATTATTCGGAATGAGTTAATAACGGAATACGATAATATTCCGTTACAAATCATAATATTTTAATGAAAATTCCAACCGATAAATTTTCTCCAAGTTTTCCAAATAGTTCAGTATGACCTTAGCTATCAGAAAAACAACAGAAATTATTGGTTACTATAGTGGAGGTTTTTGAGACATTGGCCAGAAACCGAGAAGAGTTTATATGACCGAAGAAAATCAAAAAATTTTAATGAAAATTCTAATCAATAAATTTTGTCCGAAATTTTCATGTAAGCAACGCAAATTTTACAATTCTTAATAAAGATTTTTTTTTCATAGTTTTATTTTAGAAAATAATATACAATTAAATTAAACCAAACAATTGTTAGAATAGTAAATTAAACCTAGCTAGTGAACTCCTGATTTAAAAAATGAGATATCAAGTTAAGCTAAGCTGTGAATCAAGATTAAAACCTAAGTATTTGGACGAACTAACGGTTTCAATGGGTACGTTGAGATTGCTGCAATTAGAGTCATTACACGACAATGAGTGATAGGTCTCTGAGTCATAATTAATTACAGGACTACTCAGATTATTATTATTATTATTATTATTATTATTCTCTTTATTTAGAAAAACAGGTTACATACATTAATACAAATCATAAACTATTTCTAATAAAGTTAGAGCTCCTAATAGGTTTTTAGAACCTGTGGGGGAGCAAGAAAGAAAAAAATCATGAAATTTAGGTTGCCAAAAGTGTACAAATAAAAATAATAAATTAAAAACTATCATAAAAGAATGAATAAATAATACATACAATAAAATTAAAATTCCAACTCATATTTAGTGAATACAATACAAAAAAGAAAAATTAGAAGTAGGTTTCAATGTTGTCTATATTAATCAGCCAATGTCGAATCATTTTATCAAAATAGTGTTTGCGGCGAATCGGAATGAATTTCAACTCTATTGGTAATTTGTGAAACCAATACAATCCCATATAAAAGTAAGACCTTCTGAACCTTTCATTATTACAACGTAAACCGGCAAAGTTGTTCGGATTCCTTAAAGTATACGTGTGATGAATACGACTATGGAAACTGGAACTCCGAACAAAAAACATCTTTAATACCTTATAAACACAGAGATATCTTAAAGGTAATAATTTCAAATCTCGAAATAAGGGAATTGTTGGAGTTGTTAAAGGCCGACAATAAATCAATTTAATAATCCGTTTTTGTGAAATGTATAGGTCCTCTATATTGGAAAAATAAATCCCACCCCAGCTTGATATACCATACATAATAATAGATTCAACTAGTGCATGATATAGAACTCGCAGTGTTGACGGTGGGCATAATTGCTTCAGATGGTAGAATTTATAAGTCGCAGTAATAATATTTTTTCTGACAATGGTGAGGTGAGAATTCCATTTCAACTGCGAATCGATGGTAACTCCTAAGTACTTAAACTCATTTACGAGGGAAATTTCAAAGCACTGCGATGAACATGAGTGTCCAGAGCAAAATGGAACATGATACAAAACCTTAAAATTGGGAGATGCGGCCTGACCAAAAAACATTACTCTGGATTACTAAGAGCCAGGCGATGGTAGTAAAACCAATTACCAAGATTCACTAAGTCTGTGCAAACTAGGTTCTGTAATTCCGAAGGGTTTGCTGAAGTGTAACTTAATGCTAAATCGTCCGCAAATGCCGTGGTGTGCCCCAGAAGATCGATGTCGAATATAGAATTTATGTAGATTAAGAATAGAATAGGTCCTAATACTGATCCCTGCGGAACGCCGCAATTTAAGTAACCAGGTTCACTAAAATTATCATTTATTTTAACAATTTGGCTACGATTGTTGAAATAACTAACAAACCAGTCAAAAACTTTACCTCTGATACCTATATTTAATAATTTGTTTGCAAGAACCTCGTGATCCACCGTGTCAAACGCTTTTGCAATGTCTAAAAATAACGAAGCGGATTTTTGCGAATTGTTAAAAGCCGAGTAAACATAACTGAGGTGATGTAGTAGTGCTTCTTCAGAGGATCTTCCTGCTAAGAAACCAAATTGACTACGGCTAAAAAAAATTGATTTTCTCCAGATAACCGAGCAATCTACGTTTTATTATTTTCTCAAATAGTTTGGAGAAGGAACTTAGCAACGAAATAGGTCGATAACTACTTAGTAATAGCACATCACCTTTCTTATGAATTGGAATTACAAGGGCTGATTTGAAAACATCTGGAAATACACCACTTCCTAGGCTGAAATTGAAGAGGTAAGCTAAAACATCTACTAGATACCACACGCAATTTTTTAAGATTAGGTTGTCGATTCCGTCAATTCCACAAGAGTGTTTATTTTTCAAACTACTAATCTCTTTTATAATCTCTCTGGCGCTAATCGAATCAAACACACAAGACATACTAGGTGAAGTGGTCGAGCCTAAAACATATCTGCTATAGCCTGGAGAATTAGGCGAAAAGTTAGTGTTGTTCAAATTATTTGTTATCTCCGATGGAACGTTGAGGAAATATGTATTGAATTCATTACTTATAGATTGATAATTTGAAATAAGAACATCAGATTGGTATTTGTAAATTTTGGTGATTCGGTTTTTGTCTTTATTTGTTCCCAAAACTTCATCAATAGCCTTCCCTGTGAGTTTAGAACTATTTTTAACATACTCAAATTTCTTCTTGTAAAATGAATTTTTGATAAATTTAATTCTAGCATTTACTTCCTTGGAGAGTTTCTTGACAAATTTTTCCAAACGTGCATTAGTGGGATTATGGCGTAATTTTCTAGAGAATTTTTTTAATTTATGAACCTTCAAAAGGAGATAAGAATTCATCCACGGTTTCAGTTTTTTTAATGTAGGGGCAGAAGATTCGACCTTAGATTCACGAATGTGCGATTTCAGAATAAATAAGAACCTATCAAAAGCGATATTGCAGTTATTCTCACCATAAACAGTCGCCCAACTTTCAGATTGTAGTCGAGCATTCAAACGGCTATAGTAAACTCTCGAAAAATTAGCAGCTACACTATTTTGAAGCACTGGGATCTGAGGTGCACAAATGTTTAGCTTTATTAAGTTGTGGTCAGATAGATGAATCGGTGTGTTTTCCACAGTAAAAATAAACGAATTTGTTGATTTGATGAACACATGATCAAGACAAGATGAATGTCTAGTAGCTTCATTTAAAAGACTTAGAAATTCATGGGAGGCTAACATGGTAAGATAACTATAGCATTCATTGATATTAAGTAAATTTATGTTGATGTCTCCCAGAATATCTATGTTATTATTATTAATTGATAGAAGTAACTCCTCAATATCGACACAAAACGGGTTTACCGGTTTATTACAAAATCTATAAATGCAGATAAAGGTCCAATCATGACGCCCCAAGGTAACATTTAAAATTAAAACATCAGCTGTGGTCCAGTTGTAACAATGAAAAGAAGATACAGTTAAATTTTGATTGATAAACACACCAACACCACCAGATCTATAATCATCATTACAGCAAGCAATGAAATTATAATTTGGCAGTCTGTAATATGAAGATTCGTGTGAGTAAATCCAGATTTCCGAAACAAATATTAATAGTGGTTGCACTTTTAAACTAGATAAATAAGCATTGAAAATGTCGAAGTTTGCTCTCAAACTTTAAATGTTTTGGTGAATTACACTACACATAATATAAGACTAACAATTCAATATACATACAACAAATACCGAAAAACAAATTTTGAAGAGTGAGAGCAAAGTACAACATTTTCAATACAGCCAGATAAATGACGACATTTACTTATCAAGTAAATTTCAAAATATTCCGACTAATTATAAATAAATTTGAAAATGTTAAAAAAATAAGTTTTAAGTTTTTTGAGTAAATTACTAAAAAATAACTCAAACAGTGTTTAAACATCATCCAAATCATAACAAACACTACCACCATAAAAAAAATAATTACCGGAATCAAAACAGCTGACTGATTAATATAAACAAATATTATTTTTGACAACAAAATGTATAAAGAGTTAAGCTGGAATATGGAAAAAATATATAAAAAACAAATATGAGCTAATAAAGGTAAGATAAAAAAAACTACTTAACGTTACATTATTTAATTCTAGATACCGAAGCAGCAACCGCTTTATCCAATTGCTAGTGTATGATGTTCTGGATACGAAAAATATCGTTCATGGAGTGAATACGATAGACGTCAGAATCAGCCGATTTCTTTAGGTAAATTTGTCCGGCTTTGCACCATAAATATTTAAAGTTTGATGACAGTTTTATGTTTTTAGCCTCATGATACAGCTGTGATTGGAATTTTGAAAGGCGGTGCATTATATGGATTTGATGCTCCCGGTGGTTTTGTGGCAAGATGATATCCAGATCTTTAGTGTAAAGTGTTTTAATTTTGCGCATTTGCGTTAAAACTTTTTGTTGTAGATCGATGGATTTTAGTTTTACAATAAAGAAGTTGTGACGAGTTACATAATTGTTGGTTTTATTCAGTGTGGTTTTGCTAACGTTTCTACGAATGGGTTCGATCGATAAAATATCATCCGGTTGAATGGAATTTTCGACGATTGAAGTACATAATTTTAGACTTGCAGCTGAGAATCATGAAATGAACGTAGAACGATTTCTTTAGTAATTTTAGGTCACACTTGACGTCATATTTCAACGAATCCATATTCAAATTTGAATACTGCAACGCAACATCATCGGCAAAGGCGACAATATTAGCACGCAAATCAAGATCAAAAATAAAATTACAATAAATCAAAAAAAGTAGTGGTCCCAACACAGATCCTTGAGGAACTCCAATATTAACCATTTTTTCATTGCTTCGGACATGATTAATACATACACTCTGAACTCGGTTATATAAATATAGGATTTAAACAGCGAAAGTGCTACAACCCTAATACCAATAGGGCGATAACTTCTCCAGTAACACTTCATGATTAACGGTAACGAATGTTTTAGTAACGTCTATAAAAAGAGCGGTAAGGTATCAGGTTATTATTCAAATTGTTATGAACAGGCATTAAAAATGAAAGAAGAGCCAGTTCGGTTGAAGAATTTTTAATAAAACCAAATTGTCGTTTACTACCTAGAAAATTCAATAATCTAGATTTAATAATTTTTTCAAAAATCTTAGAAAAAGTGTTCAATAGAGTGATTGGACGATAATTGTTTGGGTCAGCACGTGAACCCTTCTTAAAAAGTGGTTTCACGATACCTACTTTTAACAGGAAACACGCCTTTAGCAAGGCATAAATTAAAAACAAACGCCAAGACAGGTGCGATACTACAGATCACATTTTTGATCACTACATTTGAAATTCCATCAATACCGCAAGATTTAGTATTTTTCAGTTCACAGACGGCTGAGACAATTTCCAAATCACTAACTGGGGAAAAAATTAGATTCGAGCCATTAAACCGAGTCAAAACCATATTATTTCGAACAGTATTTTCTACAGTCATATTTTCTTGTGTTTTGTTTAGAATGACGCTTGGTATATTAATAAAAAGATCCTTTAGCACATTAGCAATTTCATTAAGATCCGAAATGACGTTATTTCAACCAAATTCTAAAGAAGTAATAGATCAGAAACGGGAACGTTGTTCAATACACTATTTACAATTTTCCATTTGGATTTTATGTCTGAAGCTGAAGACATCTTATTTTTAAAATATGTTTCTTTAGGTTTATGTATCAAGGTTTTTCTGTTATTACGATCATTGATTAGCTTCTTAGATAACCTGTTCCGAAGGTTAATCAAATTTAATAAGGCGTCGGGTATCCAAGGCTTAAGTTTCCAGTTTCTAAGTTTAATTTTAAGTACCGATTTATGTTTATTTAGATTAGAAATGAATATTTCGACCAAATTTGAATATGCTATATTAGAATCATCGGAATTCCAGCCTGTGCACCAATCATGTGTACTTAAGGATCTTGCTTACTCTGTAAAATTTATTTTCGTTTGACAAAATTTTTTGTATTTGCGATTATTCTTCGGTTTGTTGGTATTTTTCAGATTTAAAATCATTGTATTATGATCAGATATAAATAATTCGACATTGCTAAGCTCAATAGTAAACCGTTGGTGATCGGTTTCAATAAAAACATGATCAATACAAGTATTAGAACATGGTCGTGTTACATTATTGACAAGTGATTCCAACCCAAATGAGGCACATAATAGTTAGTAATTATCTGTTAACTAAAAATCTTTCATTAGATCAAAATGAATATCACCAAGCAATATTTCATGTTTTGAAGTATCGGAGTTTTAAAAGTCGTTCAACTCTCTCAAAAATTCTTCAAATCCATAGGAATGCAACCTATAAATCAACACGAAACTGTATTTAATTTTACTTAGACTAACGACAATTTTCAAAACATTGGCGGATGAAAACGTTAACGAAAATACCTGATAATCCAACGAAGACCTAACAAGTGCCGTTACACCACCAGATCTATATTGATCATTACAATTTGCATAGAACATAAAGCCACCCAAATTATAATCTGAAATTTCCGAACTGGAAATCCATGTTTCAGCCAAAAACATGACATCAAAATCCAAATTTAGCATTTATATTACTCAAGAATACGTCGAAATTTTTCCGCAAGCTTCGAATATTCTGTAAAATCAAATTAAAGCTAGTAATGTTATAATTCATCAAATTCAATAATATGAATTATTGCAGCAAATATTCTGCTTGGGTAAATATATAAATGAATGTTCCATTACCAAAAAGAAATATATAAAAATAAAATTTGAGTTTGGTATACGCGCTTAATATAATTATATAAATTTGTCGTGTATTGAAAAACAATCTTTATGCTACGCGGCATGCGTAAACATGATCAGTCTCTTTGGCAATAAAAGTAAACAATCCGTTACCACAGAGTAATAAACATATGTACACGTAAAAAATAATAAAAAATTGTTCTAATTGATACACGATCTTAATGCGAGTACATATTTAATAACATGAAATTGGTAAGTAAAGAAACATACTCGTAAAACATTCTAACCAAAGTTAATTGGTAAACGATCTGCATACTATAGATCTGGCAATAATAGTTAATAACATTATGTGACAGACAGAAATTGACAGTCAGAACATTGCTGTTTTCACAACACATCGAAAAAGCGAGTTCAAAAATTCAATGTCATTGAATGAATGTATACGGCATATTTTCTTCTCGTCATCCGTTTTCCTCAATAGGATTACGTTGTCCTTGGCCCATAAATATTTAAACTTTTATTCCAATTTTAGGTTTTTGGCTGCAGCGTACAATCACGATTGCAGTGGTGTTAAATGATGCATAACAAAAAATTTTTGTACTCGATGATTTGAAGGCAGTGAAACGTCTAATTGCGAATGGTTTTTTTAATGCGATATTTGTTAAGAACTGCTAGTTTCAGCTCGACATTTTTAAATTTGGCAATAATTAGCGACTTTTGCGCATTTGAATTGTGTTTATTCATTAATTTTACCGAGCGAATTGACGTGATAGCATTCTCAGGTACCGCAACATCAAGACACTTGAAAACACTATAAACTAGATTTTTCGCATAAGTAGCATCCTCAGGCGCATGAAGTCAGGTAACAACAAGTTCATTCATAATTTTATCTTGCTCGTTTAAATCGATTTAAGCTTCTTATTTGTTGATCCGCACTTCATTCTCCGAGCATGTAGAACTCAGTGCTTTCAAACTCTCTTTAAGTGTTGCATTTTCAGCAAGCAAGAACTTAATTTTGTTTTCTAACTCATCTAACGAGTGAGATAAAAAATCTTGAGATTTTTTAATATTTTTAATTAATAATTTAAGGTCCATTAAGGTGTTCATTATGTCAGGCAAACTAATGTTGTCTGATTTACTCGGCGGATCTTGTTCAGCTTCACAGATAATAAGCGAGGATCGGCCAACTTTTAGGCATGGCTCACATTTCCAAACAGCAGTACCTTCTTTCAAGCGTCCCATTAAATCGTCGGAGATTTTTACACAGAAGACGTGATAAAGACGTTTACATGAACCGCTGCATTTTACTCCAGGATTATTTCGACTTCCGATGTTGTTATTACACTTAATACACTTTTGTGGCATTTTCCCTTAAGCACACAACACTGATTTACAGAAAAATTTACAAGTTCACAGCCAAACGTAAAAGGCGGGAAAAGCTAACGAGACACTTTCACATAAATATTTTAGTGATAAAAATTTATATTATAGTTTATTACAAAGGCAAATAAAAACTAATAAGTTTCACTGTTTAACTGATAACTTATTTTTTATTAAATATTGCTCAAATTAAATTATAAATATTTTAACTAATTTTCTATATTTTTATACATTCTGTACACTTTGACATGTGAATTCCGAATGATATGTTACCAAACCCATTTGCCGAGTTCTCTCCAGGTCAAGGTGCCAGGAATGGCCAGGTTTTACAGCATGATCAGATCGGCGTAAAAGTAAGGATGGGAAAAGCGAACCGCAAAAAAATTGGAAGAGCCTCGTTTGGTTTTATCAATAACATTTTGAACGATTGAATTTACTTTTTATTTGCATTAAAAAAATTCGTGCTGTTTCACTGATGGCTCAACCACCCCGTCTAGATATAAACAGTGTTGTTAACGCTTCGATATTTCTTCCAAATTATTATTGATTTTTCAGTACTGCAATTCTGTTGTTTGTAATTTCACAAGATTGGTTTGGGTTACCATGGGTGAGACCCAAACTATAGCAGGTGAAAAACAGAAAGGAGTGAATAAGTCGTTAGATAAATGTCTACTATTCTTATATTTTAATAATCGTAATCTTTTAAACAATTTTTGTAACAACAATAAATTGTGGAATTAACGTAGGAAGTGACGATGGGATATAGGATATGCTGTAATGATGAACATAATGGCGGTTATGAGGAGCATTCCAGTGAAATTCGTTATTATGTTCTTCGAATAATGATTCCAGAAATCATGAAATGTTTGAAATGTTTTATTTTTCAATGAACAACCATCACTGATGTTTAATATTCCACATCCTTCTAGCTTAATTGGGTTAACTGTTTTTCCACAAATGAGATCAAACAGCTACTAAAAATTCATATGTGGTGTACAATAATTTTAGCCCAATAGTTGATAAAGGTGAATAACTGAATGTGACAACTGTGATGAAGCTCGTTATTGTGCTGGAAAACATACTGACATCAGGTTGTGTGTTATATATCGCAGTAACATGGCATCCTAATTTATGAGCGGTGATAGTACCACATCGACTTAACTCCGAGACTGTCATTGGTGAATAATATTCACGACTATTGCTCACTGCCAGAAATATGTCATTGACGGTTTGATATAGATTGAACTTAATCGATAGAAGTTTTAGACACTTGATAGTATCAAAGATATCTGAACGTTCAAAGTAACCATGGTTGCTATCTTGCATTAACCAGGAAGTGTCGCTGTGGTCCTCGATTTTCCATAACTCATTTTCAATGTGTGTAGGAGAAATTAATTGTGAATATAATTCTTCCATTAAATGTATGGGTGAGTATGTCAATCAGGGTTCTCTAAGTATCTTCGACATTTTTAATGAATAGCATGAGTTGTATGGGTAACATGTTGATTAATTGGTGTTTATATAAATATCTTGTATAAGCTCAATGTGTTCGCTCATAATAGTTAATTGATTTTTTGTTATGTCACCCTGAATTGGTTTATTTTCGTATTAAATTTATCAATGTTTCGCTTTTATCTTCCAGGTTTGTTATTAATTGTTTATAATGTTGTGCAGCCCATTCATTCAAACCATCAAATAAATCTCTCGTCACACTTCCCACTGTATCCCCGAACCCGCGTCTCACTCGTGTTCGCTCTTTGTTGGCTTTCTGAATTACTATGTTCGCGTCTCTAATATTTTTCAGATGGTGATCAAATAGTTGAATGGTGGCATCGCAAATACCTGGATTATTTGTATGATTATCACGCTCTTGGAAGAAGCCTTTCAATTTCTTATAATGTTCATATTTTTCATGTCCCCTTCAATTTATCTGTTATCATAGTAGATGATTATGTTCCAGTTGGAGTCAGTAGCAGTAGTTTTTCTGTCAATTTCTCTAGCTTATTGTTGTTAGTTGTATTCTCAGTGTGTTTTACAGGCTGCTGTAATGCTCGATTTAGTGGTGGTAGTGGGAGGGTGCCCTCCTGGTTGTTGAATAATTGTTGTTGATTTTTTAGCGGTACTGTTGCAAAGATGTTCCCTTTTGTTGAGTCCAATAATTCTTTGGAATCATCTACCTTCTTGGTTTCAACTGCTTCCGTTCGGTGAAATAAAGCAAGTCTGAATCTACTGCCGGTAATTTTGTAATCATGATGTCGGTATCATAATATTCTTTGCAAAGGAAATGAGCCATTGTCAGTTTTTCTTCGAAGCATTGCCTTGTTTTCAGTTCCCCACTACCTTTTTTATAATTTCGGTACAATTGTTGCAATATCAACCTGTTTGTGGCATTATAAACTCCTTTGATTGCAGTGCAGTTTTAAAGTGCCTTTTGTTGGAGCTGCATGGAATTGGGCAAATTATACTTCTTCTGCATACTGCGAGGTGTGCCTTTCTTGCTTTTGTAAGATTTTGGTTTAATTTCATTCCCTAATTTTATAGGTAATGAGCCTAATTCGGCATTTAATTCAGCAATCTTGTAACTGGGTGGCGACATTAGGCCTCTTGCGTTTTTTGTTGCTAGTAGCGTATCAGAACACAAACTACTGTCTCCAAGCCTCTTACTACAACTGAGGTCCATCTCTCGCTTCGCATTACTGAGATGTACTTCAATTTACTTCGTTTTGACAACTGGTAATGCTTGTTCATCAGAAACCTTATTTAAATTTCTCCGTTCATCATCATGGTCAACTTCACCATCCGAAAGACTCCTTTCGTCCTCAAAGGTACAGATTGTCAGTAAGCTGTTTGATGTTATGTCAGTAGAACCAGACGTACCATTCAAATTTAACGTTCATTGCAACGTTATTAGTGTTTTGGCTAACTGATCATTAATGAAAAATATGTCTAGATTTTTGATTTTGGCGAACCGGTAATAAAAGTTTTGGCAACTGCTTATATCTGAAGCGAATGGTCTTAATTTATAAACCCAGTTGGTATTTTATTTTATAAAAATTAAAAATAATTTGTATGTATTGTTATTTATAATTGTTCCTTCATTGTCCTTCAATCTGTTATGCGTGTCACTAAAATAAATCAATATCTAATGCACGGTGTTTAAAGAATATAAATCTATTTGCGAAGCGACGCTTTCAGATACATCGTAATATAGTAAACTATAATTTTGTTAGACAAACAAACTACAAATTTAACGCTACTTAAACAGACATTTACGAGTTAGGCATTAAACATGTTTTATAAAAACTTTGACCGGTCTTTAAGTATTTGCGTAACATTCACAATTAGATACAACAATACAAACTATACAAACTGAGTGTATCAGATCTAGGAGAATTCATTTAAATTGTTTGACATCACCACCACAGAATTTGTATTAATAGCTTTGTACGCCCTGGAAAAAATTGTCCAGGGGACAATCGTAGTATGATGACGTAATATACGATGTATAGATATCAACAAATTCAAATATTTGGTTCCCGAAATCATAAACAAATTAAGCGAAATTCAAGTTTCGTGTCTAAACGTAATTTGACGTCCACATAATACACTTTCCATGAATATTTTCAAATTTTTTTACTACAAAATATCGTTCCTGTTCCACAACGCCGTCCTCCTCGCGTACACGTTTTATCCGTACTGCTATGTACGAGTATACCCTACACCATTGTCATTCCGAGGAAATCAAAATTTCGTTTTTATTACTCTCATGCTATGTAGAGTACTGGTAACATAATAAAGTAGTTATTGCCGCAGTAAATATACAAATACGAGTGTAGTATTAAAAAATTTGTATTTGGAAATTGTTGGAATCTGAAAATCATCTCGTATATGCAGAATATGTATATGAGCGCAAACAATCTGGTGCAATATAAATTTTAAAGCAGCGAATTTAATTAACATTTTTTATTGGACATATAAATACGAAATCCATTTTTCCATTTTATGATATTTTTAATTTAACAACGAATTCTACAAAACAAAAAGCTTTCCGTATATCCGTACACTGTGTATATGGCATTTATCCACGCGCATTTCCCCGAACTATTAACATTTTCTTTTACGTTTTAAATGTCTTGTTCACACGCATAATATTACAATAAATCACAAGTAATTGCTCTATCGATTAGATTTTAATCATATTTCCCGCGCGCGACACACCGTGCGGAAGGGAAGTAAAAAGTTTTTCGAAACGACATCACAACACAAACCAAAAAATACGTAAAAAGCTTTTATCCCTGGAAAAGTAAAATATTTTATTACTCTAATTTCATTATATTAGGTTGTGGTACCCGTCCCCATTCCGCCGATTTATAAATCCTGTCGGAAAATTTCGAATAAAAATGTTACATGTATTACACCACCAGAATGTGCCACTCCGCTGATTACCGCCACATATAAAACACAAAACGAAAAAATGTGTGATTTTAATTGCCACCATTTTTTTATTTTTTGGGTTCTCTAATAATACATAATGATTATAAATGATACCGAGACTAACAAACATATTAAAACATATACACAAAATACACACCCCAGAATTATTAAGAGGGGTGATAATTGAAGCAAAGTGGTTTTAATATTCCACTTCAGCATGAGATTCAATTTCATTAATTATCATCGAAATTTTTTTCTATTTTATTTTTAATTTAATCCAAATTAGTTTTAATCAATTAATTAAGACAAGTGGAATAAAAAAAACAAATAATGAAAATTAGTAAATTTTGAAAATTTAACCAAACTTTGGCAGATGAGGGTATATTCCAAATGAAAATTAAATGTGTTTTAATTTTTATCGAAATAGAAACGAAAAAAAAAAAATTCTCAATTATTTTAAATTAGAGAGGAAACAGCAGGTAGAAAATGTACAAGACACGCACATTTAATTGCTTGAGTAATGATTATGACGTGTTATATTGTATATAAAAATTTTGGATGGCGGATTCTAGAATGCTCTTGAAAAATGAGCAAGAAGACTGTCGCTTTTCTAAGAATGAGGGAGGAGAATATTATATAAAATATAAAACTTTATTTATAGCGGTTTCCCGCTTCAAGAATGGCAACTATTTGGCAACCCATTAATGAAAACCAAATGTGTCATTCAAACCATTTTGTTTCGATAGTTTTCAACAATGGCGGCTGTCCGGCGACAGACCTTGCTTTCAAAATATATTTCTTGAAATAAAATCTTTTATTCAGTATAACTGAAATACTTCAAAGACATAAATGTAATTAGATAACGAAGAACAAATTAAAAAAAAAATGGATCTCGAAATCTAACCTAAGTAATATTGAAAATATAAATGTTGAAATGAATTTACCTGAACGCTAATGTGTGTACAATATTTTTGGTTGTTCCATCTTCTGATGTATAAATGAACAGGCCTGACGGCTTGCCGACCCATGAACACGCAAAGTAAAGTTGTCCGTGTGAGAAACATTAATTTTCCAGATTCAATGTTTGGCCTTACACCTTATTTATGGCCATTGCAAATGATTGGTGAATCAATTTTCAAGACTAGATTATGTTGTGGTGATCAAGGTAAAACTAGTGAATTTTAGAATTCAGTCTGGTAATTGATAGCTTCGTTTACATGACCTATGTCGACCGATTTCAATAACATCAAATCGCTGGACAATGTTTATTGTATTTGGAAATTAATTCGATCAACATTGCCAAAATCGCTCGTTTACTGCGAGTCTTATGTGATTGATGTATTGACCGATTAAATAAGGGAAAACACTTTCGATTAATTCATTTTTTTGCTTCGAACGATGTTGCAGAAATTGTCTGAAAATTTAATTAATTGCGAATCTTTATGCAAACGAATTTTAACTTCAATCACAAATATCCAGAAATTGTTTGAACAATTTGTCTACTGATGCATTGTTTTACAATTGTTTACGAATATTTAGGATCAGTCGTAATGTACATTTCGCCGCAAACTAGATAATTTCAAACAGTGGAATCACTATGGTAAGGTCTGCTGCAAATCGCCGAATAACAACAAAAGGGCCCCATCGAAAAGTCTGGTATTGCCATTTAAATCTTGCAGCGTTCTATTTATTGCCTGAAGTGAATGTTTATGAGCCAATGTGCATTCATCCCAGCTAATAATTAGTCATAGTGGATCAATTTTTGATGTTGCGCAATGAATTTTCATTATTACGAATGTACAAAGGCAGCTTGAGCGCTGGATCGTACTCTTGCAAGTATGAGCGAAATGAGGAATGTTTTCCTGTGACACCTGGCGTGTCGAAAAAAGGAATCCTCCTTGATGACCTGCAATCGTCAACATAATGCGATCGTAAATGACCGTCTACTCATCAGTCAGCAATTGCTCATTAGTTGCCACAACTGAACCCAAATACTTATCAATTAAATCTGCTGCCGGCCGATTGGCATACCCCAAATGACCATTGGCGTCCATCTTATTTCCCGGATTCTGTGTAATATATCTTCGCTCATGTGATTTTTATAACTATCCCACAGATTCTATGATTGTGCCGGAAAGCATGTCGTCAAACAAAATGAAGAACAACTGACGGATTTCATGTGGTGAAAAAGCAAATGCTGCGTCTGCAAGCGTAATGTCCTTTTGATTATCGTGTTCCTACAAGTTAACATGTACCAATAGAAAACGCAAACCAAGGTATTCACGTTGATTTGGATGAAAACAAATTGTAACACCGAATTTATGTAACGAGGAGCAGAAAAAATTCAATTCAAATTCAACAACAAATTAATTGAAATTATTGGAAATGATTTTGAATTTGCTGATTTACTGGGAAGAACAGTAAATTTTTTGTATTTGTAAGAAAATAGGCCATAAAATATGGCCGATAATAACCCGGAATTTACATAATGAGGAGCAGAAAATTCTACCCCCCCCCCTTATATATATAGTTATGAACCCATAAGAAATGCGAGGTAACAAACCAATGTTGAAAGACGCAACTTTAGCATAACGAACGCGTTGGCAATATTGAAAGACGCAACCTCAGCATAACGAACACGTTGATCAACAACAAGACAAACCGTGGAAAATGCGAACTCATCAAAGAGCACCAATAAATTTCCACTGGCTTGACTTGTAATATGAAACAATTTAGATATAGATAAATAGATGCAATCTTAAATAATTTTAGTTAGTTTAGTGTAGGACATTATTCATGGCTCGTTGGAAGGTTGCCAGACCGTTTTTTAATCCAAATGGCATGGAGGGATGGGCAATTTGTCATTTAAGGTATTATCATTTAATTTTCTGTAGTCAATCACTATACTCTCCGGGTGCCTGAAGCGTCAGCTTTTTTAGGTACAACCCATATAGGGGACGATTAGGGGCTGCTGGAATTTCGAACGATTCCACTGTCTAGCAACTTCTTAATGTGACCTTCTACGTCCTTTTTGAAATGGTGAGGGTATGTTTTTGTGTGTACGGGATCCTCATCTTTAGTATTGATTTTATGTTTAATGATTGTGGTGGCAGAGAGTTTTTCATTCTGCTTCGACAGGACTTTTTGATTTTCAAAAATGGTCTTTATGAGAATTTTTTTTCTTCTTTACTTAAATGTTCTGTACCGATCATTTTAGAGATCATTTCTTTTTCTATTAGCTCATGTTTATACATTTTTATGGGCTGAATTGTCTCGAAGTTTTTCACATTTAAGTTTAGTTTTGGTAGCCGTTCCGTGTTTCTGGTGTGATGTTTTTATTCTACTCTGTATGTTCCGTTACTAACCAGTCACCGATTGTTTTAGTGTCAAGCAAAATAAAATTTAAAAATTTTGCCATTTGGCGCTATTGTACTTTGTTTCATAATCAATTTTGGCTTCCATGTAAGCCATTGATAGGGAACCTAATATTCCATCAAGCATTCGTAAAAATTTAGCTCATAGTACGACAGCTTTGGAAGGGTGTGTCCGAAAAAGTTTATTTTGCCTATTTTCGTCACGTCCTGCGTTCCGAAAATGTTTTTACTTTAGGTTTTTCTAATGATAAAAGATGAGTGGGTATTATGTTGGGCTTGATTATGTTTTTATTTGCTCCAGTGTCTATTAGGATTTTTATGTTTTGAGTTGTAATTTTGTTTTGGCAATTTATATAGGGAAGGAAATTTAATCTTCCGAATCTAAATTGTACTCCTCGAAAAAATTCTCGTTTACTGGGTTCGTCGAGTTTTTTTCGGAGCCCTCGTTTTTCGGTTCAAGATCTGGAAGCGTCTCGTGATTATTGACAATTCCCTTCGTGAAGATTCTTCTTGATTGCCTGGAAGGGTCCACTTCCATAGGTATGGGCCCGTTTCTAACTTGCCCTGACCAAATTTGTTTTTTATTTGGGGATTTGCAGGATTAACGTTCCTTCTCTGCTGGAGGTGATTGGACCTATTTTGAACATTGACCCTTTTCGAGTTCGCCATTATGGTCTCGTTGGAACTGAATTTGCACAAGTAGGCGTAAGACTCTTCAATGCTTTTCGGCTTTGTGGCTTGAGCGTATCCGAAATCAGTTTTTTTTTTAACCGGAAATAAATGCGGCTAATGCATCTTCTTCAATGAAGCTGCATATCGCGTGCTAAGTGCCGTTGTACATCGGGTTCTGCTCTGCTAGCGACTTAATATTTTGAATAATTTCTTTTGTTTTATTGAGGAAAGTATGTTTGGACATACCTTCTTCTTGTTTGTTACCCCAACGCTGAGGTTTATAATATGGGAGTTCTTGTTTTTCTCCTAAAGCGTCGATTAAGGTTTGTTTGATGTCCGAAAAATTGTTTGGATCCCCTGCAAGGCAGAGTATGTCTTTAGCCTTGCCTTCAATTTTGTTCTTGACCGCTTGCAGGTACATTTTGAACTGTTCAGGTGGGACTATTCCGTCGAACATTACAAGTGTCTGCTCGGAAATTTTAAGCCACGATGTCACTTGTTTTTTATTTCCATCAAAAGATGGAATGGATTTTATTGGATCTGGGATCCTAAATAAGTATAATTGCATCTGCGGAGCCCTAATACTGGTGTCCACCGCAGGTGTTTCTCATTTCGAGCAATTGGTTATATTGAGCCTGTTTCTCACCTAAATGTGTAAGTTGTTGAGTAATAGCACCCAGTTTTCTGCTCAAAATCGGTCATGGTCGGAGAGGTTATTTATTCTATCTGATTTATATTTCGATATCAATCAAATATTTCGATAGATTTTTCCCTCCTCTGCTCGCATTGCTTTTGCAATCGTGTTTGAGCTGCTTCGTGTGGATTTTTCAATGAAGCGGGCGGAACCTTGAATCCTCTACACAGTAGGTTCCAACTTTCAGTTCGAGACGTTGTTAGAAAAAAAAATGTTCGCGATTCACTTGTGTATCACTTAACTCGTAAAAGTTCTGTATTTTTTCCCCGTAACAGATTCACTTTAAAACTAGTTTTTATTCGCTAGTTTCTTGACACACCACTTTATATACACTTATCACACAAAGCTCGGCTGCGCCAAATATGGGTTCGAGCTGTAGTCAACCATAAAAAAAGATTTTATTTTCAACAATTTTTATTGTTACAGTTCTTATTAAAAACTTAACTCTATTTTCACTAAACTCTAAAATAAGACTAACACTATGTAAGATCACATGCTGAGATTGCGTCTTTCGATATTGTCAACGTGCTCGTTATGAGGAGGTTGCAATATTGGTTTATTACTTCGCATTCCTTATGGGTTCATAACTATATCATAACTATATATACCTATATATATATATATATATATATATATATATATATATATATATATATATATATATATATATATATATATATATATATATATATATATATATATATATATTATATATATATATATTATATATATTGATCCAGGGTTTTTCATAGAACGGCATGGTCTGCCCATTTACATGCGTTATGCACAAAATCTGTTAAAGTAGATCAACTATGCAAGAAAAAGTGATAGTTTTCTAATCACGATGTGTAGACTGGATGTATGTAACCTGATAAGACCAGGATTCACTAGTGGCATACTCCATATCAGCCAGAATTGGGAATACAACTTATATTATTGAAATAAAGTTAATGAATGATTTTTAAAAATCACACATTTAATTAATGAAATCACTTAAACTGCTTGTACTGAACATTCTGATCAAATTTCATGATTGTGTCTACTCCTCATCAGTCAGAATCCCACATACTCTTTTTTCAACCTCAATTTCAAAAGATCATTTTTGAAAAATTGTATGTGGGTGATTTCTGGAAATCTACCGAATCTACCTTGACACTACCGATATTCAATTAACGAATGATTTTTAAACGTTAAATTTATGGTACGTTTACCACACACGACGCCATTTTTATTATTGTTATGCCAGTTATGTTAATGTTATGGCGGACATTTATGTCAGGTGGAGAGGCTGCGTGTTAGTAAATTAAATTCTGAAATCTTTAAATTGGGAAGAACATTCCAAAATAGGGATTTCTGTATTGTATGGACCTGATTTATCGAAAAATGTAAAATCATAACAATTTTATTCCGCAGTCACGATACTTATCCCATCTAAATGCGTTGTGTAGAAAACGTAAATATAAATATAAGATGAAAATTAATGGAAACTGTATTACAGAACAAAACAGAAAAATGCTATCTACTGTGTATAAGTCTCACGCATAAATCGTGCTTCTGTTTGGGTTTTATTTTTATAACAATAACAATAATAATATTTTTGTTTATGTTTTATTTTATTTTTGAGAAATAACAAACATATTTTTATCAATATTGAAATACAACAAAAAATTATTAAATTAAAAATAATGAATAAGATTTCTTCTCGAAAGGAATTTCCTAGAATCGGAGTTTTCCTTTATTTTCGCTATTTTCATAAAATTAAATCCAAAATAAATGGAAAATTGTTTTTCCATTTACCATATAGAAAACATAGTTGTTAGGATATTGTGGATGAGTTTCAATGACCTGGAAATTTTTATATTCCTGGAAGTTGTTATTCCTTGCTCCGAATTGGATAGGATTCGAATTTGATTGTTATTGTAACATCATTATTAATTTTATTTCCTACACAATATTGGTACACAAAATCTGGTATATGTTATTAATTATTGGAGCGTTCTTAATTTTGTATTAACATCAAAAACTCGACTTGTGATCGAATTGGTTTCTAGGCTGTCTGTAGAGGATAATCCAAGTAGGAAATAGTTAGATTGTTCATCTACTTGTATGTGACTTTAATTTGAGTACATTGCAATATAATTCAAATGTTTGGGTCTTCAGTCAATTGAACTACTAAAATTTAAATTAAACATTTTACGTAAATAAATAATGGTTTATAGCTTTAATGTATTTTTTTAATATTATTACTTTAGCTTTCGGAACCTTTTCGGATATTGTCTACAGAAAGAAACTTTACATGGTAAAAATTAACTTGCAATATGTAAATTAAAAAATAATTGTTTCAACTGAAAACCAATATTCGAAATGGGTGTTAAGTGTTCACTAGTTACGTCCTTCTTTTAGAAAATTTATTAATAATTTTAGATTTTTTAGAATTCGGGACCTTTGATAAATTAAAGCGTATTGTTCAGATACAGGGTATCAAGCATAACCATTGGCAATGAAGGGATACCGAAAGTTATGGTGAGAAGAGGTTTTGATGCTGTCAGGGAACAGCCAAAACTTTTCAACAAGTATGCGAGCCTGGTCTATAAAAATAAAACCCATTTTCGTATATATAATGCATGGAATGGAGATATGAGCCAAGATGTAGTTGAGTTAACAGAACCATTGAGAAAGAGGAATCAAGAAGTTCACAACTAGCAAATTAATCAAGTCTAAGTAAATAAATTATTACTAAGCTATGAGGACCTACAACAAATCCAGTCGAATAATTGGTTTCAATTCGTGACGATGTAAATCAATATGCAACTGATTATATTGTTATTTGAAAAATTACTGACAGTAATTTATCCAGCGGAGTCAATTCCGCCAAAGGAATGAATGATATTTGAGATAAATTGCTTGCACATTTCCACGACAGGCGTTTCAAGATTTTCGAGCAAGGATACAAAACGAAAATTTTATGAACCGGGATAAGGTATGAGAGCCCAGAGGCCCAACCCCTTCAAAAATATTAAAAAATCCTGCTAATTTTGCTATAAAATCCCTATGGAAAGTTTGAATCCGATCGGATGAATTGTGTGGAAACATTTAACGAGACTTCCCATGACCCAGAAGACGGACTCTTCGAAATCGAGCATGGCACTTATTACATACAACTCGTTTCCTAAACACATTCACTTAAAAATATTAAATATTTGAAAAATGTGCACTGCGGCCTCTTGATCCTCGGATTTCAATCCCTTTATAAATATTGTAGGATTGGTTCTGTACTTGCAACTTAGACATATACGTTCATATATATATATATATATATATATATATATATATATATATATATATATATATATATATATATATATATATATATATATATATATATATATATATATATATATATATATATATATATATATATATATATATATATATATATATATATATATATATATATATATATATATATATATATATATATATATATATATATATATATATATATATATATATATATATATATATATATATATATATATATAATATATATATATATATATATATATATATATATATATATATATATATATATATATATATATATAAAGGGTGATTTTTTTGTGGTTAGGATTTTCATGCATTAGTATTTGACAGATCACGCGGGATTTCAGACAAGGTGTCAAAGAGAAAGATGCTCAGTATGCTTTGACATTTCATAATGAATAGACTTACTAACGAGCAACGCTTGCAAATAATTGAATTATATTACAAAAATCAGTGTTCGGTTCGAAAAGTGTTTCGCGATTTACGTCCGATTTATGGTCTACATAATCGACCAAGTGAGCAAACAATTAATGCGATTGTGACCAAGTTTCGCACTCAGTTTACTTTATTGGACATTAAACCAACCACACGAATGCGTACAGTGCGTACAGAAGAGAATATTGCGTCTGTTTCTGAGAGTGTTGCTGAAGACCGTGAAATGTCGATTCGTCGCCGTTCGCAGCAATTGGGTTTGTGTTATTCGACGACATGGAAGATTTTACGCAAAGATCTTGGTGTAAAACCGTATAAAATACAGCTCCTGCAAGAACTGAAGCCGAACGATCTGCCACAACGTCGAATTTTCAGTGAATGGGCCCTAGAAAAGTTGGCAGAAAATCCGCTTTTTTATCGACAAATTTTGTTCAGCGATGAGGCTCATTTCTGGTTGAATGGCTACGTAAATAAGCAAAATTGCCGCATTTGGAGTGAAGAGCAACCAGAAGCCGTTCAAGAACTGCCCATGCATCCCGAAAAATGCACTGTTTGGTGTGGTTTGTACGCTGGTGGAATCATTGGACCGTATTTTTTCAAAGATGCTGTTGGACGCAACGTTACGGTGAATGGCGATCGCTATCGTTCGATGCTAACAAACTTTTTGTTGCCAAAAATGGAAGAACTGAACTTAGTTGACATGTGGTTTCAACAAGATGGCGCTACATGCCACACAGCTCGCGATTCTATGGCCATTTTGAGGGAAAACTTCGGAGAACAATTCATCTCAAGAAATGGCCCGGTAAGTTGGGCACCAAGATCATGCGATTTGACGCCTTTAGACTATTTTTTGTGGGGCTACGTCAAGTCTAAAGTCTACAGAAATAAGCCAGCAACTATTCCAGTTTTGGAAGACAACATTTCCGAAGAAATTCGGGCTATTCCGGCCGAAATGCTCGAAAAAGTTGCCCAAAATTGGACTTTCCGAATGGACCACCTAAG